>LPNX010985828.1:239697-352516 GCA_001517045.1 Pseudotsuga menziesii
AGCAATATCTATTGTGTCCCGTATACTTATTATTTAATTAACAATCTCTTTATTTGTCTTTCATGGTATTTACTGAATTAAAATGAATTTTTTTACTTTTCTCAGAATAGCGCCGCAAATTGAGATTGAGAGCTCTCTAAGTTGTAAGTGGTTGGGGCTACTTCTTTATCTTCCAAGACTGTTCCCAAGAAAAATGGGTTCGTTGGGAGAAAGATTGAGTGCGGCCTATAGAACACATGTAATTCATAGTTGGGTTTCCCATCTAGAGGATCTTGAGAGAGATGTGAAAGTTATAGTTGTTATCTTTGACAACATGTGTGGTTAGTATGCTTCCCAAGCTGGCTGAATACATCTCTTGGTTAGTGGCAATAAACCCTTTTCCTTTCACTAAGTTTATGTAATTATATGAATTATCTAACAACACGGGGCTTATATGATCCAACCACCATATAATATTATCACAACTAAATTCAGATGCTCTAAATTCAACGACCAGGTTGCTCTAAATTCATATGCATAGAGTTCACTGCCTACATAAAGTTCATTTCCTGTGAGCCTCCCTTTCCCTCCTGCATCTCTGCATCCTTTCCCCTCCACCCTCCTCACCCTCTGTCTCCCCCTTCCACCACCTTTGTAGTGGCATTAAGGGGAGCATAGCTCCCTTGGGCAGCCAAAGTGCCGCCAGTGAAGGGCGGCCCTTTGGCTGCCCAAGGGAGAGGAGCTCCCCTTAATGCCCCTTACACCACCTCCGTAGTGGCCTCTAAAATGAAAAATCTAAATGCTTTCCATCATTATAATAATTCCATGTATATTCAGAATGGATAACCAAAGGACACAAAAGTGATTACTAAGATTGTTTACATTTGCCACTTATTTCTACTTGCAGGTCGTGGAGATGCATGCGGATTTCCTCTTTCAACAAGGCATAACGTTCTCTATCGGCCTTCAAGCGCAGAATTTCAACCTCTCACCATTTCAAGTGCAGCTCCCTTAGGCAGCCAAAGCGCCGCCCTTCACTGGCGGCGCGATTCTCAAAATCGCGCTGCCAGTGAAGGACGGCCCTTTGGCTGCCCAAGGGAGCGGAGCTCCCCTTAATGCCCCTTCCACCACCTCCAAAGTGGCCTTTAAAATGAAAAATCTAAATGCTTTCCATCATTATAATAATTCCATGTATATTTAGAATGGATAACCAAAGGACACAGAATTTCAAGCGCAGCTCCCTTGGGCATCCAAAGCATCGCCCTTCACTGGAAGCGCGATTCTCAGAATCATGCTGCCAATGAAGGGCGGCCCTTTGGCTTCCCAAGGGAGCGGAGCTCCCCTTAATGCCCCTTCCACCACCTTTGCAGTGGCCTTTAAAATGAAAAATATAAATGCTTTCCATCACTATAATAATTCCATGTATATTCAGAATGGATAACCAAAGGACACAAACGTGATTACTAATATTGTTTACATTTGCCACTTATTTCTGCTTGCAGGTCGTGGAGATGCATGCGGATTTCCTCTTTCAACAAGGCATAACATTCTCTATCGGCCTTCAAGCGCAGAATTTCAAACTCTCGCCATTTCTCCTCTAGTATTTTCGCTCTCTGTAGAATTTTCTTCGAAGAGGACTTTTTGATCAGCTGGGTCTGCTCTTCAACTGCTTCATCTTCCTTTTCAACTTCTTCCACGGTTGTCGGCTCCGGTTCTGGCTGTTCTTCGGCATTGACATCATCTTCCACTCTTCTAACTGCTGCAGTCCTCTTGGGATTCTGTGCACATGAGATCTTGAGGTTTAGGGTTCCCTGAACTCGATCAGTGGACCGGTCTACAGCTTCAGTTTTATTCTTGGTCAAAATTTTCTTCTTGATCACAAATTGGACGGCCAGCTTCTCTGCAATCACTCTTTTCTCCTGTGAGCGGCAGTCTCTACCACTCCTCTTACCAGAGGAAGAGGCTTTGTACTGGCCCTTTGTAAAGAATTTCATGGCTTTAGGAAATAGTTGTGACCTGAACTGACAATAGAAAATGAAACGCAAAGCCTTCTCTGAATCGAATTATCTAAAAATGAAATGCAAGAGTCTGTGCATTATCATTGTAAATTGAATTAACAATTCAAAAGAGAGAAATTCCAGCTATGAAAAGCCTATCTGAATTATCAGATTAAAAAAACCACATATAAATGTGAAAAGCCTATCTGAATTATCACAAAAACCCTATCTGAAATAACACGCTTTGAGAGGAAAAAACGACGTTCGACCTAATCACAATAATGAAAAATTAACACACTTTGAGTGGAAAGGATCGTCCCTCCGTCTAATCACAATAACGAAGTAAACGCATTATGGATTTGGATTTCAAAATCGTGAAGAGTTTTAAAATAAGGTTATGTGAATATTAATGTTTCCAAAAACCATAAACGCACTAGCCTTTAGGATTTCATAATCTGTTGGAGTCGCAATGCGAAGGGTAAGAGAGTCAAGACCGTAAGAGTTTAAAAATAGGGTTATGTAACTTAATGTTTCCAAATACCATAAATGCACCATTATGTCTGTAATTTTGTCTTTTTATTTTCTCGGAGTCTTTGCAAGAAGATTGTAATGATTTTAATAGTTTTTTCTATCATGCAAATGATATTTATCACGATGTTCCAATGGTGAGAAAAAGATATTCCTTATTTGTTTATGTCATGGGGTTAAACAAATCCAATGTTACATAATATTATATATTACATATCAATTGAATAATATTTGTGATGATTTGCAATATGAAAAATGTAAATCAAATTTTAAACAAATCCAAGGTTATATATATTTATATATTAAGTTTGAATTAAATAATTTTTGTAATGATTTGCACTATGAAAAATGTAAATCAAATTTTAAATGATGTTTGATAAATAATGGACATAAAAATGAGAAAAAAAAATTCTTCTTTGTTTATGTAATGGGTGTTAAACAAATCCAAAGTTATAAAATATTTATATATTACCTTTCAATTAAATAATTTTTGTAATGATTTGCACATAAATAATGGCCATAAAAATGAAAATTTAAGATAAAAATGGAAAATAGTTTAAAATAATAGAAAAAATTAAAAAAAAAATTAACTCTTTTTTTACAATTTATTTTGAAAATGAATTCTATGTAATAAGAAACTTGTCCATGTATTGAAGGTTATAGTTATAATTTAACATAAAGATTATCCACAATGAGTTATATGACTATTTGATGATGATGATTTGATGATTAAGGTCCACTCAGACCATATTTGGTCTATCGAAACTTAAGAAGGACAATACTTGGTTTGCTTGTCAAAAAGCTTGTCAAGAAGCTTTCCAAGCTCACTATAGTTTTGACAAGTTACAAGGATAAAGGAAGATCAAATGTTGGGGTAAGCAAGGCACTCCAAGAGAAATTGATTTTCATTTCCCATAAAGTTTTAGGAATAGACCAACACCGTGTTCCACTATGGAGTTCATGAGAGTTCATTTTAATCTTGCCTATATTAATTTTCTTCCAAGTTAGGATTAACTACTTCCTTATAGTATCTTAATTTCTAATTTTTTTAGTATAATGTTTTTTTTAAATTTTTTTTGTATAATGTTTTATTAGGGGGATATATGGGTTGGAAGGGTTTAGATTTTTATTTTTAAATGCAATGTTTTTAGGGTTTTGGGGTTTAGAAAGGGGGAGGGGTGTTTAATAATTTTTGATTTTATTTTGTAAATATATTGTTGTAGAGAGGTTAGTAGGGGGGGGTAGTTTATATGTTGTAATTTTTTTTTAAATGTATTGTTGTAGAGAGGTCAAGGGGGATAGGAGGGGTTTAAAAAAAAATTAAATTTTTTATTTTAATGTTGGGTGAGTTGGGAGGTTTAGGAAGGCTAGATGGCATTCAAGTAGGTTAAAAATTAAAATTAAAAAAATAAAAAATAATCAAAACTACACATCCTGGGATAGGGGGTAGGTATTTCTTCAATTAACACTACACCCCTTCACAAAAAAAAAGTTTCAAGATGGGAGTCTAGATCCAGAAGGAATATGACAGCTCAAATGATGGGCATAGAGGTATACTAAGATGGTGCACCCATTGATAATAGAGAAGAATATAGGTCATCTACATCTTCATCCAATCCTTGATATGTAGAAAATGTAGATTCTCATGGGGTGTAAGAATCCATGAATGAATTTGAATAATTTCAAATGAAACATTTTAGATGTTTTTTATTAGTATGATGTTTGTAATTGAAACTTTGAAGGAGATTTTGATTATTTATATGAATCATTTGTTCTTGTATGGTCTAATATATGATTTTATTATGAATCACATCATAATTTCTTTGATTTTATATGGTGAGAGTGGTGAAATTATTTAAGAAATATTTTTGTTTGTGTAATGTGCAAGTTTCAAAAAATTTGCAATTTATCTTCTGGAGAAAAAAATCTTTTTCCAATTTAGGGGTTAATTTTAAAGTTTTTGTAAACCACAGTATGGGATGTTTATGCCATGGCTCTATTTTCAACCCCAAAAAAAAACATGTATACTGGTATACTGGTGTTTTTAATGTTTTTTTTGCAAAAATCATCATTTTTATGCCTAGAGTTCTCGTTCTTAGTATACAGTTCTCATTTCGTAGTATAAGTGGTTTTGTACTGAAATTCAATTTTGTATCCATACCTTTAAAAAAGGATGTCCAGAACCTAGAAGTAAATTTTGCATCACAATCCATGACAATGGTTTTTAGAATCCCATGAAGTATGAAAATCTCTTTCATGAATATGTCAGCATTGTTTATGGCCTTATAAGTTGATTTTACGAGTATAAAATGTGCTTCTTTACTTAACTTATCTACCAAAACCATAATGGCATCATTTTTCTTCTTTGTTCTCGGTAATTCTGTAGTAAAATCCATAGTTATAGTTTCCCATTTCCATTCAGGAATGAGTATAGGCTGCAATAATCCAGCTGGATGTTGATGAACAACTTTAACCTCTTGACAAGTAAAACACCTAGCTACATATTCTGTAGCTTCTTTCTTCACATTTGACCAAGCTTTAAGGATGTCATAAACATCTGATATCTTGGGTGTCCTGCATAGGGATTATCATGTAATTCCCTGAAAATGATATGTTTTATGTTAGACTGATTTGGTACATAAATTCAATTTTTGAAATGAAAAAATCCTTATGTATCAATATGGTACATGTTTCCCTTAGTATTCACATTTCCATAATTACATCTTTCCATCAGTTTTGTATACTCATCATCACTATTTGAAACGGTTTTCAACAGATTTTTAAATTGAGATTCTTACTCAGTAACTAGTATCGAATGCATCCCATGCCGTTGTTAGCTTAGTGCATTTGATACTATGTTTTCCTTCCCTTTTATGTGCCCTATTTCAAAATCATACTCACTTGGGAATGCAAGCCATCTAGCTTGACATGCATTCAATGTTTTATTCTCAAACAGGTATTTTCACCCAATATTATCAGTTAGTGATAGAAATATCTTCCCTACTAGATAATGTCACCAAATTTTTAAAGCATGGATAATAGCTTCCAACTTCATATCATGTACTCCATAATTTTTTTCATGCTCTTTTAAATTTCTGGATTCATAATAGATTACATGTCCTTCTTGACTTAAAACCCTAGGCCTAAAGCTTCTTTACTTGCATCAGTGCATACTAAAAAATCTTTATTTCGATAAACAATTCTTAAAATTGGTGTCGTTGTCAATAAATGTTTCAATTTGTCAAAAACATATTGACATTGTTGACTCTAGATAAATTGAACACTTTTCTTTTGAAGGGTTGTTATAGGAGGAGCTATTCTAGAAAAAAATTCTATAAATATTCCGTAATATCCCGTCAACCCCATAAAATATCTTATATCATGTACATCTTTTGGTAGTGGCAATTTCAGTATTGCCTTGATTTTTGTTGGGTCAAAATCCACGCCCTCTTCTGAGATAACATGTCCCAAGTATTGTACTTCCTTTTTATAAAAATCACATTTACTAAGTTTTACATATAAGTGATGTTCCTCTAAAGTTTGCAAAACATTTCGTAAATGATCCTCATGCTCTACTTCATTCTTTGAATATACTAAAATATCATCAATAAATACCAATACAAATTTATCCAAGAATTTACTTAACACATTATTCATCATATTCATAAATGTCACAAGAGCATTTGTTAATCCAAAAGGCATTACCACAAATTCATAATGTCCATATCTTGTTCGAAAATCGGTTTTATGGACATCTTCATTCTTAACCCGTACTTGATGATATCCTTATCAGTGGTCAGTTTTTGAAAAAAAATTGATCCACTAATATGATCAAACAGATCATCTATTCTTGGTAAAGGATACTTGTTTTTAATCGTCATATTGTTTAGTTGTTTGTAATCTATGCACATTCTGAAAGTTCCATCTTTCTTTTTAACAAACAAAATAGGTGCTCCCCAAGGTGATACACTAGGCCGAATGTACCCTTTGTCAACTAATTCTTGTAATTACATCCTTAATTCCGTCAAATCTATAATACTCATACGATATGGTGCTCTTGATATAGGTGTCGACCTTGAAATTATATCTATAGTGAAATATACATCTCGGTTAGGTGGCAATCCCAGTATCTCATCACAAAATACATCTTGAAATTCCTTAAGCATAGGAAATTGTTCCAATATTGTTTCTAACTTTTCAAGCTCAATTTCCTTAATTTTAATGGCATAAAGTTGACATACCTTCCTAATACACTTTTTAAGTTGTACCGCTAAGATTTTTCATGTAGATATAGGTCTATAAATTCCATTACAGTATGATACTTACCTTCCTCATCTACACAATCAAAAATTTTGTGCAAACAGTTGATAATGGTTTTATGAGTTTCTATCCAATCCATACCGATCAAAATATCATATGATCCTAAAGAGAGCATGCTTAGGTTAACTGAGGTATCCATTTCACTAAAACTCATCCTGCAATCCTTAACCAATTCTGTAACTTTCCTTTTACTCTTGTTTCCAGTTGTACTAACCATGCATTTTTTTTGTTTTTCCTTAAGACGTTTACATTTTTCAATGACTCTTGGTGCAATGTAACTTAAAATATCCCCTGAATCAATAAGTATAGAAACATGTGTATTCGGGATTTTACCTTCTACCTCCAACATAGTGGATTGATGATCCTCCTACTAGTCTTCTAAAGCAACATTATTTCTGGGTATACACCTGGTTATATCATTGATAGTAGAAGATTCATGCAACATGCTTACAGGATCCATTTTCCTGTTAGGATTGTGAGGGAAATTTCTGTATAAATGAGACCCATTACAACCCCAACTTTTAATTTATTTTGAGTTATTATTCCATCAACCATTGAAATTTCTGGTACCCTTCGTCTTATTGTTGTTGTTTGAACCTGGTATGTTATAATTGTTGTCAGTATGACTTCTTGTTCCTTTTCTAAACATAGAAGCTTCAAATCCTTTCCTTCATTGTTCCATCTTTTAATTTTGCACAATTTAGCTTTTCTAATTGCTTCATCCATTGTCTTAGTCATATCAAATTTATTTTTTTCCTTATAAGATGGGGGTATACAACTAATAAACCTATTTACCTTAAGCTTTTTCATACGTTAAGTAAGGTACATAAAGTTGTAAATTCACGAACTTAGTTACAAACTCCTCCATGGTTAATAGTCCCAGTCTTAAATCATTTAGTTCTTTGGCTTTCTCATCATATTAACATTTCGAAATATTTTTTAAATAATTTTTTAAACATTTTCCATCTTAACTCTTTACTGTGTATATTATTTACCTTGTTAGCCTCCTGCCAACACAGAGCAGCCTTCCTGGTCAACTGAAAATAGCTAAACGATGTCTCAAATTATCATCATCATATATATACTTGAAAGTATTGTTTAATATTTAGTAACAAATATTCAACTGCCTCTTCTGATTCTCCATCAAACATTGGGGGTCTCAACCTTTTAAATTCTACATGTAAATCCACATGTTTTTATTTTTGTTTCTTGTAATTTGTTTCATCTGATTTCTTTAATACCTAAGCTATTATATGAATATTATCTATATTTTCCTCAATGTTGCAACTTTTTAAATCCCCCTTCCTTTTCTTTCTGGTACTGCAAGAGTTTTGGCCATTGTTTTTTTATGTATCTGTCAAACTTTTAAATATTAGTTCATTTATCTCTTCTTGATCTGATTTTGCGTTCATCAATTTAATGTTATATTCCTTAAGGATTTCCAAATAAACCTTCAAGATTCACATAGTTTCTAACATTTCTGATTGTATTTCAGTGTTATGTTTTTCCCCAAGTTCCATTTAAAGACTTGCATTTTCTAGTGTTGGCATACCCTTTGGTACTATCTCTTCTTCCATGATTTGTTTTGGTTTTGCCATCAATATGTCTACCTGTAACAATATTCATTCATTTGTTATTTTTCAAAAATTATATCACCTGCAATATATTCAGCCACATTAAACTATATTTATATCCAAAATAATTATGTGATGTCCCATTGGGTCAAAGTGTTATAACCTTGCTCTGATACCATTTTGTAACAAACCTTTTTATTTTCTCTTTACTCTTATATGTAAACATGTTTAAAAAAATTATATATATATATATATATTCCACATCTAAAGCTTAACTACACTTTTACCCAAGGCATAAGAACCTAACTTCCCAATTATTAAAGTTGGTGGCCAAACTTGGTTTTCCATGCACATGGACTCAATCGAGAGGTTAACTTAGTATTGCTTAGCTTCCTTGCCAACCATTTTATTACTTTTTCATGAACCCATGCAGGTATACCTTAACATGCCTTTAACTTTCAAAATTACGCCAAAGCATCCTATGGATAAATATCCAAAGTTTTAAAGTTGTTGTAACTACGCAGGGACCCAAAAATTTAGCATAGCCATCATCATTGGATAAAATTAATGGAATCTGATAAAAAAATAATGTCAATGGTTAATCTCAAGAGAGGATTTGCTTTACAACTGGTAGCATTTACTCGTTATGAATAGGAACAGGTTGTCTTAAAGTCACGTGCTTTGTTTTGGATTATGATTCCTTCGACTGATTATTACACTAGTATAATTTTTCAAGGAGCATAGGGTTGCTTCCCACTACCTTACCTCCCTGGTTGCAAGCTCTTCACCTGCTTGAGGTTCATTTTGAGGAAGTATCATTTGCAACCACAAACCCATATTAGTTTCACAAAGTTCTACTGGTTACTAATCCTGGTCACTTTGGTGGGTTGTTGGATTTGCTAGCAGTCTCCTCAGTTAAAGTGGTAAGGCTAACCCTAAACAAGAATTCGTGAAATAAAACAAGCTTCAAAAAACAAGTAACCAAAGATATGGTTTTTATATCACTGTTTCATTGTTTGGCTATGTTCCTTTTCCACATTACTAACGCTTCAAACTTAAATTGCAGTTTTCCTTTTCTTGGAAGCAATACTTGCGTCTCGGTTAACTTACACGATTATTGTGTTTAAAAGGGTAAGACTCTGTTTACCCTTCATTCCTATCCACTCTCTAAATCTTGAAGGTATTGTCGCTGATGTGTACAGAAGAAAGATAAAGGGGTGAGGTTGCTTTGACTCTATTAGACAAGGTGTTTTAGAAGCTTAGTAGCTGGGTTATTTAGGTTTTTCTGTCGAAGGTGAAGTTCGGCTATGTAAAATTAAATCCTCTTCATTTCCATAGTTAGGGCTTGGAATTCCCTAAATAGGTTATAGTAATACTACATGCTTTGAAAAAAAATTGGTTTAAACTCCTTCTTCGAGCTACCATCGCGGAAATGATAAACCCTTGTAAAGTTTTTTTTTAAAGATAATCTAGCAGTGATATTTCCTTGAATTCCTTTACTGTTTGTAAATTATGTATCTCGGGTTATTCAAACCACTCTTGTTTTTGTTTTCTAAAAAGAAATAATTCATTATTTTCCTATTTTGATTGGCTGCATATGCAAATAACTGCTTTACAGTAGGGGTTCATATTATTTAATAAGAAAAACTTAGTCTCTAATACTTGTATTCTACTAATCAATTGAAAACAACGACCGTTATAATTTTAGGCTTGATTTATAATCGAAAACATTCAATTAAAATAGGGTTACCATCCAATTCATTATTTATAGAGAAAAGAATGTAAACAATCATACTGGTAGCTATTTCCCCTAAAATTGATTATTTCACCATATTGCAGAATTTCCAATAAGATATTACTAGCTTTAAAATAAAAGACTCATTTAACTCAGGAATTTGTACTATAAGCATGTAATAACCAAAGTTTAGGGTAGATAAAAGTCATATCTGTTCAATGCTGAAAATGTGAATATAACAGTCACATGCCACCCGAATGTAGGAACTTCAAAGCGTTCAATCCTACAAATCTTCAACCCCTTGCACAGAACCTTGAGTTCAAAGCTCACTCCCTTGCAGCCTCAGCTTGGCACCAGTAAACTAAAGAGAGTTATTTACTCCAAAACCTAGCATTCTCTTATTCCCACTGATGGTTCCATTACATACCCTAACAACTCATAGATGTTCTCTGGAAGCTCTACGCTATCTCACAGGTAATCAATTAGAGCCTCCACTTCTCGTGATCTCAAACAACTCTCTTTTCTTTCTTGTTATTAATTTTTTATTTTTTTTGTTGCATGCCCTCTCTTCTTTTCCTAGGAATTTTAAATAGAAAATAACTAACTCCCTTTATTAGTGTCCACTTTTCTTCATAAAGAAGGCTGACGATTTAGTTACTGCTCTAAACTCAAGTTTCTGTCAATTAAGCGCATGACTGTTTAAACTCCAATATTCAAAATTATGTTTGTATAAAAATTAAATTACGTGTTCCCATTACACATTAAATAAAATTACTAAAACTAAAAATATTATGAGGGGGGTATTACAATTAATATTTTGTAAAGTTAGTAGTTTCATCAATCCCCCAATGGTTTAACAAATTCATGGGATCTTTATGCCACTTCGATTGAGGCACATGTGGGTTGTGTTGGAATTTAAAGAAATTTTAGAAAGTCAATGGTATCCCACATTCTTTATCTTGTGCTTGTACATCAAGTACCTATCCATATCCATGCTCTGAATGGGGGTGATTTGGACACTTCTAAGAAGAGAATATTATACAAAAGAATTATTTTAATTTTAAGGTTATAAGTGATAAAAGGATTATGGAGTTGCTCAATTTTTCTGCAATATTCTCTGAAGATGTTTAACCCAAAGCTTCTATGAGGAGAAAATAAATAAATAAAAATGTAAAATAATTTTTAAAACAAAAAATCACTATATGATGTCATTCACAATAACCCTCAGAAATAACTAACATTATAAGCATAATTATCTTTTCTAAATATCATATACAAATAATTGATATATATAAATATAAATACAGAATATCAAACATCTTAAAAGCATTATTTCACTACTAATATTAGTCATGACTAATGAACATGATTATGATGATGGTTGACATCCACTAAGACCGAGTTTGGTCTATACCTTAAGAATAAAATAAAATAAAATAAATAAGTTATTTCGTTTTCTTTAAAATTTTGTTCGTATTATCAAAAAGATTAAACAAAATATTTCCTAATTTACCATATCTTTGAGGAGTTAGAAGGTTAGAAGGTCAGTATTGTGACAGATATTTTGAAATTGAAATCTAATGTGGGTGTCCATGGGGCATTATAATATAAATTAATTGTTATCTTCAATGCTCAAAGTCTCGCAGATATGGAAAATCCTTTCACCCTGCATGGTTTTAGTAATTCTCCAACATCTTGTTTCAACATGGATCTTATGAGAGTTCGTTCTTATCTTGATGATATTGATTTTATTCTTTGGACTAGTTAAAATAGAGAGATAATTTTCACCTTCTAGATTAGTGTGGAAATTGAACCCAAGAGATAGAACAATTACACTCACAAAATTGCTAATCAAACATGCAAAATTAACATCAAAGGAGACTGAAATTGGAGCATAACACCAATCTATATTGAATAAGTGTACAATATCCAACCTTGTGAAGTAATAGGCTACTACAATATATAACTACATGAGATATTCGAATGCATAAGGATTCCATTCAAAATAGTAAAAAAGTAGGCTTACTAAATCTAGTCAAATCCCCCATAGGTGCATAAAGCAGTTTCCAAATCCACTAAGATGCTCACCAATTGGAAAATTCAAGTAGAAAAGATAATAAGGGATGGAAAGACAAATCATACACGCTTTTATTAGAAGAAAAGGATGGAGGATGATTTGGGAAAAAAACAAGTCAACTACACCTAGTCTAGCTTTTCCTTTTGCCTTAATTCTGAATAAAACATGCAGCTTTACAGAAAACGTAGGTATGTGCTTTGGAGGATCTGGAATAAATTAAACATGCTAAATATGGTTTCCAGGAGGTTTCCCAAGTGCTCCATGACTCAGTTTTAGCAAGTATTGACTTCTATGACATGTAGAAGGAAACTAGCATAGAGTGGAATCTAGGAGACTAGGTAATAGGACAAAAATGATTTAATTAATGTCTAAGGTAGGTAACTATAGTTTGATTATTATAACACCCACCCGTAATCCTGAATTTATGAGTAAATATCAGAAAACTATAGGGCCTAGCAACAAGGCTTAGTCACCCTTTACATACTGCTTGTCCATTTCAACCAAGGAAAGAGGCTAAAACCCGGTGGAAAAATCCTCCCTTAAAGATGGACAGTAAAAACAACATTTGAAAATATTGTCATCAATCATGCTTCACAGCATGATCAGCAATCCCCAGCAGTGATTTGAGATTGTTGAATGTATTCTCACAAAAACCTTTGGTGAAGATGTCCGCTACTTGTTCTGAAGATGCACATAAGAGTAGATGAATGGTGCCATCATGCACAAGCTGTCTGATGTAGTGCATATGGATCTCAATGTGTTTGGTTCACTGTCTCTGAACTGGATAATTACATATTTGAATGGCGCTTTGATTATCATAGTAGATAATAGTTGAAAACCATGATTCGAAGCCACATTCTCCAAGTATTCCCTGCAACCACAAACATTGAGTTGCTGGATTTACAACTCCTCTGTACTCTGCTTCTGTAGATGAGAGTGCTATGGCACTCTGCTTCTTGCTTGACCAGCTGATTGGTCCTTTTGCAAGCATGAACACATATCCTAATGTTGACTTTTAATATGTGTTGTCACCTTCCCAATCACTATTAGTAAACCCTGTTGGGCTTTAATCTACTAATGCAAATCAAACCTTGAGTTTATGCCAATTCGGGTTGGTAGACTTAGAGGCATATCCAAGTATAAGGACTCAAAGCTAGACTTAACATGGAAATATAGTTTATCTATGAAATAACCCTATTAACAAATTAAGTTACTGTGATTTGAAAACACAAAAATTCCCTTACAGGAACAACTTCATTTGTTGTTTCATTTACACAACAAATTATATGTGAAAGCAATTTATATGTGAAAGCACTGAGATAATAAAAACGAATTAAATCTAACCCTGAAATAAGAATCACAAAACTCTTCCCATTATCTCAACGTTGAATAAACAATCAGTCATTAATTCCCTTTACAGGAAAGCATTCGTAATGTTTAATTGTTCTTAATACTCCATCGTTGAATAGTCAAGCAATACACAATAATATAAGATAGTATTATGAACCATTTCTACAGCATACAACTAAAGAAAATAACAGAGCTGATAAAACTAATTTAAATCAATCTAACTTGTTCTTCAATAAGGAAAATCGAATCCTACAGGAATTAAAACATACCACTGGAAACAATCAAATCATTTGCAATGATCCAAATCGTTCACTGGAAAAGTAAAAGGGGTGTGCAGACTCAACAGAGGGGGCCCTCCAATGCCTCGTTCACACACGCGATTGAAGAATCACAGAGCTTAAACTTTAAATATATTCACCATGAAATCGATCATACACAGTAATAGAACAACGCAGTACAGAACAGTATGCATTTTCTCCCAAATCGTGATGGATTTCTCCTCTGTTTTATGAAGTACTTATACAAATTCTTGAAAACTAGAAATGCTATTAATCTGGAAACTAGTTAATGAAACATAGTCCTCGTGATCCTCTATCAGATCCACGAAAATCAACAAAATCGGATCTGTCCTATTTTTGTGCTGAGTGGTAGCACAGGTGGTCGTCTTTGACCGACATTGACTTGCCACCTATGAGAGCCACATCATCTATTCGTTGGAAGTTTATCCATCCTTGGACACTGAGGATCTTTTCTCCATCTTTCAGTTCACGCCTAGCTGGCCTACAAGTATTCAACCTTGGAGACATTACGGGAAGTTAGTACATCCTGTAATCCTGGATAAAAACCTTAGTTTAAATGCTTTAAAAATATCAAAATTCAATTTGTTAAAAATCAATGACATTTATACCTCTTGACCAAAGTTTGTGGGTGAATTTAAGGCTTTATAAATCAGTAAGAAGGTTTTATGGAAAAAAATGGAAGATATCTAGGTGACAAAAAGAGGTCAAAATGGTGCCCAACATCTCCCCCAAGAGGAAGCTGTTGCATGTCCCCATGCCAAAAATATTTGACCCTGTTTAAAACCAAAATTTTGCTGCTGATCATCTTGCTTCTAATCTCCTGTCTGAGACGATGCATTTGTTGAAGCTCGATATGCATAGAGGACCTTCAGTCTCTCATACTTAGCTTTATAAATCTTATTTTGCTTATACCATCTGTATCCATGTTTAGAGATGCATGTCCTTTGAACCTTCAGCTTCCAGTTGACTTCTCTTAACTTCTCATTCCTGAGCTCTAATTCCTTTATTTCAAGTTTCAATCTCTTAATCTCTTTATTCTTCTTCTTCTTCATTTTCATTGGAAGCTGTATAGAATTGGTATCCATCCCCAATTATTCATGCTTTTGTACTGAATATTCTTTCTTTTCCTCTTCCACAGTTTGTTGCTTTGAGAAAAGAGAAGCTGAGTCTTTTAGTATTTCCTGTCTTGATTTCTTTTCCTTTTCCTTCTCTTGCTGATCCAAGAAGAGATTGATTCTTTTTGTCTGCTTGATCACTTCATTAGTGTCTTGGATATCCTGCCCTATTTCATCTGCTGGATCTTCTTCTTGACTCCCTAAGGTTTGTATGTGTTCCTCATCTTCTAATGATGACTAGATTCGAGCTTGCTTATACTTCCTTGGATTTTTCTGGTAAGTAGTGAAAATCTGCTCTTGTCTTTGAAACTGTTTCTCTTCTCTCATCACACTCCTAGTTTGTATCCTTCTATGAGGTTGTTTTGAACTTGCTACCTCAGAGTTGTCTTCATCATCAGTAATCAGCAACACCTCTTTCTTTTTCTTTTTCCCCTTTGGCGGTTTTGAGCTTGTTGCCTCAGGGTATGCTATCATCAACAATTCATCTTCTTTTAAACCTTCTTCAAGAAATTCTTCCTGCTCTTCAAACTGATTGTGAACTAAAAATCCTGACCATGTCAAATTTTGCTTTTGTAACTCATTCTGGATGATGATTTTGATGAGTCCACAGTGAAAAAGGCTTGTCATTTTGTCTTTTGCACGCCTTTGGACAGCCTTAGCCATCTTAGTTAGACTCTGTAACAAGAAATAGGGCATATTGATCTCACATTCACCTTTTAAATGCTGCAACAGCTTGATGTGGTAAAGATACACAATACTGAATCGGCCTTCACAGGTAATAAATTTTTGGATAACATAAACTATTTCATCCCGGGGATGAACCAGCCAGCTCCTTGGTATCCCTTTCTTCCAGTTTACTGACCCTACTCTTGATCTGCACAAAAAGGGTATCCATGCTTTCTCTTTGAATTGTTTAGTTTTGAAAAATCTTTCTCCTTGCTGTGGCAGGCCAATAATTTGTGCTAAGATGTCTTCAAACAGTATGAAGTGCAAGTTTCCCACTATAACTCCTTCTCCATCAAATGTTTCAGCAAAATCTAGACTAACATGCTCATTATGCCCATCAAACTTTTCAAAAAATTTTACCCACTGTTTCTTTTCAAAAATCTCCATACAACTCTCATGAATATCAGTGGGATTGAATTTCGATGGTTCTAGTCTAGATGACATTTTGAATTTGAATAGGAAATTTCAACCTTTCAATTTTTAACTCTGCCTTTGTTTTCTTATCCCCAAAAAAATACTCTGAAAATGTAGAATTGCTATTGGTCTTAGCAGAATATTTGGCAAAGAAAGGGTTTAAGTTTTACCTCCTTTCTAGTGTAACTGTCTTCACTTATTCCTGCGTGATTTCCACAGCAATTGGTGCATGCATCCTTCCTTTACTCCATGGCTTCTTATTACTAAAAACTATCTCCCACAGCAATCGGTTTTTGTAGAGAAAAACAATTGGATTTGGTCCCAAGAAAGATGACCAAATCGTGGTCCCCAATTTCACCAGTTCACAATACAAGACTCAAGCACATTCGTATGCTGTCGTGGGGCATATATCCACATTTTTTTTTCTCATCATTTCACAAACATGCCACTTTCCATTCAATCATTTGCTCAAGAAATAAATTAAAGGTAAGGTTTTGATTCATATAATATACTTTAACTTCTTTGCATGCCCCAATGTTTAATGAACGAGCTGTAATAAAGGGATTTCTTCTCTTAAAGTAAACTCCTCTTCCTTTTGAAGATACACATGACCATTGATTTTCCTTAAATTCTGTATGTTTACTTAATGCATAATGCACTAAATACATATATAAAAGAGAACATTTGAAATTCCATTTTCTCAAAACATTTCACTTTTTGCTGAGAAGGAGACCCTGCCTATAGAATGCAGCATATATTTTAAAATTTACTCTTAGGTTTTATTTTGACCACCATCTTGACCCCTAGGGTAGGAAAATGGAAAGTAAATGAAATGCTGGTAGAGACTGTGAGGATAATGAAAATAGGCAGTCAAGCTTACAAGGGTTGGTAAATATGTCATCACTTAGAAACAAAGAATCATGCAACTTTTAAAACACAAAACTAAAAAATTCTTATAGACTTTGCTTGATATCCCTGTATGATGAGCTTGCTTCCTGATGTAACTGGTTTGCAATTTATTTCTGATTCAAATATGTCCTTCTGATGTTCATTTTCGAAGATGTCTGCCATCTCAGATCGCTTCTATTTGGTTGGAATTCAAGTCCTTCTGTAGGTTTCTTTTGCTTTACTGAAAGTCAGGTCCCATTTTTTTGCTGGAAATTAGGTCCCTCTGCATATGAAAAAGACTTGGAGGGTTCCAAGAAAGCATAAAAATGCTTATCCCCCTCACAGGCCTACTTATTGACTTGTCCTCAAGTCAAACGAGAACTTTATTATTGGAAATAAAACTATGTAAAAGACATGAAATTTGAAAATATTTTTATGAATTTTCAATGGCCAAGTGAACCTGGTTTTCCATGGAAAATTCAAGTTTATATTGTGCCAGTCACCTGGTTTTCACAACTAAACTTCCTTTTTTTTCTTGTTTTTATTATTATTATTATTAATTTTTTTTTTTTCTGTTTTTATTTTCTTTTTCTCTTTTTGTTTTATTTGTTTTCTATATCAGATCAGCTAAGAAGCAGGTGAGGGAGAAACAATGATGTGTCTATCCAGCACTTGCATTTCCCGTTGCTGTGAAATATGCTGTATGAAATCTGCCTTGTTGATAGGCTTGTTATACAGTTTGAGTCGATGGCCATTAACCACAAATGTGCGTTCTTCATCATCGATTGTTTGAAGTTTGACTGAGCCATTGTCATATACCTCTGCAATCTCATATGGACCAAGCCAATGAGTTGTGAATTTGGCTTTGAAGTCTTTGAACTTTGAGTCAAACAATAGTGCCCAGTCATCGATGTGAAATTGCTTCTTTTTAATAAACTTGTCATGCCATTGAGCTCTCTGTTGTTGTATCAGAATATTGTGTTCTATGGCAGCCTGTCTCATATCATCTAGTTGATTCAACTGAAGTAATCTTTCTTGCTGATCCTTAGAAAGATCCATGCCCAAATCTGCTGCTAACTTGAAGGTATGAATTTGAAACTCTATAAGGAGGAGGACTTGCTTACCGTAAACAAGCTAATAAGGAGAAAAACCAGTACTACTTTTCCAAGTGATCCGGTATGCCCATAAAGCTTCAATAAGCTTAGCTGACCAATCCTTCCTATCCATCTAAACAGTTTTGGTGATGATGCCTTCTAAAGTCTTGTTTGTAGATTCCACTTGGCCATTTGCTTGTGGATGGTAAGGGGTAGACTTTATGTGCTTAATCTTGTACTTTTCTGCTATCTTCTGCACTAATTTGGAAGTAAACTGGGCACCTTGATCAGTTACAATCTCTCTAGGCACCCCAAATCTGACAAATATCTCCTCAAAAATAAATTTTACCACAGTCTATTCGGTGTCTCTTGGTAATGGTTTGGCCTCTACCCACTTAGTAACATAGTCCGTACAGACCAAAATGTACTTCTTTCCTTGTGATGGTGGATGAATTGGACTAATGAAGTCAAGGGACCACTTTTCAAATGCTTCAATGAGGATTTGTGGATGGAGTGGCATTTCATCAGACCGGACTGGCCGTCCCATCCGTTGACAAGTATCACAACTTCTAACATACCTCTTAGCATCTTTGAAAATGGAAGGCCAATAATACCCCAAATTGAGTATCTTGTATGATGTTCTTTTATCTGCAAAATGGCCACCACACGGTTCATCATGACATGCCTTTAAAATATCTAAGACTTCATCTTGTCATACACATCTTCTTATACTTAGATCATATTCTGTGTAAAAGAGATCACCATTAACCCATATATGCCTAGCACTTTGCTTAATAATCTTTTTCTTTTCTTTAGATGACATAGATGGTGGTAGTTGGCCTAATGTTAAGTAGTTGGCAATATTAGCATACCAAGGAGTGATAACAGAAATTGCAAACAGGTGTTCATCAAGAAAACTATCTAAAACAGGAACAACCTCACCAGTATTGTGTAAGCGAGATAGGAAATCTGCCACTTGATTTTCTCGTCCAGGTCGATCTAGAACAGTGATATTGAATTCGTGCATTAATAACAACCATCTAGTAATCCGACCATTAGTGATAGATTTATTCATTAAATATCGTAAGGCTGAATGATCTATATGGACAAAAATTTCGTAGCCAGTTATGTAATGACGGAATTTGTTTACAGCATGAACCACCGCTAACATCTCCTTTTCAGTGACTGTATAGTTCAAATCTGCAGGTGTAATATTTTTACTAATAAAATAGATGGCATAAGTCATGGTATTCTCTTTTTGTCCCAATGAAGCCCCTATTGCAGTAGCAAAGGCATCAGTAGAAATATGGAAAGGCAATGTCCAATTTGGTCCCCTTAAAATGGGAGCAGTTGAGAGCTTCTCTTTAAGTATCTAAAATGCAGATTGACAGTTAGTATCTCAATTAAAATTCACATCCTTTGAAAGCAATTTAAACAATGGCTGAGCTATCTTACTAAAATTTGCAATAAATCGACGATAATAGCCTGCATACCCTAAAAAGCTTCTTACATCTGTTTGAGTTGTTGGTTCAGATAAATTTTCAATGATTTGAATTTTAGCAGGATCTACTTTTATTCCAGATGAAGAAATGTGATGCACTAAAACTATCCCTTCAGTCATCATCATAAAACACTTTTCGTTACTAAGGGAAAGGTTTGAGTCAACACACCTTTTTAGAATTTTATCCAAGTTTTCTAAGAAATCTTCAAAGTTACTTCCATACACAGAAAAATCATCCATGTAAATTTCAACACACTCATGAATTAGATCTGCAAAGATGTCCAAGACTACCCTCTAAAAGGTAGCTGGGACATTACATAAGCCAAAAGGTAAAACCTTGTAGGCATATGTGCCCCAGGTGTTAACACCCCTTTTTTAGCAGAGGGATGAAAAGAAAATGATGAAGGAAAAATAATAATGGCTTGTCAAAATTTGGTTAAATGGTATAGTATAAGAGTATGATGAGGAGCGAAAACGATGAAGTTGTCAAAAGATCTAATGGTGCGAAGTGAAGAGTTGAAGATCAACAGCCTACACTATGTCCGCTCTCTAAAAGGTACGAGGAAGATAAAGTATGTCCAGGTGTTTAAATATGATACATAGATCAACGGTTGTTGATTCAGCTCGAGTAGATCCATGGTCCATATAAACTCCGCCTTGTGAAGTTGCATGTTTGTTAAAACAATAGAGCCCGACAGAATCGAGTACATGTTACTCGATCTGACGGTGGGAAAATAAAGGCGTATCAAATCAATGATCGTGGATGACTCCGGAACCGAAACTTGCATGATATATAAGACCCAAGCGCTTGGCGGAATCGAGTACATGTATCTTGATCTAACGGTGGATAAATAAAGGTAGATCGCATCAACGGTTGTGGACAACTCCGGAATGGAAACTTGCATGATGGATAAGACCAGGACCCTGGGTGGAATTAATTATGTGGCTCTTAATCTGACGGTTGAAAATTAAAGGTGAAGTGGATCAATGGATACGAATGGATCCGGAGAGGGAAGATGCATGGCAGATAAAGGTAAGGAGTGGTTGCGGAATATAAACCACCGTCCACATGGCTGATCGTGGTGTACTCCAAAGGCGAAAGTGGTTTCGTAGAAACCGCCGAAGGAACGCTCTGGAAGTGGGGTACTATAAAAGGGAAGTTGACTTGTTCCGTGATCATTTCATTGGCACCGGACGAGTGAAAAATACCTGTGGTTTCGTCAACCTTCGACTGTCCATTTCAAACACACGCCGCTACAGTTAATAGGTAAGGCTTAAACGCCCATAACTCGTCTATCTGTTTTCCATTAGCAATTGAAATATGGACCAAGGGAAGGAGTTGCAGGGGTCTGGTCGGGTTATAGATGATAGGGAATATTACTTGGTTGATAGAGACAGGAGCGTGTGTGACCTGTTCTTGTCCATAGGGAGCGTGTCAGTGAGTAAAGAAAGGCTATGGCACTATAATTCATAGGGCCATGATGTCCTGAATGTCTGTAAATATTTTTTGTACTATTTTTCTCTCGAACAAACCCTTCACTTTCCTAAATTTGCAGAATGGTGTGCTGTCAATTACTCCCCATCTCAAATAATCATTGTAAGCCAGTCTACATCCCGAATCCTCTGCAAAATCAATGCTAAAGTTATATGCGAAAACCTCAATTTACCCGATAGTTACCCTGACAGTCGCGAACCCGTGAATGAGTCAATTCTTGCCGAATTGTATAAAAGTTGTGAAACCGAAGTCTGTTGTACATTCCTGTCCAGCATTCTGAAAGAAGGTCAATCTTTAGACGGTCTTTTCCTGCCTTACCATGTCCATATTTTTAAAAATGAAGTCCAATTAGTTATATCCCTGGTCTGTCAAATTTTAGGTCTTGACAGTGATTATCATGTAAATGAAGTCGTTCTTGGTTTTTTGTTAAAAATGAGTTCTTTAGGGTCTGAGGCTCAATCAGTTCCCGTGTTTAGACTAGATGAGTATTTGGCGGAAGCAATCCATCTTTAGTTAACTGAATTTTCGAAGGTTCGGTTCTTTAAGTTTCAAACTTACCTGTTGAACATACTGTTATGTTCAAATGTCACTGAGTTACAATTTTTAAGTACCATTTTCTCCTCTAATTTGCTCAAGCAGATGAGCATGTTTGAATTTTCCAATTCAATCATGTTTGAGATATATAAAATGTTGTTTGATGAAATGCTGCCTCGTGTGTTGGAAAAAATGAAATGCCTGATGCAGTCCTCGTCTGAAGATCGTGTCGGGGACTGGTTCCTGTACAAAGATTTCACTGTTTTAAGAGTATATGGATTTACTAGACAACCTTACAGATTACCTTCTTTCCTCACTCTGATAATTTTTGCATTGGAGTTCATGAGGCAAAGGTTTCATTCTGAAGAAGAGCATTTTGGAGCTTTTTAAAAATCCTCAAATATAAAATTTCCTCTCAAGGTTGGCTCCTTCATTTTCAAGAATAAAGGTGCCTTAGTGTTTATTGAAAAGTCATTGGAGAACATAGAATTTCAAAAGGAACCTAGGGTGAATTACTATCCTCATGATGTAATTTCCCTAAGGAAGCAGGCCAACAAGAACAAACCGTTTGATCACCAGTCTATTGAAGGTTTGGCTGAAACAGCCAATCTGTTGCAGTTCAGAGAGACTCCCAGGTCTGAGGGAGACATAAGTACCATGCCAGTTGTAACAGAAAATACTAGTATTGTAATTAAAAAGAATTCTTTCTGAGGTCGAGAGCATGGAGGTAGATGAAGACGGATCACATAAAAAAGCAAAATTGATTCAATATGGTGGAATTTCAAGTGAAGAAATTTCTGATGATTTCAAGAAAGTTGTTCCAGTCCCAACGAAGGCTGTGCAAATAAATCAGTTCTCATTTAAAAGCATAGAGGGTTCAGAGTCAAGCCCAACTTTCAAGTCAAGAGAGGAGCTCAAAGCCAACTATATGGAGAAAATAAAACAATCTCTGGAAGAGACAAGAAATTTGCTCCCGCGAGTAAGAAATTTAAACAATCCAAAAACTTCTTTGATCTCTACTAGAGATGCCGAAAGAAATACTTTCAAGCTGGCCATGGTGAATGACAAAAAGATGGCAGAGATGGAAATAAGGTTAGATAAGTTCAGTGTTCCTGATAAAATACAGCTGCACAAACAAACAAGTGACATCATTTATTCAGATTTGTTACAAGCAATGATGAGGATAAATAAACTACAAATTTTGGTAGATAAATTAGAGATTCAATTGAAACATGAAAGAGTTGAGAATAAGGCCAATGCCATTCATATTAAAAAACTACAAGCAGATTTTATCAGTTCAGGAAATGAGAAAGATAACACCCAGGCAATCAGAAGAATGCTAGAAGAAAAAGATAATGCACTCCAAGTTTTAAAGAAAAAATTGAAGATCCCAGGCACTGAGCATGTTCAGTCCTCCGAGTTGTTGGCTCTGCAAGAAGAGAAAGACAGGATCCATCAAGAGATGATGGAATATAAAGGGAGAACTGTTGAGTTATTAGAGGAAAAAGACAGATGGGAAGCCGAAAGGAGTGAACTGATTTCTCAAATTTCGTTGCTAAAGAAAGACCAAAATGATGAGAAGGAAATTATGGAGGAGTTGATGAGTCAGACTCGCATGGATGAGAATCTATCCATTGTTAATATTGATAAACCATTGAATGATTTATCTGTGGATGACTTGTCAATACCTATGTCCCAGGTTAGTTTAAAAGATCAAGAAATCAAAGAGTTGAAGACAGAGAATGAAAAGATCAAGTCTGAATTGGCCAAAGCGAATGAAAGTAAAAACAAAATATTACAAGACAAAAACCAGTTGCAAAAGAAGTTCAATGAATTGAAGGAGAAAAATATAGGTAAGGGTCCCCTGCAAGGAGCAAAGCACATCATTTGGGACACCCTATTTATAGAAATTACCAAATTCCGGCACTATCTAAATTTCATCGATGACCAAAGCATACTAATTAACTTGTCCCACCAAAGACTAAAGTTAGTTAATGAACATATGGAAAGAAGACCTCTCACCATAGCTCAGAACACATTGAATTTTTTAAATTCATTGACATATCAGAAATTACATGACATGGAAATAAAGGACAGAATATCAATAGTGCTGTGGGCTAAGAAATTTATCCACAAGCATCATTTAATGAAGACGGTTTAGGACAGAGCCGACGAAATGCTTTCACAAGTTAATAATTTCAAGCAGGTTTTCAAGGAGCTATTCGAGGACGGCTTGCCTTCCTTTTGGGATGAGGAGGGACGAATGTTTTCCCAGGAGCACTATCACAGCTTTCTAGTTCAGAGCCGCATGGACCATTCCAAATTTGATGACTTGGAAAAAGTCCTAACAGGAAAAGCTATTGTGGATAAATTGACGGAGGATTTCGAGAGTTTACAAAAGTTCCTGATTGTCAGAAGAGGATTGCCCGAGGTGTCATATGAAGCTTACATGGATCTTGAAGTTTCAATATGAGAAATGATGGAATGTGATACCCCAAGCACCGAACAGTGGAAAGCTGTGGGGAGGTTCGGAAAGACAAAATACATCCTTCGTTCGTGAGAATAGGTGTCGCATGCTGAGGAGCTGACTAGACGAGGACATGTACCAAGTTGATTTTATCTTAATGATTTGTTAGAATTGAAGCTGTAGTTTATTCCTAAGAGTTAAGAATTCAGTTACAAAACTTTAATTAAACTGATCATTCAGTTATGTATATTCTTGGAATATCAAATTATTTTATGTATATATTTGCATCTATTTTATGAGATGGGAGTTGGAACCCATCGTGTTGTTGAGAGTTTTGAAAGACATATATTTTTGAAGAACAAAGTTGAATGTGAATGAAATATTAGAGATTCATGCGTCATTTATATTAAAGTTTGTACCTCTCTTTCTCTGTGATTTGTCTTTTCCAGTATTACACTCCATTCTGTTTCCTTCATATTTGAAATATAGCGTTGAATGATTAGAATTCATGCCGGTCGTGCTCTTATCATTATTTCAAATATTTTATAAACTTTTCTGCTAAAGTTGATATGGAATTCATCGTTTGATGCTCTGTATTGATGGACTATTTTCCTTTTCTTCCCTTCCAAATGAATCAATGAATGACTGTGATTGAATGGTTACCTTGCCTTTGATAATTTCCTGAACGCACAATTTTGTGATATTTTATCTATGTGTGACCCCATGCCCAATGGTTCTATGTATTGTTTCAACCACCTTTATAATCTTTGAATGTTGATATTTATATCTGGTCTTTGCTAAATCTGTATTGAGAGATCCCTCTCTAAAAGAAAAACCAGTTTCTTTCTAAAGTGGTTCTGCTGTTACCTTGGGATTTACCTTTTACAACCTTGGGTACATTCTGAGTGATAACAAACTGGCGCCGTTTCCGGGGAAAGAAAGTGCATATCTGCCCTGGGAGAACGACAGAGTTTAAGAAAGATTTCTGTGGGAAAACAGGAATTTTAAACAGTAAAGAAGGTTGTATGTTTGCCCTGGCGACTCCATTGTGAAAATTTTTCAGAACTTAAGGAGTCATTATGGCTTCAAGAAGACACACGCGAGGTAACTCTGATACCGAAATCTTGAAAAGTTTTGAAGACCCAGAAAAGTTGTTTAAAATAAAAAATAAAGAAAAGTTAGGTTTTCCTTTGTTTGGTGCATCATCACCTCAAGATTCCCATATTGATCCAGAATGGGAAGTTAACGCTGGGAAAATTCTGTTGAGAACCAAATCTGAGTTTGACCTTGAAAAACACCGAGTTCAACCCCCATAGGTTGGAATCTTATTTATTAGACTCCCTCTGGAGAGATTTGCAACAAACCACTAAAGTTGAAACCTTTACCTCTCAGCATACTCAAAGCTCTTCAGTCCCTGTAAATCCACCTAGACCAATGGCTGCCAGATTGCCCCCTTGCGTTTGCCCGCTTTATTACATGATCTCCCTCAGAACTATTCCCAAAGAATTTCCTTGTTTGATGGAGAAGGTGACATAACTGCAAAACAGCATGTTGCCAAATTTGAATATTTTATTGACTTAGAATAAGTTGATTTACCAGATGTCAAAATGTGGTTATTTGCCCAAAGTTTGCCAGGTGAGGCAAAGAAATGGTTTAAAGACTTGCCAAATGGATCTATAGTAAATTTTCAGGCTTTCCAAAATGATTTCTTGGACAGGTGGGATGATAAACAGAATCCTCTGCAGCTTTTATCTCAGTATAACAGTCTTAAAAAAGGGGGTTTCGAGTCTATTCATGAATTCTCAAGCAGATTCATGAGGGCTTATAACTCTATTCCTGAAGATATAAAACCTTCTCCAGTAGTTTCTAAACTACATTATGCTGGGGCCTTTGATAATGATTTTGCATTTTCATTACGGGAGAGGAAATCGGCAACTCTTGCTGCCATGTTTACTGATGCCCTAGAAGTGGAAGCTAAGATGATGGCAAGTGGAAAGATGAAGCATAGAGATATGGATAGGAGGAGAAAAGAAGAAAATTTTCCTTCTACTTCATCTTCTTCCGCTGATGTTAAATTTGAAATGATGTTGAAAACCATGGAAAAGTTGATGGATAGGTTAACCATGGATACTAGGCCTTTCAACAGAGAGCAAGGGGATCCCCAAATCAGGAATCCAAATTTCAGAAGACCAAATCCCCCTGTTCCTCCCCAAAATAGACAGAGAGACCAAAGAAATCCAAGAAACCAAGAAGAACATCCCATCCATCCATCTTTCCCTGAAAATTATGTTGCTGACGAAGAGGATCCCCCTGAAAATGAGATTCATCTGTTTGGAGAGCAGGATTCAGAAATATATCTTACTGAAGAGGAACATAATATGTTTGCACAGGAAGATGCAAGTGAAGAATTTGAGATGGAAACTGAGCAGTATCAAAGAGGTTATTTACATGCTATGGATGATGTGCAAAGGAAAATCAGATTGAGGAATAGGGATGTCCTCATAAATAAAGGGAAGGCAAACCCAAATCAGCCTTCCTCTAGTTCTTTGAATGTAGAAAAATGAAAATAACTAACAAAAGAACCTTCTGTAAATAATGAGGTTGAAAATGATGTACAAAGAGATAAAAGAATCAAACAGATGACTCCAGTTGATGTGGAAAAGATTGGTGCTGGTTTTAATCTACAAAATGAGCTTTCGAAGCTAAAGATCTCTGTTCCATTTAATGAGTTATTGAGGAACACTAAATACAAGGATACTATCACAAAAATGGTCAAAAATCAAGGGGAATGGCAGTCCGACATTTTAGAACTGAATGATGATAATCCCGCTATTTCATTTGGGTCAAAGGTTGAAAATTTAGAAGGTGAAGAAGTTCCCCCTTTCTATTTAAGTCTAAATGTGCATGATAAAGTGGTCCATAATGCTATGCTAGACTCAGGGGCATCACATAATCTAATGCCTAAGGGAGTGGTAGAAATTCTGGGATTAGAAGTAACAAGACCTTATAAATATTTGTACTCATTTGATTCTAAAAGAGTGAAATGCCTTGGTTTGATTAAGGATATGGTGGTAACCCTAAATAAATTTCCATCTAAAACTATAGTCATGGATGTGGTGGTAGCAGATATTCCACCTAAGTTTGGGGTATTGTTGTCAAGATCTTGGACTTCCAAGTTGAGAGGTAGTTTACAGATGGATATGTCATAGGCCACAATTCTTGTTAGATATGGGAGCATAATATTATATAGTGAAAAAAGAACTCCTTACGTAGTAAGCAGTCAAGTTAAACCTGAATTTCATCACATATATGCTGTTGATACTGATTTGGGGTCTTCTATTTTCTTTAATGATGCTGTCCCACATGATTTAGAAAAGGCATTGCAGGAGAAATCTGAGGAGGATAAGGAAAAATAAGTTTTGGAATAGGATGCTTTGGAAGCAAAACAGAAAAGAGAAGGCCAGTGGATTATGTACTTTGATGGATCCGCTGCAAAGATAGGTGCAGGAGCCGGTGTGTATATAATTTCTCCTATCCTAGATTTCAAGGCTTTATCATATAAGTTAACATTTGAGTGCACAAATAATGTGGCAGAGTATGGGGCTTTGTTATTGGGATTACATGCTTTGAAAGATTTGGGAGCTCAGAAAATAAGGATCTTAGGAAATTCTGAGTTGGTGATAAACCAAATAAATGAGAGCTATCAAACTAGGCATCCTCGAATGAGAGCTTATAGAAATGAAGTGTGGGATATGTTAGGTAATTTCTTTACAGAGCATACAATTCAGGTAGTCCCCAGACTTGAAAATTTGGTGGCTGATTCTTTAGCTGTAGCTGCTGGAAAATTTGAAACCCTTATGGCTAGTCAAAAAGAATACCAGGTGGAAATTGTCAATAGACCATCTATTCCTGATAATTCCAAATATTGGCAAGTATTCGAAGATGACATGCAAATCAGAAGATTTTTAGAATTATCAGGAGAGTTCGTGAATACTCATTTTGACACTGAAAATAATAATGATGAGACCCTTGAGAGTGATGAAGAAGTTGAAACAAAAGAAGAAGATGCTAAGAAGCTAAAGAAAACCCTGGGAGGTAAGGATATTATCCAGCTGAAAAATAATTTCATACCAAGAGGTCTAATTCCTTTAGAAAAGCTTTTTGATCAGAATGATGTCACCAAGAATCCCAAAGTAAAACCTGTTGGAGATGTTGTTGAGGACAAAAATATTGGTACTAAATAAAATCCCAAAATCATAAAATTGTCCAAGAAACTACATGAAAAAGAGAAAGAAGAGCATGTGAAGTTAATGAAAAAGTATACAGATGTGTTTGCTTGGAGTTATGAAGACCTTAAAGAATATGATACATCTATCATACAACATACTATCCCTATAAATCCCGGGGAGAAGCCTTTCAAACAGAAACTCAGGAGGATAAACCCTAAATTGCTCCCCGTCATTGAGAAGGAAATAAAGAAGTTGTTTGATGCCAAGATCATTGTAACACTCAGGTTTTCTAAATGGGTTGCGAATTTGGTTCCTGTCAGAAAAAAGAAGGAGAGATAAGATTGTGCATAGATTTTCGCAATTTGAATAAGGTCTCTATGAAAGACAATTATCCTTTACCAAAAATGAATCATATACTACAACAAGTGGTGGGAGCTGAAAGAATGTCAATGCTAGACGGTTTTTCGGGTTATAATCAAATCAAAGTGTTACTTGAGGACCAAGAAAAAACTGCCTTCACCACACCTTGGGGCACTTTCATGTATGCAAAAATTCCTTTCGGCTTGATGAATGCAGGAGCTACTTTCCAACGAGCTATGGACATTGCCTTTGCAGGAGAAATTGGAAATTTCGTGGTGATCTATATGGATGATATCACAGTCTACTCAAAGTCTGACATAGAACATTTGCGTCATCTAGAGAAGGTTTTCACAAAGTGTAGGAAATATGGTATATATTTGAACCTGAAGAAGTCTAATTTTACATTAGAATAAGGAAAGCTACTATGCCATATAATATCTAGAGATGGCATAAAGATTGATCGTGAGAGAGTAAGTGCAATTCTGAAGGTAGGAGAGCCTAGAAGCAAAAAGGAGAATCTACAATCATTTCTGGGACAGGTGAATTTCTTGAGGAGATTTGTACCAAGTTTTGCTGAGATTTTGATGAATATTACAAATATGTTGAAAAAGGGTCATGAAATAAAGTGGAATACAGAAGCTAGGGAGTCTTTTTGGGAAATCAAGAAAGCAATTTCAGAAGCTCCTGTTTTGGTGAGTCCATATTTTACCAAATATTTCTCAGTATTCTCATATGCTTCAGAACATACTATAGCAGCAGTATTATTGCAGAAAAATGATGAAAATTTGGAACAACCCATAGCTTTTTTCAGTAAAATGTTACGGGATGGGGAATTGAAGTATGACATCATGGAAAAGCAGGCTTATGCTTTAGTTAAAGCATTAAAAGATTTCAGGGTATACATTTTGCATTCACATGTAATTGCACATGTTCCAACCGCTGCAGTAAAAGCAATTTTGACGCAACCAGATCCAGAAGGCAGGAGGGCAAGATGGATAGCCACATTATTGGAGTATGACATAGAAATAAATCCCACGAAGCTGGTTAAAGGACAAGGGTTGGAAAAAATGATGACCAATTCAAATTGTGAATCTTTGCAAATCAATTTTTTGTCTCACCAATCTGATCAGTTAGATATTGAGATAGAAGTAATGGTTGATTTTGTAACATCTCCTTAGTATTCCGATATTGTTTTCATCCTCCGAAATTTGCAAGCACTTGAAGGATTGAGTAAGTCAAGGGCGAGATCCATAAAATTGAAATCTGCTAAATTCTGTATTATAAATAAATATCTTTATTGGAAAGGTCCTGGAGGAGTGTTGCTGAATTGTCTTTTGGAAGATGAAGCTCAGCAAATTACCAAAGAATTTCATTAGGGAGACTGTGGAGGACATCATTCTTGGAAGGTGACTGCAAACAAAATCCTAAGAGCTAGTTATTATTGGCCTACATTATTTTTAGATGTGTATAAAGAAACTAGTAAATGTTATCAATGCCAAATTTTTTACGGTAAGAGAAAAGTACTGCCTCTCCATTTGAATCCAATAACAGTTGAGGCTCCTTTCCAGCAGTGGGGTTTGGATTTTATTGGTGAAATAAACCCCAATTCATCAGGTGAGCACAAGTGGATTTTGACAGCTACAAACTATTTTACTAAATGGATAGAAGCAATTCCTACCAGGAGAGCCACTGAAAATGTAATCATGAATTTTCTTGAAGAAAACATATTGGCTTGATTCAGGTGTCCAAAAAGGATAGTAACAGATAATGTAGCTGCTTTCAAATCCAAGAAAATGATTAATTTTTGTCATAAGTATCATATAAGCCTCAATCATTCAACTGCTTATTATCCTCAAGGAAATGGGTTAGATGAATCTTCAAATAAAAGCCTAGTAAGGATCATCAAGAAGCTGTTGGAGGATAATAAGAGGTCCTGGCACACTAAACTAAAATATGCTCTATGGGCCGACAGGATTAGCACTAAAAGGGCAATTGACATGTCTCCGTTCCAATTGGTGTATGGGGCTAAAGTGGTTTTTCCAGCGTCATGAGGGGTTCCAGTTATGAAATATTTCCAGGATCAGCAAGAAGAACCAATCACATACAACGAAGGATAAATCAGATCATCGAGCTAGAAGAACGAAGAAATAAGGCTTATGAGAAAGTGTAGTCACATCAGGAGAAAATGAAAAATACTTTTGACAGAAGAATCAAGGAAGAGCAGTTTCAAATTGATGACCTGGTTTTGAAGTGGGATGCTCCTAATGAAGACAAGCATGGAAAAATTGATCCTATGTGGGTAGGACCTTACCTTGTGGTTGGATACAGAGGGAAAAACACATTTTTGCTGGAATATAAAAATGGGGTTCTTCTAGAGAGAAACCCTGTAAATGGATGGTATCTGAAGCATTACCTATCCTGAGGAGGAAGGTAAAATTTGTATCATAGACTGTAAATACTTATTTTTTCTTTACAAGTCAATATGAATGGTAAGCCGAGTGTATTTGAAGCTCGCAGTGAAAGCCCTAATATTTAGAAATCATACCATTCCTTTTCTAAAAATATATAAAAATGAAATATTTACAAAAAACAAGAGATGAGTTTTCTAGAAGTTATTATGAAAAATCAAAAGAAGGCACCTGGTCTACGAGTTCTTTGATACCTCACATGGAGGATATCATCCCCAGATGGAGCCAATTGTTAACACCCCTTTTTTAGCAGAGGGATGAAAAGACCATGATGAAGGAGAAATAATAATGGCTTGTCAAACTTTAGTTAAATGGTATAGTATAAGAGTATGATGAGGAATGAAAACGATGAAGTTGTCAAAATATCTAATGGTGTGAAGTGAAGAGTTGAAGATCAACAACCTACACTATGTCCACTCTCTAAAAGGTGTGAGGAAGATAAAGTATGTCCGGGCATTTAAATATGATACATAGATCAACGGTTGTTGATTCAGCTCGAGGAGATCCACGGTCCGTATAAACTCCACCTTGTGAAGCTGCATGTTTGTTAAAACAATAGAGCCCGGCGGAATCGAGTACATGTTACTCGATCTGACGATGGGAAAATAAAGGCGTATCACATCAATGATCATGGATGACTCCGAAACCGAAACTTGCACGATATATAACACCCAAGCGCTTGGTGGAATCGAGTACGTGTCTCTTGATCTAACGGTGGAGAAATAAAGGTAGATCGCATCAATGGTTGTGGACAACTCCAGAATGGAAACTTGCATGATGGATAAGACCAGGACCCTGGGCGGAATTAATTATGTGGCTCTTAATTTGATGGTCGAAAATTAAAGGTGAAGTGGATCAATGGATATGAATGGATCCGGAGAGGGAAGATGCACGGAAGACAAAGGTAAAGAGTGGTTACGGAATATAAACCACTGTCCACGTGGCTAATCGTGGTGTACTCCGAAGGCGAAAGTGGTTTCGCAGAAACCGCTGAAGGAACGCTCCGAAAGTGGGGTCCTATAAAATGGAAGTTGACTTGTTCCATGATCATTTCATTGGCACCGGATGAGTGAAAAAGACCTGCAGCTTCGTCAACCTTCGACTGTCCATTTCAAACACACGCCGCTACAGTTAACAGGTAAGGCTTAAACACCCATAACTCGTTTATATGTTTTCCATTAGCAATTGAAATATGGACCAAGGGAAGGAGTTGCAGGGGTCTGGTCCGGTTATAGATGACAGGGAAGATTACTTGGTTGATAGAGACAGGAGCATGTGTGACCCGTTCTTGTTGATAGGGAGCATGTCAGTGAGTAAAGAAAGGCTGTGGCACTATAATTCACAGGGCCGTGATGTCCTGAATGTTTGTAAATATTTTTTGTACTATTTTGCTCTCGAACAAACCCTTCACTTTCCTGAATTTGCAGAATGGTGTGCTGTCAATTACTCCCCGTCTCAAAGAATCATTGTAAGCCATTCTACATCCCGAATCCTCTGCAAAATCAATGCTAAAGTCATCTACGAAAACCTCAATTTACTCGATAGTTACCCTGACAGTCGCGAACCCGTGAATGATTCAGTTCTAGCCGAATTGTATAAAAGTTGTGAAACCGAAGTCCGTTGTACATTCCTGTCCAACATTCTGAAAGAAGGTCAATCTTTAGACGGTCTTTTCCTGCCTTACCATGTCCATATTTTTCAAAATGAAGTCCAATTAGTTATATCCCTGGTCTATCTAATTTTGGGTCTTGACAGTGATTATCATGTAAATGAAGTCATTCTTGGTTTTTTGTTAAAAATGAGTTCTTTAGGGTCTGAGGCTCAGTCGGTTCCCATGTTTAGCCTAGATGAGTATTTGGCGGAAGCAATCCATCTTCAGTTAACTAAATTTCCGAAGGTCCGGTTCTTTAAGTTTCAAACTTACCTGTTGAACATACTATTATGTTCAAATGTCACCGAGTTACAATTTTTAAGTACCATTTTCTCCTCTGATTTGCCCAAGCAGATCAGCATGTTTGAATTTGTCAATTCAATCATGTCTGAGATATATAAAATGTTGTTTGATGAAATGTTGCCTCGTGTGTTGGAAGAAATGAAATGCCTGATGCAGTCCTCATCTGAAGATCGTGTCCGGGACTGGTTCCTGTACAAAGATTTCACTATTTTAAGAGTATATGGATTTACTAGGCAACCTTATAGATTACCTGCTTTCCTCACTCCGAGAATTTTTGCATTGGAGTTCATGAGGCAAAGGTTGCATTCTGAAGAAGAGCATTTTGGAGCTTTTAAAAAATCCTCAAATATAAAATTTCCTCTCAAGGTTGGCTCCTTCATTTTCAAGAATAAAGGTGCCTTAGTGTTTATTGAAAAGTCATTGGAGAACATGGAATTTCAAAAGGAACCTAGGGTGAATTACGATCCTCATGATGTAATTTCCCTAAGGAAGCAGGCCAACAAGAACAAATCGTTTGATCAACAGTCTATTGAAGGTTTGGCTAAAACAGCCAATCTGTTGCAGTTCAGAGAGACTCCCAGGTCTGAGGGAGACACAAGTACCATGCCATTTGTAACATAAAATACTAGTATTGTAATTAAAATAAGTCTTTCTGAGGTCGAGAGAATGGAGTTAGATGAAGATGTATCACATAAAAAAGAAAAATTGATTCAAGATGGTGGAATTTCAAGTGAAGAAATTTCTGATGATTTCAAGAAAGTTGTTCTAGTCCCAACGAAAGCTATGCAAATAAATCAGTTCTCATTTAAAAGCGTAGAGGGTTCAGAGTCAAGCGCCCCAACCTTCAAGTCAAGAGAGGAGCTCAAAGCCAGCTATATGGAGAAAAGAAAACAGTCTCTGGAAGAGACAAGAAATTTGCTCCCGCGAGTAAGAAATTTAAACAATCCAAAAACTTCTTTGATCTCTACTAGAGATGCCGAAAGAAATACTTTCAAGATGGCCATGGTGAATGACAAAAAGATGGCAGAGATGGAAATAAGGTTAGATAAGATCAGTGTTCCTGATAAAATACAGCTGCACAAACAAACAAGTGACATCATTTATTCAGATTTGTTACAAGCAATGATGAGGATAAATAAACTACAAATTTTGGTAGATAAATTAGAGATTCAATTGAAACATGAAAGAGATTAGAATAAGGCCAATTCCATTCAGATTAAGAAACTACAAGCAGATGTTATCAGTTCATGCAATGAGAAAGATAACACCCAGGCAGTCAGAAGAATGCTAGAAGAAAAAGATAATGCACTCCAAGTTTTAAAGAAAAAATTGAAGACCCCAGGCACTGAGCATGTTCAGTCCTCCGAGTTGTTGGCTCTGAAAGAAGAGAAAGACAGGATCCATCAAGAGATGATGGAATATAAAGGGAGAACTATTGAGTTATTAGAGGAAAAAGAAAGATGGGAAGCCTAAAGGAGTGAACTGATTTCTCAAATTTCCTTGCTAAAGAAATATCAAAATGATGAGAAGGAAATTATGGAGGAGTTGATGAGTCAGACTCCCATGGATAAGAATCTGTCCATTGTTAATATTGATAAACCATTGAATGATTTCTTTGCAGATGAATTGTCAATACATATGTCCCAGGTTAGTTTAAAAGATGAAGAAATCAAAGAGCCGAAGACAGAGAATGAAGAGATCAAGTTTGAATTGGCCAAAGTGAATGAAAGTAAAAACAAAATACTACAAGACAGAAACCAGTTGCAAAAGAAGTTCAATGAATTGAAGGAGAAAAATATAGGTACGGGTCCCCTGCAAGGATCAAAGCACATCATTTGGGACACCCTATCTATAGAAATTATCAAATTCCGGCACTATCTGAATTTCATCGATGGCCAAAGCATACTAATTAACTTGTCCCACCAAAGACTAAAGTTAGTTAATGAACATATGGACGAAGACCTCTCACCACAGCTCAGAACACATTGAATTTTTTAAATTCATTGACATATCAGAAATTACATGACATGGGAATAAAGGACAGAATATCAATAGTGCTGTGGGCTAAGAAATTTATCCACAAGCATCATTAATGAAGACGGTCCAGGACAGAGCCGACGAAATGCTTTTACAAGTTAATAATTTCAAGCAGGTTTTCAAGGAGCTATTCGAGGATGACTTGCCTTCCTTTTGGGATGAGGAGGGATGGATGTTTTCCCAGGAGCACTATCACAACTTGCTAGTTTAGAGCTGCATGGACCATTCCAAATTTGATGACTTGGAAAAAGGCCTAACAGGAAAAGCTATTGTGGATAAATTGACGAAGGATTTCGAGATTTTACAAAAGCTCCTGATTGTCAGAAGAGGATTTCCCGAGGTGTCATATGAAGCTTACATGGAGCTTGAAGTTTCAATCCGAGAAATTATGGAATGTGATACCCCAAGCACCAAATAGTGGAAAGCTGTGGAGAGGTTCGGAAAGACAAAATACATCCTTTGTTCGTGAGAACAGGTGTCGTGTGCTGAGGAGCTGACTAGATGAGGACATGTACCAAGTTGATTTTAGCTTAATTATTTGTTAGAATTGAAGCTGTAGTTTATTCCTAAGAGTTAAGAATTCAGTTACAAAACTTTAATTAAACCGATCATTTAGTTATGGATCTTCTTGGAAGATCAAATTATTTTATGTATATATTTGCACCTATTTTATGAGATGGGAGTTGGAACCCATCGTGTTGTTGAGAGTTTTGAAAGACATATATTTTTGAAGAACAAAGTTGAATGTGAATGAAATATCAGAGATTCATGCGTCATTTATATTACATTATGTACCTCTCTTTCTCTGTGATTTGTCTTTTCCAGTATTACACTCCATTCTGTTTCCTTCATATTTGAAATATAGCGTTGAATGATTAGAATTCATGCCGGCCATGCTCTGATCATTATTTCAAATATTTTATAAACTTTTCTTCTAAAGTTGATATGGAATTTGTCATTTGATGCTCTGTATTGATGGGCTATTTTCCTTTTCTTCCATTCCAAATGAATCAATGAATGACTGTGATTGAATGGTTACCTTGCCTTTGATAATTTCCTGAACGTACAATTTTGTGATATTTTATCTATGTGTGACCCCATGCCCAATGGTTCTATGTATTGTTTCAACCACCTTTATAATATTTGAATGTTGATATTTATATCTGGTCTTTGCTAAATATGTATTGAGAGATCCCTCTCTGAAAGAAAAACCAGTTTCTTTCTAAAGCGGTTCTGCTGTTACCTTGGGATTTACCTTTTACAACCTTGGGTACATTCTGAGTGCTAACACTAGGGACATGTAAAGGTGGTTTTGTCCTGGTCTTCTTTTGCAATACTAATTTGATTATACCCACTGAAACCATCTAAAAATGTAAAATATTCTTTCCCAGCTAAGGTATCTAACACTTGATCAATGAAAGGCAATGGAAAATAGTCTTTTAATGTAGCCTTATTTAACTCCCCGTAATCTACACATATGCACCATTTACCATTTTTCTTTGGAACAACAACCAAGGGGGAAACCCATTGGCTGTTGGAGATGGGGTAAATAAATCCCACTTTTAACAACTTCTGCAACTCTTCTTTGACTATTTCTTTTAGTATAGGGTTCATTCTGCGTTGCGGTTGTCTAAGAGGTCTGATTTTATCATCTGTGTAAATGTGGTGAGTGCATGTTTCATGATGAATACTTGGCATATCAATATACTCCCAAGCAAATGCATGGGAATGTTTATTCAACAAAGTAATCAACTGTTCTTCCTGTGATGTAGTAAGATGTGCACTTATATTCAAATGTTTTCCTGGACTGATTTCAATTGTTTTACTTTGAATATATGTGATTGAATGCACATTAAAAATATCGTAAAGTGTCAATACTAGAGAATGTACTGTACAATTTTTCTGAAAATTATAACCTAAAACTTGATTTGCTACAGCATATTTCATATCTCTTAATTCTTCAGAAATATCAGGTTTAGCAATGAAATAATCCAACAAATCTTCGTTGTTTTCTTCCTGAAAATCAAAGAACGGATTGATACTCAGGACAGGCTGAATCACTTCTTCTTCTTGTTCTTTGGTCTCATTAATCCATGACAGCTGATCTAATGTAGAAGGTCTTTGGGTAGAAGGGTAAAGTGCAATTTGTTTTCTCTCTGTCTCATGTGAAATGAGCATACTTCCTGACCTACATCCTATGAAATCATCTGTTGTTGCCAGCGAGGGTCTGCCAAGGATCAATGGGTGCCCTCCTAGATTAGACTTTGGTTGTAGCACTATAAAATCGACAGGATACTCCCAGGAGTCTAAAGAAACAATGATATCTTCTAAGACCCCTTCAGGTGTAATTTTAGACCTATCAGCTAATTCCAAAACTGTTGTGGTTGGTCTGAGATTTTTCAAGTGAATGTATTCCATTGTCTCGAGTGTCATGACATTAATGGGAGCACCTAGATCGATCAATGTTTTTGGAATTGAAAAACTATTGATAGTAATTGTAACCATTGGGATTCCAGGATCTACATACTTTTCAATGAAAACAGTGTTAGACATTAATCTTGCTAGATTGCCTACCACAGGAATTTTTTATGGATCCTTCCTTCTCTTATTAAGACATAATTCCTTAACTGCTTTAGTATAAATGGGAATATCTTTTATAGCCTGCAGTAGAGGAATTTTGACAAATACATTGGTTAACTCATTCAAAACATCAAAATCAGGTAGGGATATTGAAGGTTTTTCTTTGACCAACCTTTCTGGAAAAGGAGGTGCATATGATACTAATGTTTTCCCTTTTTGACTCTGATTTTCTGACTGAGATTTTTCTGTATTTAATTTTTTTGGAGTTTTCTCATTTTCTGTTTGTTCTTCTAAGATAATAGGAGATTATTTTTGTAAAGTTTTCCCAGATCTTAAATTGATATTTTGCAGTGGGAGGATTGAGTAGGGAAGCGCCATTCCATCATCAACATTATACATGGGTCTATCTGTTTTATCATTTGGATTTGGAATTGGCTGAGCTGGAAATTGTGTAGGCCGAGGTGGAGGCTGATTGGATGGCAATTGAAGTTGTTGAGGTGGTGGACCCAATTGAGGAGCCATGTTGTTGGGTTGTTGAAAAGATGGAACTTGAAAAGATGGGGCTTGGACTTGATGTTGCTGATATTGGGGATAGGTTGAAGGTTGTTGATAGGGCTGCAAATAGGCCTGCTGATATGTCTGGTTACCATGGGAATATCCTCTTGAATTTGGAGCAGATTGGGCTAATGGAGGAGACCAAGTTTTCCAGGGCATGGGTGCACTCCATGAATTATGAATAGGAGTTTGATAATTTGTATGAAATTGCTGCATAGGATCTTGAGACATACCTGAAAATAGTGGCTTCCAAGGTCTTCGTTGTCCCATAAAGTAGAGAGACTCCATGCTTTGATTCTCCTCCATTCGAGCTTCCTGCAATTATTTCAATCTGGGGCAGTCATCAGTTTTGTGATTAGAAGTACATAAGCCACAAATTTCAACATTATTTAAAGGACATTCTTTTAGTGGGTGTTTCTTTCTACATTTAGGACAAAAAATAGACAAGGCTTGATCTTGCTGGTCCTGTTGTTCTTGTGTCTTCTTGGTTTTTGCTACTTCAACTTGTGTACGCAAGGTACTCAATAAATCAGTCTTAAAATCTTCTAACGGATTTCCAAGCTCAGCTCTAGAGATACCACTATTTACAGATTTAGTTACTTTGGTAGTGATATCCCTTCTTCAAGTTATAGCCTTTTCTCTTGAATATTCCTGACATAAATCTTGTATCTCATCAAAGGGGAGGTAAGAGATGTCACCTTTTCCCATAACATTCAAAATATCCAAATACTCTTCTCTTATTCCTTTTAGAAATATTGTTCTAATCATCTCAAGTGTCAAAGAATTGTATTTAGATTTCTGCAGCTTGTATGAGAATCTTTCCAAATACTCGTCCAAGCTCTCATCTTCCTGTTGAGTCATTCCAAAAATGTCATCTTTTAGATCCTTTGATCTGCAATAGGCCTGATATTTTTGAAGAAAGATCTTCCTCATTTCATCCCAGCTAGTAATAGAATGCTCTCCTAAGCCCATGAACCATTTCAAGGCAGCTACTTTAAGGGTAGCAGAGAATAGATGAAGCTTATGGGTGTCATCAGTGTATCCATAAGTTCGACACAATATATCAAACTCGAATAGGAAAGAGTATGGATCCTCAGAAGTCATGCCATAGAAGTTTGGTAAGACAAATGGTGGAATGTTCTTCAGTTTTACCTCTTCCCCTAAGATGATACTAGTGTCCAAGATGGGGAATTTAAAGGTGGCTTCCTGATCTTCTTCTGTCCTTTCATCTCTCTCATGTCTCCCTTCTTCTTCCCTTTCATGTCTCCTCTCTTCTTCTCTTCTCTCTTGTCTTCGTTTTTTTTCTATTTCTAACATTCTCTCATACTCCCTTCTCTGTTTTGCAGTTGGTCCTTTTGTTGTTTCTTCCTCAGCCATTTTAAAAGTACCCACTGTTGTGATGAATCCTTTTGAAAAAGAAGGTCCTGTTACTTCTGTTTTTGGGGGGTTTTTGATAAATATTCCTTTCTCGTCTCTTTGTCTTGACATAAAACTAAAATCTATTCTGTGTTTTTGTTTGAAATTTTGTTTTTATCAGAGAACTAAAGTTCCTAAGCCTGCTTCTACAATGCCTCCCTGGCAACAACGCCAAATGTTGGGCTTTAATCTACTAATGCAAATCAAACCTTGATTTTATGTCAATCTGGGTTGGGAGACTTAGAGGCATATCCAAGTATAAGGACTCAAAGCTAGACTTAACTTGGAAATCTAGTTTATCTATGAAATAAACCTATTAACAAATTAAGCTACTGTGATTTGAAAACACAAAAATTCCCTTACAGGAACAGCTTCATTTGTTGTTTCATTTACACATCAAATTATATGTGAAAGCACTGAGATAATAAAAATGAATTAAATCTAACCCTGAAATAAGAATGACAAAACTATGCCCACTATCTCAACATTGAATAAACAATCAGTCATTAATTCCCTTTACAGGAAAGCATTCGTAATGTGTAATTGTTCTTAATACTCCATTGTTGAATAGTCAAGCAATACACAGCAATATAATATAGTATTATGAACCATTTCTACAGCATACAACTAAAGAAAATAACAGAGCTGATAAAACTAATTTAAAGCAATCTAACTTGTTCTGCAATAAGGAAAATCGAATCCTACAGGAATTAAAACATACCACTAGCAACAATCAAATTGTTTGAAATGATCCAAATCGTTCACTGGAAAAGTAAAAGGGGTGTGCAGACTCAATAGATGGGGCCCTCCAATGCCTCGTTCACACACGCAATTGAAGAATCACAGAGCTTAAACTTTAAATATATTCACCATGAAATCGATCATACACAGTAATAGAACAACGCAGTCCAGAACAGTATGCGTTTTCTCCCAAATCGTGATGGATTTCTCCTCTGTTTTATGAAGTACTTATACAAATTATTGAAAACTAGAAATGCTATTAATCTGGAAACTAATTAATGAAACATAGTCCTCGAGATCCTCTATCAGATCCACGAAAATCAACAAAATCATATCTGCCCTATTTTTGTACTGAGTGGTAGCACAGGTGGTCGTCTTTGACCGACATTGACTTGCCACCTATGAGAGCCACATCATCTATTCGTTGGAAGTTTATCCATCCTTGGACACTGAGGATATATTCTCCATCTTTTAGTTCACGCCTATCTGGCCTGCAAGTATTCAACCTTGGATACATTACGGGAAGTTAGTACATCCTGTAATCCTGAATAAAAACCTTAGTTTAAATGCTTTAAAAATCTCAAAATTCAATTTGTTAAAAAGCAATGACATTTATACCTCTTGACCAAAGTTTGTGGGTGAATTTAAGGCTTTATAAATCAGCATGAAGGTTTTATGGAGGAAAATGGAAGATATCTAGGTGACAAAAAGAGGTCAAAATGGTGCCCAACAAACCCAGTCAAATCAAGATCAGATTCAGCTTTTTAGAAGATCCCATGAGTTCTTGTTCCTTGAACAAAGTTAAGGATCCTTTTGGATGCTCTCCAATGGATATCATGAGGCTAATACATGTATCTTGAAGCCACACTAACTGCAGAAGATAGATCAGGTTGAGTGTGTGTAAGATAAAGAAAACACCCAATCAATTGCCTATACAGTGTATTATTTACCATAGGAGAAGAACCTGCTTCTTCAAGCTTAACTCCTGAAAGGAAAGGAGTCTTTCTTGGCTTGCAATCTTAAATGTTGAACTTGTTCAGAAAATATAAGGCATACTTGACTTATGTAATTTGATTCCATGTTGGGATTGAGCAATTTTGAGACCCAAAAATTGGCTCAACAATCCCAAATCTGTCATAGAAAATGCATGGTTCATTACATCCTTCAAGGAGGCAATCTCTTTCTTTGAACTTCCTGTAATCAGAAGTTCATCCACATACAATACAATAATCATCAAATAACCATGAATCAGCTTCAAATAAACATTAGGATCAGACTTGCATCGAACAAAACTCAATGATAGCAGAAATCCATCAATCTTGGCATACCAAGCCCTGGGGGCTTGCTTGAGCCCATACAATGATTTCTTTAACTTGCACACAAAATATGGATTAGAAAAAAACCCTTTAGGTTGCTACATGTAAATATCTTCAGTGAGATATCCATTTAGGAAAGCAAACTTCACATCCATGTGATGTGCCTCCCACTGCTTTGAAGCTGCAATGGCTAAAGCTAGCCTTATGGAGTCCATCTTTGCCACTGGTGCAAAGGTTTCATTGTAGTCAATACCATGCACTTGTGAGTATCCCTTGGCTACCAATATTACCTTATATTTCAAAGGTGAACCATCAGCAACAAACTTAGTCTTGAAAACCCACTTACATTGAACTAGCTTCCTCCTTGGGGGAAGATCAACCAGTTCCCAAGTGTTGTTCTTTTGGAACGAGCTGAATTATTCTTTCATGGTTGTTTTCCATATTGGATCATGTGTTTCATCTTCATATGTTTGTGTATATGATTCAACCATCAGATAGCACTTCTCAGCAAATAAGGGATCTTTCATACACAGGGCACTCTCAAACTGAGATCTAGTCCTCCTAGTGTCACTAGGATTTCCAGCTAGTTCCCCAGCTGCATGAATGGTATTTACTGCCCATTTTGGTATTGTAGGACTGTAAAGATCTGCAATCAAATCATCATTATCAGAGATATCGGAACCAACAAACTCATTAGTCTCTCCACTTACAATCAATGGATCTGGTGGTGAAGAAGACTCTCCAACTTCAACTGCTACTAAAGGATCTTATTGGAACTGAACACTTCTTTCAATGAAAGATTTGTTAGAGCTCAAGTTGATCAGCTTGTACCCTTTTCAATCTTTAGAATACCCAACAAATGGGAACTTTGGCTTTGGATATGTAAAGCCTTTCTCTTTTCAGTTGGAATTCTAGCCCAAGCCTTTGAGCCAAAAATCCTGAAATGGGTCACATATGGTTTGTGCCCACTCCAAGATTCGAAAGGAGTCATACCATCAAGCTTCTTATGAGGCACCCTATTTTGGATGTAGGATGCACAGTTTATATCCTCAGCCCAAAACTTTGGTGGCAAAGTCTTAGCCTCCATCATGCAGGTTGCCATCTCCTTCAGTGACCTGTTCTTTCTCTTAGCAACACCATTTTGTTGTGGTCTGTAAGGGATCTGAATACCTGCATCTTTAAAATACTGAATGAACTTAGACTTGACATAATCACCACCAATATCTGAGGATCTTGAGTCTCCTCCCAGACTGGTTTTCAACCAAGGCCTTAAAGACTTTGAAGAGGTCAAAAACTTTAGACTTATGCTTTAGGAAGTAAACCCAACAATACCTAGAAAATTCATCTATGAAGGTCAATGCATATTTGTCTTGACTCATGGACATATGTGGAAATGTACTAGCAATGTCACTGTGGATCAACTCAAGAGGTGCATAGGTTCTCTCATGACTAGCTCTCTCAAATTTGTGCTCTGGGTGTTTTCCTAGGATACAACCTTGACAGACTCCCTTGGAAAACTTGATCTTTGGTAACCCTATGACCATATCTTTTTCACTCAAATCAGAAAGATACTTGTAGTTAAGATGGCCAAATATTTCATGCCAAATCTTGCTTGCCTCATTCGCATGAATCAGAAGAGTAGAGGGGTTTGAGTAGGGTATAAAATGGGAAAACATGTATACCTTCGAAGTGTGATCAACAACACCTTTTGCTATGACTTTACCATTCGAAATATTAGTGATTTCAACATCATAAGGGGAGAAGATGATCTTATTTGGAGACCTAGTGTAAGTCATCTGATACATTGACAAGAGATTAGAGGCAAGACCTAGAACATACAACACATTATTGAAATTACCATGGTCAAGATCAATCCTTCCTTTTCCAACTGTCAGTGAGAGAGTCATCTCCCAAAACTATTGGTGTAACTTTCGACATGTCAAGAGAGGAGAATGTGTCTTTTGTCGAAACCATATTTCTAGAAGCTCCAGAGTCTGAGATGAAGCTATGTGAGCTTGATGTGCCAACAACCAAAGCATGTACTCTCTCTCTATCTTCTGAATTTGATCCTCCTTCCCTCTTCTTTGAGAAATCAAGAAGGGAGATGTTATTCTTCTTTGGGAGTTGGGTCAACATGTCAATTTGCTTCTTCATAGAAGAACTCTCAGGATGATAGCCCTTACTGCAGTATGCGCACTTGCTCATTTCTCCTTTGTTCTTCTTCTTCTGGAAGTTCTTCTTGGAGCCTTAGGGCTCCTCTTGAGACTTGTTCTTGTCTCTCTTTTGCTCAAGTGTATTTTTAGATTTTTTCTTGCTTTTTGAATCCACCCTTGAATCTCCAACTGTTAGAATTTTATCATTAAAGCTAGCATTATGTTAGGATCTTTAACTGAGAGAATAATAAGTACAAAAATCAAACACAATGTTTTTCCTCAGGGAAACCATAAATGGAGAAAACCCTGCAAATTCCTTAGAGATAGAATCAACACCAAAAGTAAAACCCCAAAACCGTAAGATGATCTCCCGACAGTAGTAGCCTCTTTATTCCTAGCCCCAGTGTCTTCTTCTTCCTTAGCTATGCGCTACAGCTGAGTGTGAGTGAGTGTGTTCTAAATAGAGAGGCTAGCTCTCTATTTATACTAATTCCTGACTTGAAAAAACCCTACTAGGGCCGAATTATCTAGGAGAGTCTAATAACCCTAGTGCCCCGAAACTGCGGGGACTTTAACCCTTGATCAACTGGAGGGTTACCCACAATGACTTGGCATGACTTGTTTACTTTATAGAACCTCTCGATAAGAACATCAGGGCATGACATGACTCAATTACATTATAGATACTTCCCGGAATAAACATCGGGGTACAATACATGAAATATACAAGTGAATACATTCTTAAGTTACATATACATCAACACTCCCTCTTAACTAGGAAGGTATTCTCTCGACACAATTTATCAGCACTGGTCTTCTTCTCTGGATCATCTCGTCATCTACATGTTCAAGTCATCTTCATCTTCAATCTGGATCATCATCACTGGATCTGGATCATCACTGGATCTGGATCAGCATCACTGGATCTAGATCATCACTCAATATGGATCATCACGGGGACATCATCACAGGATCTGGATCATCACTGCTGGATCTGGATCATCACTCGATCTGGATCATCTTGGAGACATCATAACTGGATCTGAATCATCACTCGATCTGGATCATCACAGGTTCATCATCATATGTGCTATCTCATGATTCTTATCATCATAGGAAGTTCTACAGAGCCAACCCTTTTTCATGCTGGTTGTAGGCCTACCTCCTTGTAGGTCTTCGGTAGCCCTTATATTTGACCCTAAGTTAGGATGGACGGCACTCACATATGACCATGAGAGGAACACATCTAACATCATTTCAGAAAGGCGTATCCCTTACATTCACCAGCATGATAGTACTCAACTACTATCATCTGTGAAAAGGCTCAGCACTCACATCTGACCTTGACTCGTCAGAAAGGCACAGCACTCACATCTAACCTTGACTCATCAGAAAGGCACAACACTCACATCTGACCTTGACTTGTCAGAAAGGCACATCACTCATGTCCACCAGCATGACAGTACACAACTACTATCATCTGTGGAAAGGTACAGAACTTACATCTGACCTTGACTCATTAGAAAGGAACTCAGTCCTAGACTGAGGGTTCCTGGTAACTGACCAGGTGCCTCCATTCAGAGAATGGCAGTAGCCCTTATATCTGACCCTAAGTCAGAATTTCCATCACTCACATATGACATGGAAGGAAACCAATCCTCTCACCATGACACAATGGATACAACCCTTATATCTAATCAAGTGGGAACACATCCCTTAATCACATCAAAATGGCCATGCACTCATATCTGATCATGTGAGAACACATCTCATAGTCATATCAGAATGGCCCTCGGTCCTAGGATAAGTTTTCCTAGTAACTGACCAGGTACCTCCATTCAAAGAATGGCAATAGCCCTTATATCTGATCATGTAGGAACCAATCCTACAGTCACATCACAATGGCCAACACTCATATCTGACATGGAAAGAACCAATCCTCTCACCATGACAGAATGGCTCAGCCCTTACATCTGAACATGGAAGGAACCAATCCTCTCACCATGTTAGAATGGCTCACGGACTCATCACTTCCCCTTGGGGGAAATCTCAATCTGGAGAACACCAAGCTTCTCCCCGAAGTACTCAAACTTCACTCTAGCTAATAGCTTCATCAACACATCAACTATTTGTTCGTCTGTCGCAACATACTGGAGCTTCATTGCTCCTCTCTGCACCATATCCCTGATATAGTGATACTTGATCTCGATATGATTCGACTTGTCATGGAACACCGGGTTCTCTGACAACTTCACACAACTTTGGTTGTTGCAATATATACAAGTAGCATCCAACTGGAGATCAAATAAATTAGATAGTAGCTTCCTCATCCATACTGCCTCACAACTAGCTGAACAAGCTACGACATACTCTGATTTAGTTGTACTCAGTGCCACACAGGATTACTTCCTGCTAAATGAAGAGATCACACCTGATCCCATACTGAAGTAACACCTCGAAGTGCTCCTCCTATCGATGACATTGCATGCCCAATCTAAATCAACATAACCCTCCAGTTTAATCTTCTGACTCACATCATACTTGAGCCCATAATCAATTGTAACCCTTCGGAACCTCAGAATATGCTTTGCAGCAATCAAGTGAACATGTCTCGGATCTGTCAGGAACTCGCTCAAGGTGTTCACAACAAAGCAAATATTTGGTCTCATGTTTGTCAGGTACATCAAATACCCAATCATTTGACAATAAATCATGGCATAAACCCCTTTTGATGAAGCATCACTCAATAGCTTTAGGTTCGATGCCATAGGTGTGGTCATGGCCTTGCAGTCCATCATCCCGAACCTCTTCACGATCTCTACTGTATATTTCCCTTGTCCCAGGGAAATTCCATCTCCATTCCACCACACCTCCATGCCTAGGAAATAATGCATCATACCCAAGTCCTTCATTTCAAACTCGAAATCAAGCTTCTTCTTTGTCAGCAATCAACCCATCCATACCTGTTACAAATAGATCATCTAAATACATTAGAAGTATCACTAGGTTGCCATCTTCAACCTTGTAGTAAAGGTTGGAATCTGCTTTACTCTTGGTAAAGCGCAAACTAGATAGAAAGCTTTCAATTCTGCTGTACCATGTCTTGGGTGCCTGTTTCAAATCGTATAGGGATTTATTCAATCTACACACATGAGAATCCCTGGCATGTGTCTCAAAACCGAGTGGCTACTCCACATACACTTCCTCTTCCACTACACCATTCAAGAAAGTAGTCTTGACATCCATTTGGTGTATCTTCCATTTCATCACTACAGCCAGAGAAAGTACTGATATGATGGAAGTGTATCTGGCTACAGGTACAAAGGTTTCTTCATAATCTATTCCTTCTTTCTGGGAGAAGCCACGACCCACAAATCTTGCTTTATATTTCTCTATGCTACCATTTGCAGCATGTTTGATCTTGTATATCCATTTGGAATTTTACAACAGACTTCCTTTATGGTCTTGGGACAACATCCCAAACATGATTCTTAATGATCGATTGATACTGTTCGATCATAGCATCCTTCCATTCTTTTCGTTCTGCCGCTTCTTTATCAATGAAATCACATAATAATGCTACATATCCAGAGCAGGATCTAGTCCTCTTTCTTTCTCTGTGATTCTCTTCTAGAGCCCCATATATTTCTGCACCTTGGATATATTCTTGTACCCAAGCAGGTTTCCTCTTATGAGGATTCTTCTCCGGAGGTGGATCTACAGGTTCTTGAGGTTCTTCAAATTCTCGATCTTCTTCTTGAGTTTCTTTGTTCATGGTTGTGTCATGAATTCTGGGTGCTTCCGATTCTTCAGGAACTTCAGCAGGTTTCTTTCTGGATTTGTTGTAAGCTGAGTCTTTGTCAAATGTTACATCCCTGCTGATGTCAATATTCTTGAATCCTAGGAAGTATATTCTGTAATTCTTCAAGCTTTCAGAGTATCCCACAAATATACCCTTCTTTTCTGAATTATCTAATTTTGTCCTCTTCTCTTTTGGAATGTATATGTACACTGGACAACCGAATATTCTGAGATGGTTGACTTCTGGTTTCTTGCCAGAAAAGACTTCTTCAGGTGTCTTGTTCTCGAGTACTCTGTGTGGAGTACGGTTCTGTACATACACAGTTGTTCTGGCAGCTTCTGCCCATAGATGCATAGGAAGATCTTGATCATGAAGAATTTCCCTTGCAACTTCCATGATAGTTCTATTCTTCCTTTCTGCAATCCCATTTTGTTGTGGATTATATGGAGTGGACAAATCCCTATTAATCCCTAAGTCTTTGCACAACTCTTTGAATTCATTTGATGTGAATTCTCTGCCATTATCTAATCGAAAGGTATTGATATTCCTTTCAGTGTGGTTCTCGATCAAGGCTTTGAATTCCTTGAACTTGCTGAAAACTTCATCTTTGTTCTTCATGAAGTAAATCCATGTCTTCCTAGAAAATTCATCAATGAAAGAAACATAGTATACATACCCGCTTAGTGAGCTTGATGACATCGGATCGCATACATCGGAGTGAATGATTTCCAAGATTCCTTTTTCCTTACTCTCACTACTTGGAAATGTCTTCTTTGTATTCTTTCCTTTCGCACATCCTTTGCAGACTACGTCATGTTTTGATTGAATTTTTGGAAGACCTTCAATAGATTTTCTTGCAAGTGGTAGTGCTCTGTAATGCACATGTGCAATCCTTCTATGCCAAAGGTCATTTGGCTCTACTGTGTCATGGACCAAATCTTGTTCTGGATGGACGTTCAATTTATATAGACATCCTTCTTGTTCCCCAATCACTACTGCATTATTAATAGTCTTGGCCACATGATAACTTAGCCATCTATAAATGCAACCCTCATGCCTTTTGCATCTAATGCAGATATGGAGAGAAGGTGCTTCTTTAGTCTAGGTACAAACAATACATCTTGCATCTTCATAGACTTTCCAGAGTCTAGCTTATAGGAGGATTCCCCACTACCTTTTATTGGATACTGGTAGTCATCTCCAAGTTTCACCTTGTGAGGTGATTCATGTTCTGAAAGTTTTACAAAGGACTCTTTGAATCCTGTCATATGTTTGGAAGCACCACTGTCTATAAGCCAATCATTTCTTCCATGTGTGATGTTTCCTATGAGAGCATAAATCAATACATATTCTTCATCACTTGAAGAGTCTTCACTTTCATATCTGGTTCTCTTTGTGGAAGGTTCATCATCCTCTACAGCATGAGCATGATGTCTTCTCTTGTTTCCCCTTTTCTTATTTTGTCTTTTAGGACAATCTTTTACAAAGTGTCCTACTTCATCACATGTATAACATATGCTTCTAGACAAATCTTTTCTAGAGTTAGTTATATGGAAATGCTTACCTCTAGAGTGATGAGAACTTCTTTTGCTTTTCTTGGAATGAACTGTGAGGGCTTGATATTAATTTCCCATCTTTTCTTCTCGAGCTTCTATTTGAGCTTCTTCTTCAGAGCATTCTTCCCATAGTCTACTAAATTTGACTAACTTCTTTCTGGCAAAGATCCCTTGAATAAAGGAGTCCCATGATCTAGGGAGACCATTCAAGGTGGTCATCACAACCTCTGCATTCTCCACTTCTTCATCTACTGCTTCTAGCTGTTCCTTGATCTAAGAGACCCTTGTAAAGTAAGAATGGATGGTCTCAGCATTCTGGATCTTTACATTCTTCAATTGGTTTCTTAGAGTCATCTTCCAGTTTATATTCTTCCCTTCAAACAATTTGGTTAGGGCATCAAACATAGCTCTAGGTGTCTTTAGGGAGGACACCTATGGTATGAGGTGATCCTTGATTGAATCAGAAATAATCCTCTTTGCCATAACCAACTTCTTCTTGTGTAAGGCCTTAGCCTCATCTCCCTCTGGAACTGGAACCTCCTCATTGATATAGGAGTCCAACTCATTTTCCTCTAGGACCAGGGAGATCCTATAATTCTAGGCTCGAAAGTTATCATCTCCCTCAAGATTTTCATCAAGCTTGGTATTATGAGACATATTATCTGAGAACCTCAAATGGAAATACAAAATATTTAGATCTTACTGGGTCAAGATGTCGAATCTGGATTTGGAGTTGAATTTCTGCAGTGCTAGTTCAGGAGCAGATTAGGGTTTGGATTTTCCAGAGTTCTATCCAACCAAATTCTTTGATCTTGATCTCTAAAATTTGATTTTGAAGAGGAGATCAATCCAGGCCTGGGCTCATTGAAAAAGTCCACTTCTGTGGAAAGCCCTAATTTCTGAGAGTAGTGTCGGGTCCAAAACTAAAAAATCTCAGAATTGGATTCTGCTTCGACAGAAAGATGTGCCCTAGGGAGGAAAGTTATTCCAACCTTCTTTTGCTGAAAATATGTGAAGAGAGATACAAAAAGTAGGAAGCCCTAGTTCCTTCAGCTGCATAGTGTCTTCTTCTTAGGTTAGCTCTGATTCCATGTTATAATTTTATCATTGAAGCTAGCATTATATTAGGATGTTTAACTGAGAGAATAACAAGCACATCAATCAAACACAAGAGACAATGAACAAAGTGTTTTTCCTTGGGGAAACCATAAATGGAGAAACCCCCACAAATTCCTCAGAGATAGAATCAACACCAAAAGTAAAACCCCAAAACAGTAAGATGATCTCCCGACAACAGTAGCCTCTTTTTTCCTATCCCCAGTGTCTTCTTCTTCCTCAGCGATGCACTACAACTGAGTGTTAGTGAGTGTGTTCTAAATGAGATTCTAGCTCTCTATTTATACTAATTCCTGACTTAACAAAACCCTACTAGGGATGACTTCTCTAGAAGAGTCTAATAACCCTAGTGCCCCAAAATTGCGGGGACTTTAACCCTTGATCAATTGGAGGGTTACCCACAATGACTTGACATGACTTTTTTACATTATAGAACCTCTTGATAGGAACATCTCGGAATGACATGACTCAATTACATTACCGATACTTCCCGGAATAAACATTGGGGTACAATACATGAAATATACAAGTGAATACATTCTGAAGTTAGATATACATCAACACCAGCAACCAAATCTTGGTCTTTCGAAGGTTTGATGGTGCCCATCATCACCAACTTATCTTGTTCCTGTGTGAGGGATTCCATGAACTCTGCAAGCTTAGGCATTTTCCTGGCTTGACCTGTCAACTTGGTGGCATGGAAGGTCAAAATAAACATTGAATAGTCAGGGCCAAGCTTCGAGAGTATGGCCAAAACTAGTTGCTCTTCCTTCTTTTCAATCCCACACTGTTTTAGCTGCAAAACAAGGGCTTTAAACTTGGAAAAATAGAGTTGCAAGGATTCAAAGCTATTGGGACTCAAGGAGATCAACTCATTATCGATTTGATGTCCTCTCATCTCATCTGTCTTACCAAAAATCTCTACAAGATTCTCCCACACTTCATTAGGTGATGTCAATCCATCAATATGGAAGAGGAGGTCTCTTGAAATGCTCAAACACAAAATACCATAGGCCTCATCCCTCCTGTTGTGCCATTTGATTTTCTCTATAGCTGCATTGGGCTCTACCTCAGTTTCCATAGTAACCCTATAGATACCTTTATATCTCAACAATATCCCCATCTCAGCTTTCCATTCAAAGAAATTAAATGGAGTCAAGATGATCTTCTGAGATTGGTCCATAGCTCAGAAATTGTTCCCTTCAGTCAGCAGAATATACTTCCAGTCAAGATGTCGAACCTACAATAGCAATATGGAAGGAGATAAATTGATCTACAAAGGCTCTGATACCATGTGGAAATTGAAACCAAGAGAGAGAACAATTACACTCACAAAATTGCTAATCAAACATGCAAAATTAACATCAAAGGAGACTGAAATTGGAGCATAGCACTAATCTGTATTGAATAATTGTACAATATCCAACCTTCTGAAGTAATAGGCTGCTACAATATATAATTACATGAGAGATTCGAATGCATAAGGATGCCATTCGAAATAGTCAAAAAGTCAGGTTTCCAAATCCACTAAGATTCTCACGAATTGGAAATGTCAAGTAGGCAAGATAATAAGGGATGGAAAGACAACTCATACATGGTTTTATTAGGATAAAAGGATGGAGGATGATGTGGGAAAAAAACAAGTCAACTACACCTAGTCTAGCTTTTCCTTTTGCCTTAATTCTCAATAAAACAGGCAGCTTTACAGAAAAAGTATATATGCGCTTTGGAGGATCTAGAATAAAGCAGACATGCTAAATATGGTTTCCAAGAGGTTTCCCAAGTGCTCCATGACTCAATTTTATCAAGTGTTGACTTCTATGACATGTAGAAGGAAACTAGCATAGCGTGGAATCTAGGAGACTAGGTAATAAAACAAAAATGATTTAATTAATGTCTAAGGTAGGTAACTATGGGTTGATTATTCAAACAATTAGTGTTAATAAACCTTCTTATAGTATCTCAATTTTATTTTAATCTCTAATCATTTTCTCTTTAAACTTAGATGTAATAATACTTAAATTAATGTTATCAATATTTTGCACAATGGCATTTGCGTTAGTCCCTTAATGGTTTAACAATGCCATGGCATGGCATCTTTATGCCACCCCTACTTGAGACAGAGGTAGTTATCGATGGAATTTAAAGTAATTTGAGGAATTCTATGGTCTCCTATGTGGTTTATATTTTTCTTCTACATCAGGTACCTAGTCATAACCATGTTGTCTATCGGGAAGAACCCAAATTCTATGATGATAATAGGATACATATTGCTATTAATTTTAATGTTATAAGTTATAACACACTTATTTATTTTCTTAAATTATCTCCAAGATTGTTTGGAGATGCAACAACCCCAAACTTCACAATCCTACAATATGATGGAAGTGATGCACATTTCAAAAAGGAACTTCTTTTTATCTCACATCACAAATATTGAGAAATTAAAGTTGTTTTCAAGACCAAAGTAAGCTTTCCATCCTCCATTAATCCTTTAGGAATTCTATAGTTCCAATTCATCTTATGATGGATATCAATTCTGAGTTATTTTTAAGAAGTCACTTTGATTCAGGGGTATCCAGGCCGAAGAAGGCCGGTCAAAGATAGGAAACTAAAGTCGTGTGGAGGATGATCAACAAGCTCTAGACAAGTGTAAAGAAAGGATTCGACAAAAGAGTAATATTCGTTGAGATATTGAATGGTTGTATTCAACAACATGAAATTGAATTGAGGATTATATGGTCGCAAACAGGCGACAAAGTTCAATCAAGAATGACAATTGATGAGGAAGGAAAGGTCAAATATAGTGTTGAGTGATGAAAATAGGAATTTGGAACTGAACCCATGATGATAGGAAAGCGGTTGACGAGCTGACTAGTAGAAGAGCTCATAACTAAGAAGGTAGTTGAAGAAGTTATTATGCATTTATGGCATTTTTTTTCTGAATACTAGATGGTATAATATGGAAAGAGGAGGTAGATGAGTATTTAATGAATAAGAACCATATAAGAAGAACCAAGAAACTTGTAGAGGAATAATTGAGTTGGATTTCATACTCGGGAGTGTTTATAAATACTAATAAATGACCATAGAGAAGTTTGTTATTGTTCTCCAGAGTGGTGATTATTGCTAACCCGTAGTTGTGACTATTGCTCTGAGGATGGAGAATACCCTCTTATCGTAATTTGTTCAATTTTTTAAGATCATATTCAATAGAGACACAATTTAAACAAAGAATAGACTTTGTGCTATAAATCACCATTGCATTTGAATTTAATTAATATAAATCCATAAGTCTTGGCATTTGTTGTTGTGTTTCATTTGTGGGTTTGTTACATTTTGTTGTGCACATTGATTAGTAGGTGACCAAGGTCATGCCTACATCACACCTCCTCCAAGTTTATAATGGAATACCCAAAATTATCATAAGTGACCTTCTTGGATCTAATAATCTAATTTTTCTCAAGAAGATGGACTCAACAAGGTAGTACAAAACATACGTAGAGAAAAATAAATCTCATAAGATTCTATAAGAAATTAACAAGAATTTCTTTAACCTATGAATGTCTAAATAACCAAATCATAACTTTTTTTTTAACAGTGTTAAAATTCATGTCCATATTAGAACTGAAATATTTGAGAATTCTTAATTGCTTATCAAGATAAAAGTGGCACCTTTCCATAAGAACAATATAATCATAATAAAGAATAAGGATGATGACTATACATGTTCCAACACAACCTTATTCCTCTAAAAAAATTTCCATATTATCAATGTAAATATCTCCCTATGCTAACATATGCAATTTTTATCATATAGCATTTTCTAAATTTAAACAAGAGCCACAAGGTGGCAATGTACCGTACCAATGAGAAAAAGTTGTTTTGAAATTTGGAAATTTGAGATTGTTTTGAAAATTGAAGACTTGCTAGAAATAATAAACTACCTAATCGCACACCTTGTGGCTGTGAGCATTCCTTGGCTCTTTGCTAATGCAAGACTACCTTAGGCAGGAATAACTAGATAGAATGACAATAGCTCAAGGCACCTTGGGGACCTCCTAGGTTTGAGTTTTATTCATTTGATATGGAATTAAAGTACATGCATGAGTAACAATGACGCACGTGAAATTATAATTTACCATATATATTAAACAATAAACAAGTATTACAATTCCAATAGTATGTATCACCACTTGTGAAAGTGAGAGATCTTTGTTTTTATATCACAAGATAATATCTTTGTGTCTAAAATAGAAATAAAATCAACTTGGAAGATTCTAATTTAATTACACGTTAAATTTTGGATCACTGTGATCTAAAGGTGATTTATGCCTCCTTAAAACCAAATTCATAAAACAATAACAATAGTATGCTTCTTAAACTCTTATGCACATGAACATCATATCTATGTTTGAAAATTGGAGGAATGAGTCTAACAAATTGGTTGCAAAATAATTGAGTCAAGGTGCATTCATTGATTCTTTTAGATCCCCATATCCTCCATTAATTTACTTGCTCACCAATCCAAGCCAAAAGAAATGATTGGATTTACTAATGAATTTCACTTAACCACAATCCCCATGCCCCTTCATACACCATGCAAGCAGGGGGAATAGAAGAGACCCACTAAAAAGAATCTTCGGTTATGTAAATACTTTGGGGTGGCATATTCTAGCTTTATTTGACTTCAAAAGCTACCGTGGACAATAAAAATACAAGTGAAATAAGCAACATAGTTGCTTAGTACCTTCTGTTGGAGACATTTACCATCATACACACTCTTTTGGTCAAATTGGCCTAGTTAAACCACCATCCTAAGTTTAATTGACATTAGTGGAGCATTAATTGCCATCATCCAGTCACACCCACGCCTACCTACAGTCAAGGAGGCTAACTTAGCCTTCTCCTACAGTCAAGGAGGCTAACTTAGCCTTCTCCTACAGTCAAGGAGGCTAACTGGAGCACTCCGGGGGTGATCTGTGTGACATTAATGAACCTAATTGCTAACTAGTGGTTACAATCAGTTCAACCAGTCAGTTACAGTCAGTTAAGGCACCTCCAGTCATTAAATATATTATTTAATGATTGTTTTTTATTTTTTAATGATCTGGAGTCAACAAGGCGCCTCCACCAACTTATGATGGTCAGTTCAACTTCAGTTAACCTCATTGGGGTTCATTGGAGTCATGGAGCACTAGCACTTGATGGTTGGCTTGCTATGAGATGTGTCTAATCTCCTTCAGTTGAGATTCAGTCATTTATTGCACTCCAACTTTAGTTAGGGTTTGGTGAGTCAATTAGGGTTTTGGTCAAGTGGTTAACTGAGTGAGATTTAATGGTTGAGAGTCAGTTAAGCTAGACTCACTCACTGAATTCGAATTGTCTTCTTAGGTATTCGAATTCTTCATGGAGTTAAGCCATTGCATGTCATTGTTATTGTAACCATTCATTGTTTATTGAATATACAGAGAGGAAACCATTCTGGTTCCGATTAACACCATTTCATGAGTATTTGTTGATTATTCTTTCATGAGATTGATTCTTAGTTCCTAGATCATGTGCAAGAATTAATATGGTATCAGAGCATTGCGGTGAGACGAAGAACAATCTCTCAAAAACAAGATTTTTGACATATTTCTCCATGAAATTTAAGCAATAGCTAAAAAATCCAGCACTGCACCAGAAGCCAAGGCTTACCACTTAATACCCCAAGTAAAGAACTTGTTGATCAAGCTTGCTTGATTGACTATGCTAGGTGTGATGAAAGCCTAAAATGTGCAGGTTTTCCGACCTTATGGTGCCCCTTTTGTTTTGATTTGTACGTCTTAACAGGTACAACTTCAAATGGACTCATCAATCCCTCTTCTCACCCCCTTCACAAGCTATTCGGAATGGAAGTTGAAGATGATTTCATCTCTGAAGAGACGAGGTCTCTATGAGTTTTCTATTGGACTTGGAAAAGAGTCTTATGAGAATGAGAATGACTGGCTAAATGACAGTGATAGAGATTTTGGAGCGATATGTCTGGCCCTTTCTCCTATCTTGTACTACCTTATTGACTCTGCTGAATACCCAAAGAATTTCTGGCCAATATTGGATAGAACCTTTGGCAAGCACAATGAGGATCATAATAGTACTTTGGAGATCACAGCCAGCACCACAATATTTCTTCACTCAAAATTCTCAGCCTCTACTCCCTCTGATGAAGTTGTTCAAGATGAAGATGAAGTAGAATCTTCTACACATTCAATTCGAATTGAAGAAAGTCTCCATGTAGTGACTCCTTCTCCTGATGCTCCGAAAGTTCATGAGATATCTGATATCTCATCTCCTCATATTTCTGAAACAGAAGAATACATTTGAATCTCTGATATTGAAGAAAAAAACTGCTGCACTTCCATGCAAACATTCACTGGTGATTTTCCTTTGAATTCTGTGCAAAATTTACCAGTAATTGCTTCCGAAAGTGAGGAGAAATTTGATTTTTCTTCCTCTAATGTTGCTACTGGTGTGAAAATATGTGATACCTTGGATATTTTGGAAGAAATACCAGATTAATAGAGTGATCCATTCACTCCCCATGATCTAGATCTTCCAGCAAATTCCTGCAGGATTGCATGCACCAAAATTCAGAATTTTGAAGAAGAAGAAAATTGTGCATCTACCGTCTCGGTTGACCATAATTTTGGATCTGATATGAAACTTATTGGATATGATATGATCTTATTTGGATCTGGTCTGATATTTATTGGTTCAAAATTTTAGGTTCATAAACCTTCAGTACTGCTTGTAGCTGTTCTCATCAACGGTGTGAAGAAACAAGTACCGCAAGTCTCCTACAAAACTGCTGCTGGGGATTTGATTTCATTTCAAAGTTTTGGATCTGTTGTGAACTTATTTAGATCTGATTTACATTCTGATCTGATATTATTTTTTTCATATTTTAAAATCCAAGAGATTTCATTCATGCTTGTAGCTGCTCTCACCAATTCCAGTGTGAAAAATCAAGTACCGCACTTTCTCTTCAAAATTGTTGATGGGGATTTGGTGTTAGTTTCCTCATATGAGGTTGCTGATATTTTATTTTGTGAATAATTAGATATTTATGAAGATATATCAGATTATGGAGCTCAAGCATTCGCTCTCCAGAGTCCCAGGGATTCTCTACCTTTGGTCACAAGCTCATCTCCTCACATAACTAGTAAAGAGGAAGACATTCTGCATCCGCTTGGACACTTGCTCCTAAACATTGTGGCTGATTTTACCACTCATGGTTTTCTATTCAAGGCTGCAACATATCAGTTTCTTGAGTGTTCCACACATGTTTCGAATCCTCAAGAACCTTTGCTCTCTCTTCAGATGATTTCAGTTGCTCTACATGGGTCCAGTTTTCACCGTGCAGCTGCTTAAATTTCTGATTCAGTTGAGTGCATTGTTCTTCTTCCAAAGTGGAAGATTCCTCCAGACATATTCATTTAGTTTGGATTCATAGGTTCACATGCACAGTCTCAGGATGCTGCTGCATAGAAGAACCAATTCTTGATTTACTGCTTATTTTGAGGGGGGGTATTTTTCCCATGAGGTTTTCCCCGTTTCCTTGGTTATATTAAGTAGTTACTTTATTGTACAGGGTGACCTATGGACTTAGTTTTCGGGGCCCTAGCATTTTATGCATCTATGTTTTCTAACTCTTCCTGAGTATAGCTTAAGGGGGCGTGTTGGAGACATTTACCATCATACACACTCTTTTGGTCAAATTTCCCTAGTTAAACCACTATCCTAAATTTAATTGACATCAGTGGAGCATTAATTTCCATCATCCAGTCACACCCACGCCTACCTATAGTCAAGGAGGCTAACTAGAGCACTTCGAGGGTGATCTGTGTGACATTAATGCACCTAATTGCTAACTAGTGGTTACAATCAGTTCAACCAGTCAGTTACAGTCAGTTAAGGCACCTCCAATCATTAAATATATTATTTAATGATTATTTTTTATTTTTTAATGATCTGGAGTCAACAAGGCACCTCCACCAACTTCTGATGGTTAGTTCAGATTCAGTTAACCTCATCGGGGTTCATTGGAGTCATGGAGCACTAGCACTTGATGGTTGGCTTGTTATGAGATGTGTCTGATCTCCTTCAGTTGAGATTCAGTCATTTATTGCACTTCGACTTCAGTTAGGGTTTGGTGAGTCGATTAGGGTTTTGGTCAAGTGGTTAACTGAGTGAGATTGAATGGTTGAGAGTCAGTTAAGCTAGACTCACTCACTGAATTCGAATTGTCTTCTTAGGTATTCGAATTCTTCATGGAGTTAAGCCATTGCATGACATTGTTATTGTAACCATTCATTGTTTATTGAATATACAGAGAGGAAACCATTCTGGTTCTGATTAACACCATTTCATGAGTATTTGTTGATTATTCTTTCATGAGATTGATTCTTAGTTCCTAGATCATGTGCAAGAATTAATACCTTTCTTTTATGTAAAACATTTGTAAAGTAAATTAGTGCCTAAGTTTTATGTTAAATATATGAATATATTAGTTGTGTTTAGTGTAAAAACTAAAATAACTATCAAACATCAATGATATAATTGTAAAAATAAAATAAAATTCTTTTTAAATATTCAATTGTTATTGATTATTAAAATAATTCTAAAACATGTTACTACATGTCAAAGAATATGAAAACAACTTTTTAACCAAAAATATGTATTGTTTAAATAGTGGTAATAGTTTGTAGCAAAATTTATAACTAGTACAGTAAACTTGGAGAAATATATTCACTCACTTATTGAGACATTACTCGACATTAATCTAGTTATTGTAGATTCATTTTGACATATGTGTCAGCAAAACTAGTAACCCCAAGTCACTTAGTGAGATTTGAGATTTGATAAGAAATCATAAGCTAAATATCTAAATCACAATGTAATCCTACTTAGATGTGCAATATAGATTAACAACAAAACTAGTGAACAAAATACATATGAGAAAGAACTCAATGGAATAAATCATTCTTGTGTATTAAATTACTAATAAGTGTACAACATAGATACATTTGAAAAGGATAAATTTGTTATCCTAAGAAGGAATTTGGAACACTCTCATTCAGAAATATTAAATTAGCATAAAAACCATCACTAGACTTGAGAATTAATCCTAACTCCTGAATGTGCTCAGTTAACTAAGTATAAATGAAGGTAACTAGACCTGGGTGGAACATGATGGAGTTAATTAATGATATGTTATGACATAAGGGAGAATTATGAGGTTTATCTGACGATTATTGGTCATTGAAGCTCACTATCATCCCAGAATGATGAAATCAAGGAATGGTGGCCTAGTTAACTAATTGTAGCCTAGTTAACTGAATGCATTTGATGGTTGATGGGTAAAATCATGGAAGAGGGAAGATGAGGTCCTATAATCATGGATGATGGCATGATATTGGATAATGAGGCAAAAAATGACAAGACTGTGCTCTAGGATGTTAACTTGACAAGGTTTTGGTAATAGGGAGGTCAATAATGTTGCATGGATGCATACATGAATCAAGTCTAGATGGAAAATATGCTCCAATAGTATTCTGTATCAATCCTTGTTTTTCTACTTCTCGCTCTTCTCTAGAGCAAAGTCATAAATTTCCACGTTTTCAAAAGTAAGAGAAGGCCCCAAATTGGTACAGAGACTATTGCCAACATGTCGTGGGGATTTAGTTTTTAGTGTTTTGAATTCAAAGAAAAATAAAAAATGATCTTGGTATTTACTGAATTTACTTAACTCTTGCACATTTAATAATTTAATTAGATCCTGATGAAAAATGGTGTGTTGGCTCTTTGGAAAACTTCTAGCCCTAGCCGCTATTTTTAAAAGGATTTTTCAAAAAATAAAAGGGAAATTATTTTTTGATATCCCGTCTCAATCAAGGAGGAATCCCATATGGTAGAGATGCGCCATTACATACCTTCCTTCTCATGTGATGTACCTTTGAACCGGTTTCAAGAGATGGCTATATTCCTCCTTCAGTCGGGCCTATGGAATACCCTTGTGCTAATTAGGATTTTGATACTTATTTTAAAGGAAATAATTGCATTCTGGAACACTAACATCATGAAGCTTAAACTAATATTCCCCATCTCATGTAATCTCTCCTGCTATGTCTATCAAGTTTTCGGAGACTGGAATTGTTAGGTACCCTACTATACCATTACCTCCATTGAAACCCTCCGCAATCACTCGGGATAGTATCGTATGGTGTCCTTGTAATTTCTCACAAAAATGAACCAACCCACTTGTTTTTGCCTTAGGTGGGTGCACATTGTAAGGGTGACATTGATTTCCTTTTGCCTTATGGTTTGATGGTGGCTCGAAACTGCTGGACGATGAAAGTGACATATCTAAATTGCTTTGTTGTTGGCGGTGATTTTTAGTTTTTCTTTTCTCTACTATATTACTTATAGCGTCTATTTTTCTTTTTAATCGTGCCTCCATATCTGGTAGTACTTGTGTTTCTATTTCTTGCTTAAGCGTCGCATTGTTAATCTTTATTTCTTTTTGCAATTATTCTTGATTCTTTGCGAGTGTTTCCTGGGTGGCAACATGAAATGATGCATCTAGCATTTCTGGACTCCTGAGGTGGCCCGGACTGGGTATGAACCTTTGTAACATCTCGAATAATGTATTATGGTTCTGCGTCATGGTGCTCATGTTCTGTGTTATGGTGTTTATGTTTTTCGTCACGGTACTCATTTTGTCATCCAAGTATTTTTGTTTTTCATTCAGGATGTCAAGTTTGTCGTCGAGCCTCCTTTCTAGTACCACAACAAGCTCATTTTTGAGTAATGTACTATTATTTTGCATCTTTTCCTTCACGGATTTTAGGTCAGTGGCAAGGGACTTTATGTCCTTCTCCATTTTTTCGATTTGCTCTTTTAGCTCTGCCATGGTCTTGGACCTTGTATGCGGAGGTGTGTATTTCCACTCTATTTTGGCTAATAATATATTAATTAATTAATTAATATTATTATTATGATTCTTTTTCGTAAACTATACAAATAATTGTATATAATTTTATTTTTAAAACAAATATTATAATAATAAATATAATATTTGGTTTTTTTTTTGAAATAATATAATATTATAATATAATATATATTATATTATATTATAATATAGTAATTTTCTTTTGTTGCAGATTAGTGTGGAGGTTGGAACGAGGGCGCGTGGAGGCAGTGCCGGTGGAGCATCCTGCTGTGTGGAGAGTTGCAGAAGTGGTGTGGGTAGATGGGGAAGGCGAGCACGGGAGCGACAACATGGAGGGAAATGGAGGTTGGGCACAGAATCTTGTTGGAATGTGGATTGAAGCGATGGAGTGTGGTTGGAGGTGAAGGGTGGATGGAGTGGAGAGGAAGGGACGCAGGCAGAGGTTGGCAGTGGAGGATGGCAGGGGAGAAGCAAAGGAGGGAGGGCAGTGGTAGCGAAGTAGAGATGCGCGGGTAGGTGATAGCGACGGGTGCAAAAGAATATACGGTGTGGAAATGGACTGAAGGAGGCTTGAGGATGGTTGGAAAATGGCAACAGAGCACGCGAGGAGAGTGCGCAGAGGAAAAGTCTTTTTTTTGTTTCTATTTTTTTATTTTTTTTGTTTGGACAGGATTTGGAATGAAGTGACAGGGGATGAAATGGAGTAGTAGAAGAATTCAAGGATTTATGAGCCGAGTTTGAGCTTAGGTCAAAGGAGTTGAATCCGAGCTCTGATACCAAATGGAGCAACCGAATCCGGTTGTCCGTTAGTCGAATCGGACTATCATTTTAATAATGAAATATGAATAATAATAATATATTGAATGATGGATAAAATGTACAATAACCTCGCATTTTATATGGCTTGAGCCAACATAGTGAAGGGTTACACCCTTTCACTAGTAACCTAATAGTCTAATTAATATTGTATTTTATATTTGTTACAGTAGATGGGGATTTCCACAATGATAGGTGAAATAATAATGGGAGGATAAGGAATAATAGGTGTAAGGGATGAGGGAATAGAAATGGGCAGAGGTGTATCAATTTAAGGATAATATGTTGTAGGCATGGAAGGGATATATAGTGGTAGAAAAACAAAAGTTGGTGATGTTGGGGTAATTTGAGGTGCTAGAGCGGTGGAAAGAATAGGTGAAGTAGAAGGTGAGATAGAGCTAGGAACATCTACTAATATAGAAGGAGATCTAGTGGTAGCTAAAGTAATTTGAGATAAATTGAGCTCAGAAAAAGAATGTTTGGGAGATGATGAATCAATGATACTTACAAATAATTGGGTAGTCGGAATGAAATATGTCATGGAAGTATAAACATTAATGGGGCAGCTAGAAGTGTAGTTTCCCTCCTCTAGGTCACTTTGTATTTCATGAATCTCAACATTTTCTTGAGGGAGAGGCTATGTCTGCTAAATTGGAGGAATCTGAATAGCTACTTGTTCTTGTTGAGCAGGTTGTAGTAGTGGTAACATGTGTTATTCCCTATGCACCTATTCAGGCATTGGATGTGGATGAACAACTAGTCCTTCCTATACATGTAGTTGTACCTGTGGTGGAACCACTTTAGTATTTTTCTTCTTAGGCTGAGGCTCAACCAGTTTTGTTTGTGCCTCTATCTAAGAGCTAATATTGGCAAGAGTATTCTTGAAATATTCTCCTTTGTGGAGGGTTTCTATCATTAAGGAAGGTTGAGTTCTTACAATACTTTTAAGAAAAGTTTCCCCCTTATCTTTTGATTTACTTGTAAGAGAATAAGAGGAGCTAGGTGATTGGTCTTTGACCTCCTTTTCTAGATTCTGCTTCAAAATTTTCTCTTCCACTACTAGTTTTAACTATATAAAATGGAGCACAAAAATATTCAAATCCTTCTCCTATTTGAAAATATGAGCCTTGACATTAGGATCAGTAATCCTACTCAAAACCTCCGAAAAATCAATAGCTTCTCTATAAATTGAGTCATCAGGTTCATTCTCATGAGTATATTTAATTTTGGAATGCTCCTTCACCAAGTTACTAGCCAGGTATGACTTAGGGTCATGCATCCTCTTTGGAGCTTCTCCTAGGTTCATATCAACAATCTCTTTACCCAAGATGGATGCATGAGTGGAGTTTTGTAAGATGAGAAATTCCAAGTTCAAGGGAAACTTGGGCCAAGACTTCCTTTTGGATGATGCAATTTTATGAAAAACTCCATCGATCACTGTATGGTATGCAATCTCTTGCAGAACCAGTTGGTCATGGAATATTTTCGGCAGCAGGTGTACTGTGTTGCTATCCCAAATGTGAATGTAGGAGAAACATTCACTGACAGGGCCAATCTCCATGTAGGATAATAAAATATCTGGCTCTTTCAAAGAAGGTTGGACCGTCTTCCTTGAAGATTTTTCGATACGTCGAACCTAAGAAAAGGTTGTAGATTCCATAAACCCTGGGGAAGAAATTGTCCTCCCACATATACGAACAATAAATATGCATTGGAGGTGGAAAAGGTCACATATTCCATAAACCCTGGGGACGAAATTGTCCTCCCACATATCTGAACAATAAATATGCGTTAGCGGTGAGGTTTTAGTCCAATTCTATCCCATGGATAGAAACGAAGAAGTTGCGCAAAATGCATACATAACATAACTTGACATGTAGAAAGACGACTTCCCAAAGGTTGTTGTTTTATGATATTTCTCAATTTCCTCTTTCAAATTCACAGATAAAATATGTGCCTAGTTTAAAGACTCACCTGTGAGCAAGATATGGTGGGCTATAGGAACCCATTTGGGTTTGAACGTAAAACAATTTTCTAATCTGTATAACCAACAAAACATAGTGGCAAGAAAAGAATAAGGTTCCCTGAACCAGGAAATAGGTTAATATTTTTTTTCCTTAGGGAGATATTCAGTTGGGTTTTGCATCCAAGATTTGACTAATTCCTCATAATTGAATTGGGAGATAGCTCTATTAAGGAATTTGGCACTTAGAAGCTCTTGAATGGGCCGAAGAGCATAATCTCTAGCAAAAATATCTAGAATGAAAGACGCGACCTGGTGTTGAGTATTGTGGAAATTGAACTCAGTGATAGATTAATTTTACTCACAACAATTAACAATTGATTATGCAAAATCACTCACAAAAGAAACTGAAACTGGAGCTGAACACTAAACAGTATTGCATAAGTGTACAATAGACAACCCTATATAATAATAGGTTGCTGAATAAATAACATACATGAGGGATTCAAATGCATGAGGTGCAAATCGAATCTAGCATAAAGCAGGCTTACTATAATTAAGCAAATCCCCCATAGGTGTAAAAAGTTGATCCCAAATCTGTCATGGAGCTCACGAATTAGAAAAATGGCTTAGGTAAGCTAAAGAGTGGTGGAATGGCAGCTCATACATGCTTTTGCATGGAGAAAAGAGTGGAGGATGAAGAGGACAAAAAACTAGTTCACCTCACCTAGTCTAGCTTTCCCATTTGCCTTAAAACACTGAAAAAGCAGGCAATAAAGCAGAAAAAGCAGATAGGTGCCTAGGAGGTCAGGAATAAAGCATATTTGATTCCTTTAGCTTTCCCAAGTGCTACATGGGTCAAATAAGGCAAGTTGGACCTCTATGGATAGGTAAATGACAACTTGCACAAGGTGGGACACATGAACTAGGCAAATAAGACAAAAATAATGGAATTAATGTCTAAGGTAGTAAACTATGGGTTGATTATTCTAAAACCCCCCCTTAAGCCTGACTTATGAGTAATATATCAGAAAATTATAGGGCCTAGCAACAAGGCTTATTCACCCTTTTACATACTGCATGTCCATTTAAACAAGGAAAGAGGCAAAACCAACTTGGGAAAATCCTCCCTTAAACATGGACTGTAAAACAAAATATGGAAATCTTGTCTTCACTCATGCTTCACAGCATGATCAGCATTCCCCAGCAGTGATTTGAGATTGCTTAAGGTCTTCTCACAAAATTCTTTGGTGAAGATATTAGCTACTTGTTCTGAAGATGAGCAGAAGAGTAGGTGAATGGTGCCATCATGCACAAGCTCTCTGATGTAGTGCATATGGATCTCAATGTGTCTGGTTCTCTGCTTTTGAACTGGATCTTTGCAGATTCAAATGGTACTCTGATTATCATAGTAGATGGTAGTTGAGTACTCAGGTTTGAAGCCACACTCTCCAAGTAATCCCTGTAACCATAAACATTGAGTTGCTGCATTAACAACTCCTCTGTACTCTGCTTCTGTAGATGAGAGTGCAATGGCACTCTGTTTCTTGCTTGACCAGCTGATTGGCCCTTCTGCAATCATGAACACATATCCTGATGTGTACTTTCTGTATGTGCTATCACTAGCACAATCATTGTCAGTAAACCCAATCAACTCAAGATCAGATTTAGCTTTACAGAAGATCCCATGTGTCCTTGTTCCCTGAACAAAGTTAAGGATCCTTTTGGATGTTTTCCAATGGATCTCTTGAGGCTGATCCATGAATATAGAAGACACACTTACTGCATAACAAATATCAGGTCTATTATGTGTAAGATACAGCAAACATCCTATCAATTGCCTATACAGTGTATTGTTTACCATAGGTGAAGAATCAGCTTCTTCTAGCTTCACTCCTGAAAGGAAAGGAGTCTTGCTTGCTTTGCAATCCTTCGTTTTGAATTTGTTCAGAAAATCCAAGGAATACTTTGACTGGTGCACCTTGATTCCATATTTGGTTTGAGCAATCTCAATCCCAAAAAATTGGCTTAAGAGTCCCAAGTCTGTCATAGAGAAGGCTTGGTTCATTGCACCCTTCAAGGAAGCAATCTCATCCTGTGAGCTTCCTGTAATGAGGAGGTCATCAACATATAACACAATGATCATTAATGAACCATTAATTAACTTCAGATAGACATTCGGATCTGATTTGCATCGAACAAAATTCAGTGATAGCAAGAAGCTATCAATCTTGGCATACCAAGCCCTGGGGGCTTGCTTTAGCCCATACAATGACTTTCTCAACCTGCACACAAGAGAAGGGTTAGTAGCAAATCCTTGAGGCTGCTGCATATATATCTCTTTAGTGATATCTCCATTCAGGAAGGCACATTTTACATCCATGTGATGTACCTCCCATTGCCTTGAGGCTGCAATGGCTAAGGCTAGCCTGATAGAGTCCATCTTTGCCACTGGTGCAAAGGTCTCATTGTAATCTATCCCATGAACCTGTGAGTAGAACTTGGCTACCAATATAGCCTTGTAATTCAGTGGTGAACCATCAACATCAAATTTGGTCTTATAGACCCACTTACACTGGACTAACTTTCTTCCTGGTGGAAGATCCACTAGCTCCCATGTGTTTCTCTTCTGGAGCGAGCTCAACTCCTCCTTCATGGCTGTTTTCCATCTTTTATCTCCTGATGCTTCTTCATATGTTTGAGGATCATAATCCACCATCAAATAGAATTTTTCAGCAAACATAGGATCCTTCATGCACAAACCACTCTCAAATTGAGATCTAGTCCTCCTTGGGTCATTGGGATCCCCAGCTAGCTCTCCTGCTGCATGTAGTGTCTTGGCTGCCCATTTTGGCCTTATGGGGCTTTTAGGGTCTGCAATAAACTCATATCCATCAGACAAATCAGAATCATCATGTTCAACAATCTCTTTACTTACTTCTTGAGGTTCAGGTGGTGAAGAGGCTTCACCAACTTCCACTGCTGCAAGGGGTTCTTCTTCAAACTGAACACACCTTTCGATGAAGGCTTTGTTTGTGCTCAAATTTATCAACTTGTACCCTTTTGAATATTCAGAGTATCCAACAAAAAGAAACTCTTGGCTTTGGGGCTGCAAAGCCTTCCTCTTCTCTGTTGGAATTCTAGCCCAAGCCTTTGAACCAAAAATCCTGAAATGGGTCACATCTGGCTTGTGCCCACTCCATGCTTTGAAGGGAGTCATACCATCAAGATATTTGTGATGCACCCTATTTTGGATATAGGCTGAACAGTTGATAGCTTTGGCCCAGTACTTTGGTGGAAAATTTTTGGCCTCCATCATGCATGTTGCCATCTCCTTCAATGATCTGTTCTTCCTCTCTGCAACACCATTCTGCTGTGGTGTGTAGGGGATATAATGTTGCATCTAAATACCCGCATATGCATAATAGTTGTTAAACTCAGACTTGAAATACTCACCGCCATTGTCAGATTTGAGGACCTTGAGTTTCCTCCCACACTGGTTTTCAACCAAATCCTTAAAGACTTTGAAGAGACCATACACTTCAGACTTGTGTTTCAGGAAGTAAACCCAGAAATACCTGGAAAAGTCATCAATAAAGGTCAATGCATATTTGGCCTAACTCATGGAAATATGAGGGAATGGGACAGAAACATCACTGTGATTCAGCTCGAGGGGTGCAGAGGTTCTCTCATGACTAGCTCTCTCAAATTTATGCTCTGGGTGTTTTCCTAGGATACAACCTTGGCAGACTCCTTTGGAAAATTTTATCTTGGGAAACCCTATGACCATTTCTTTCTCACTAAGATCAGACAGATACTTGTAATTAAGGTGGCCAAATATTTCATGCCAGAGCTTGCTAGCTTCATTAGCATGGATAAGAAGAGCAGAGGGGTTTGAGTAAGGTAGGAAGTGTGAGAACATGTATACCTTTTGAGCATGATTCGCAACTCCTTTTGCAATGACTCTACCACTTGAGATCTCTGTGATCTCAACTTCATTGGGGGAGAATATGACTTTCTTAGGAGACCCGGTGTGAGTCATCTGGTACACTGATAGAAGGTTGGAGGCGAGACCAGGCACATACAGCACATTGCTGAACTGACCATGATAAAGATCTATCCTCCCTTTGCCTAAACTTTCAGTGAGAGAGTCATCTCCCAGTACTATTGATGGTCCTTTCGACTTGTCAAGTGAGGAGAAGGCATCCTTGGTCGAAACCATGTGTCTTGAAGCTCCAGAATCAATGATAAAAATGGGTGAGCTTGATGTGCTAGCAACCAATGCATGAACTCTCTCTCTGTCATCTGAACTTGATCCTCCTTCTCTCTTCTTTGAGTTTTCTAGAAGGGAGATTCCATTCTTCTCTAGGAGTTGGGTCAGCATATCAATCTGCTTTTTCATACAAGAGCTTCAGAGTGATTGCCCTTATTGTAGTATGCGCACTTGCTCATTTCACCTTTGTTTTTCTTCTTCTGGTAGTTCTTCTTGGGACCTTGTGGATCCTCCGGAGACTGTTTCTTGTCTCTCTTTTGCTCAGGTGGATTTTTAGCTTTCTTTTTACTTTTTGAATCCACCTTCAAATCTCCAGCAATCAAAGCTTGATCTTTGGATGGTTTGATGGTTCCCATGATCACCAGCTTGTCTTGTTCTTGTGTGAGAGATTCCATGAAATCTGCAAGGTTAGGCATCTTCCAGGTTCAAGCTGTCAGTTTTGTGGCATAGAAGGTCGAAACAAACACTGAATAGTCAGGGCCTAGCTTTGATAGGATGGCCAGGATGAGCTGATCATCTTTCTTTTCGATACCACACTGTTTCAGCTGCAAAACTAGTGCTTTGAACTTGGAGAAATATAGCTGCAGGGATTCAAAGCTATTTGGACTCAGAGAAATCAGGTCATTTTCGATTTGATGTCCCCTCATCTCATCTGTCTTTCCAAAAAGATCAGAAATATTCTCCCATACTTCATTCGGTGATGTCAATCCATCAAGATGGAAAAGGAGGTCTCTGGAAATACTCAGACACAGGAGGCCATAGGCCTCATCCCTCCTGTTGTGCCATTTTATCTTCTCTGTAGCTGCATTGGGCTCTGCTTCTGTTTCCATAGTCACCCTGTAGAGGCCTTTCACTCTCAACAGTATCTCCATCTCTACTTTCCATTCAAATAAATTGAAGGGAGTCAAGATAGTTTTCTGTGATTGATCCATAGCTTAGAAAATCTGTCCCAGCTGTCAGTAGAAGGCTCCCAGACACTTATGTCGAACCTGCAAAACAATTTTTGAAGGAGAGAAACAATCTACAGTGGGCTCTGATACCATGTGGAAATTCAACTCAGTGATAGATTAATTTTACTCACAACAATTAACAATTAATTATGCAAAATCACTCACAAAAGAGACTGAAACTGGAGCTGAACACTAAACAGTATTGCATAAGTGTACAATAGCCAACCCTGTATAATAATAGGTTGCTGAATAAATATCATACATCAGGGATTCAAATGCATGAGGAGCAAATCGAATCTAGCATAAAGCAAGCTTACTATAATTAAGCAAATCCCCCATAGGTGTAAAAAGCTGATCCCAAATCTGTCATGGAGCTCACAAATTAGCAAAATGGCTTAGGCAAGATAAAGAGTGGTGGAATGGAAGCTCATACATGCTTTTGCATGGAGAAAAGAGTGGAGGATGAAGAGGACAAAAAACTAGTTCACCTCACCTAGTCTAGCTTTCTCATTTGCCTTAAAACACTGAAAAAGCAGGCAATAGAGCAGAAAAAGTAGATAGGCACCTAGGAGGCCAAAAATAAAGCAGATTTGATTCCTTTAGCTTTCCCAAGTGCTACATGGGTCAAATAAGGCAAGTTGGACCTCTATGGATAGGTAAATGACAACTTGCACAAGGTGGGACACATGAACTAGGAAAATAAGACAAAAATAATGGAATTAATGTCTAAGGTAGTAAACTATGGGTTGATTATTCTAACAAGTATTGTCATCAAAGGAGCATTCGTTAGGGTTTTCATAATTCAATGCCCATTTGACTGGATCGATGTAGGGAATGAACGGGGGTCGCACTGCAATGGAATGGAGATGAGAGTTCCTAATTCTGGCGTATGCATGTTGGTCTTAAATAATTGTAGAGAAATCATCATTATCGAATATGGAATAAATTCTAGACCAATCCAAGTAAATATTTTCATCAACCCACCTAGTGGTGTTAGTAAAAATTCTAGAATTAGATTCCTTTCTCTTCTGCTCTTGGAGACCAGTGTTTGACCATGTTTTCGTAGACATCTTGGAAGTGAAATCTGGTAAAAATTTAGCAACCATGGAAAAAATCTACCACAAATCAAAAAATAACAAAAAAACAACCGTGAAAGGTAGGAGAATTATCGGTAAAATCTTGGGGACCAGAGGGTTGATGAGTTCAAATGAGATAAATTCACAGTAAAAGTTCCAAACACAGTAAAAATGACAAATAAAATGGTGAAGAATTTATAAAATTCAAAAGAATTAAATAATCCAAGCTTCAACGAAAAAATAGATCTAATCTGTATATCTTGCCAAAAATGGATAGCTGATACCAAAATGCGGAAGTGAAAAGACCTGGAAAAATTAAGATCTTATGATTTTTGCAATCCATAATCTGCACCGTGGGTTACGGGATGCAGAAGGAAATTATCGATCATGTAAAAATTGGTAACTTCTGCAATCCACAATCTCCAAGAATTTGCAGGTTGCGTTTTGTGGGTGTGCAATGTTGCAACTTTGATTTTTATTGATTTTATGCAATCCACAAAATTTTGTGGTTTGTGGGTTGCAGAAAGGAAAATAAAAATACATGCAAAAAATATAATTTTCTGCTTTCCGGAATCCACATTGCGGGCTGTGGAATGCGAAAAGGAAAACAGAAAAAGATGCTACAATAGACTTTTTCACTTTCTGCAATCCGTATTGTGGGTTGCGGAATGCAGGAGCAAAAATAAAAAGTTTATTTTGAAAAAGGTTTCCGCAATAAGTTTGTGGGTTGTAGAAAGGCAAAATTTTATTAAACGAAAAATATGACTTCTGCAATTGCATTTGCGGGTTGCGGGATGACAATGTCTATTGTGTATGCCACTGTTACAAATTAACTATTCAAATATACTGATTCCCATGGTAGATTTTTGGTTTTCTCTTCTTATGTATGATTTTATTTTTTATCTAAATGTTAATGCAAACATAAAGGCTTGGTTACGTTATTTGATAGGTTCAAGGATTGGTTGCGATGCCATAGTCATTAGTGAACTACAATGACCTAACTGTCAAGCACAGATACTGTTTCTTATTTACTTTTACATTACTTCTGTCAAGTGATCATAATTTCAATTATGTTGTTTACCACCATGAAAGAAAATTGAACTTGATCCTAACAAAGAAATATGTGATCAAGTGATTATTTGCTTTGTTGAATTGAACCAATAAATGACGAATCATATAAGTGATACATATCAAGAACAAGCATATTCTATTTACTTTGCAATTGTAACAATACATTACATAATGGGAAGAAGATAAGTCTGGCCAATAGAAGAAGTATTTTAATCGCAGACATATGTTTAGAGGAAAAATAATACATCTATAGAGGAAACAATGAAAATATTCAAGTAGAATTTGGTTTTAAAGAGTTTGAAGCAATTACAATTTCCTCCTTTTTCCTACATTGGACATGTGGATTGTCTTACATGCCGTGAGAGTATCTAGAAAAAGATAAATTTGGGGAAATGTGAAGGCCTGATAGATATTTAACTCTTGATATTGCAGTGAATGTAAGCCCTTGTCTATCAATGTTTCCAATATCTATTGTTTCATTTTGTAAGGTCATACCTTGTTATTTATGAATAGTTAAACCTTATGCCATATGAAGTGGTAGTTTCCTACGTGCTCCTCTTGTTATGGGAGAGATGGGAACATACGTAGGATTAGAAGTATCCCATAAGGATCGTTTGTAGTGGAGGAATTCGACAACAACAAAGGATGGTAAAGTAGTAGGATGTTCATTGGAGTTGTATACAATGTCAATGAATTTTCCAAGTGAGCCGTTAACAAGGCCTGCTCCAATCCATAAATTAGCAGTTAACATTACTTATAGACCAATAGCAAGAAGGACCTCTAATGTTAATTGTTAATCATCTCTGGATTTGCGGACATGTATGTTCCTATGTTTTGCAATGCAATGTGCAATTGACATATTGACGTGTTTGAGCATGTGTTTGTTGTGCAATGCACCAAAGCTATTAGTGGCATACATGTGGGTAGAATGTTCAAATGAACATTTTTATGCATTTGAAATGGATGAGGTTGTTCTTGTCATTAGGAGTTCCTAGTCCTCAAGAGTTGGTGTTGTGTTTCGAAGTTTTAGTAAGAGTTGGTGAAAGACAATTTGAGAAGTCCTATCTCCTTGTTGTCGTAAAATGGTATTCAGCGTGACAAAAGTATCAAATGTACGTCAGAGAGCAGTTCCAAGGGATGAGCCTGCATAGATGGGGATGTCCTTTACTAGAGGAAATTTCCCAAATTCACCAAGAAGAATCATGGAACATCCACCAAATAGGATTATACAATGCGAGGGGAAAACTTGATGTAAGTGTGCATTAATTTGAGTTAACATTTTTAGGACAATAAAGCTCATTTAATCGATGAAAATATAGCAAATATGATGAATTTATTCTTGAATCTTTGAAAGGGATTGGCCTTCAAGAGGCTGCATTTCAACAATGGGTATTCAAAGATCAAAATGTATTGTAAGTGCATGTATGTTAAAGGAAGCAAGATCAGTTGGAGCTAGAAGCAGTGGGGATGCAGCTTGTCCAAATATAGGTTGGAGTGCATATTTCAAGCAAGATATGAGGTAAGATGTTTCGGTGCCTCCAGTGCCTTGAATGACCATTTTGAGTGGTTGAGCAGGTGTAGTGTTTCTAAAATGGGAAATGTCACATACCCCAAATTGCAAAACATTTTATGTTTTAAGAAACATTATGTTATATTTTATTAAAAAGTTTGTAATTAATGACCAATTCGGGTCAAGGATAATTGAATGTAATTGCTGAATATTTTATTAATTAATAAATGAAAGATGAGACAACAGCTTAAGGAAGCTGTTAAATGAGTGTTTTACTGGTCACTTGGTGGAGTAGGATGGGTTGAGAGAATATTGACACTTGGAAACATCCTCAAACTACTTCTAGTTGTTGCAGGAGACAAATTCCCTATTTTTGTGGTCATGTTCCCCAAGAAAGTTGAACAAGAGAAGGTGGCTCATTAAGTAAAAACTGGCCCAAAATACCTAGGCATGCTAATAAAACTTCTCATTGAAGATAGCTGAGGCTGCTCATTGTTGACTTGAGAACATTGTGAGTGAATTAAGTGCACAAGAAAATTCGATGCAGGGGACTAGCTGAAGTTTGTTTTGAGTGAAAAGTACTGAATATTTGAACTAGTGCAGCTATTCTAAGCTGAGTTCATACTGCTGCATGCAGAACTGATTTACTGCTGAATAATCAGTAGAGTTGGAGAGGATAACTATACTACATCTCTCACCTAGTACTTCTACCAAGTGGACCAGGAGACAAGCTCAGGGGTCCTGAGATTTGCAGTTCGGATTTTCTCCAGGAGTTGGTTGGGAGGAACAAGTTCCTTAAGCTATTGTCACCTCTTCTACATTTCCAGGTTCTACATGATTTATCTAGCTTTCTAATTATTTATTGTTATCTAGAAGGATTGAGTTTAAGAAATAATATGTTATCTTCAGTTTTGTTGTTGTTAGGGTTAGTTAATAAAATACTTTTACTGTGAAAATATAGTTAAATGTTGGATTAGATAGATTAGGTTTAATGATTATAAGAGTTTCCAGTTTTACTGATAGATTAAAAGAATACCTAACTATATTTTTCCACACCCTTTTTAAAGGTAGTACTCTAGTACAGTAGGTTAGATTAAATTCAGATAAAGAATCCAATGAAGTAAGCATGAATATGTTTTATTACCTTCTACAGGTTTCATAACAGTTATTCATATGTATGTTTTCTTTCTATTTTAGATATTTTACTTAGACAGAGTACTTTGAATAACATAAACAGATCTCTCTTAGAAAATATTTAAAAGTATAAATTTACTTAGTCTGTGTATTTGCTTACATAGTAGATAGACTATTTACTATAAATCTATTATTATAGTAATTAAAAGACATTATAAAACCAGAAAGTAAATAAGTAGAGTTAACATAAAAGAATCAGTAAATATGGATAGAAATTTAATGAGATAATTTTATCATTAATCTAAGTAAAACGAAACTAGAATAACACTATAATCAAATACTAACTATGTAATAGTTTAAAATAAATTAGGGTTTTATAAATAAAACCTATATTGAAATAATTGTCAAAATCATGAATATATTTACCTTCTCTTTTATTTGCAAAAGGATTTTACAAATTCAACCATAAACTAATTTAAGCATACATACCTCATTTGTATCACCATAAGAATTTAATAGATGAATTTATAAAAATTAAATACATTATCCATAAGAAAAGTATTAAAACCGTATGCAATTTACAAACTAAGATAGATTAAATAAAGCTCTTTAAAATATTTTAACCCAGTAATTACAGTAAAGACTCAAGAGGTATTATTCATCCTTTTTCCTTATCTCTTTGCTGAAAATTTGGTTACTAACAGTAAAAACCAAATCCGATACGGAAGCCAACTCTCTAAACTTTTTATTTATCACTAAATCAAAATCAAAACAACTATGAACAGATAATATAATAAACTTCTTAAAAATATTCTTTAATTATTTTATTCATCAAACAAATATCAACTACAGTAGCATTAACTCTATGTAGGATAATTTAAATAGAGTTGAAGACAAACCAGAACAGATAAAGATCTTACAACCTGCCATCATCTTCTTTAAACCACAGTAAATTTATATATTATCAAGTATATAAGTAAAAAAAAAATCTTTGAGCTTATTCAAAATAGAAATAACATTTAAACCCTAACTCTGACTGTAATCATATTAGTTACGGCCTAATGGCCTTTTACAAACTAAGTCATAGTTTAAAAGCCGATATAAAAATAGCATTACTGTAAACAAAACTACAACTGAGAAGGCCCATAATTTCTCAAGTCTCGGCCATGAAAGCCCCAAGTTTCCAACGTGAAACAGCCACTAGGGCTTCAAATAATCTTAACAACATATTATAGTATCGGCCACATGGACTTCCAAAAACAAACAGAGCATAATATAGCCACGACCGAACAGTAACCCAAGAACCACGCGGGGAGTATCAACATAAACACCATACAACGAGTGCATGAGAACCTCAGGTGAGACTTAGGCTTACCAGAATGGATACAAAGCCTGGAATCCCTACGTGGAGACTTTACAATGTATTCTATCACAGACCCTTCACTTGTAATCCTGCACATGTATAATAAACACTAATTGAGAAATGTATACAAATGACAGAGTTAATAATTTATGAACTAGTGAATATTAGTTTAAAACCAAATAAATTCCTCACCTGAAGAAGAGGACCTTGGCCTTGAACTGGGTAATGAGAATAGACCCTATCCACCAGAACATTAATTCCAAGAAATGAAATAAGCACCATGGAGAAACCCTAGCAAGGAATTCCAAATCAACATCGAAGTAAAGAAAACAACGAACCCACAATACTGAGTTTTATTACTACACCAGTGCTTGAAGAATAGCTCACGTAGAAGCAAATTAAAAACAACAAAGACCCCTTAAAATAGAGAAATGGTAATGATGACTGAGGGCTTTCACACCGAATGAAAGATAGTGGCCACATGAACCTCTTTACACAGAAGAAAGACAAATTTTGTCAAGGAAGATTACACACAATTGAGTGATAGCCAGGTCATGGAGCCATGAGCCTATGGCTCGTCCACTCCACAGAAGAGACAAGACAAAATGTGATTTTAGGGTTTTAGAACAGTTTTATATTGCCCCAAGGTCAACCAAAAACCTAACCATTGAGTAACGACCACATGGCATTGAAATTCTTTACGAAATGTGGGTTTTATGATATAGTTTCGAAACCCCTATGGAGCAACCTGCACACATTCACAATTTGTAAAGGAACTTTGGTTACAATACTTTTCATAACTTTCAATATATTATAACTCTAACGAGTATTGTGGGGAGGTAAAAATTTATACTAAGGTTTATATCCATATTTTTGCAATCTTTGGAAATGGTAAATAGTCATATAAGAATTTATTTAACTTTATTTGCATAATGAACAACAAATTATGAGTAACCATAGCATTGTAAAGACCTCGTAAAAGACTTAATCTTTTATGTATATGAGGTTGCAAGCATAGGATATGTATATCTTTGTTTTGGTTAATATAGGTATTAAACTTAGATCTATATATCACCTAGTGAGATAAAAATCATATAAATGTTAAGTTGGTTAGATTTGTTTTGTAGAAAGTAATCTTTTTGTTACGGAGAAAACTTCCTATGGCTTGGGGTGTACCACAATAGACAGGGACACTGCAGAAATCAATCCCTTCCCAATATTAAAGAGAAATAAAACATCTAACACTAAAGGATCTCGAATCATACCTTATTCCAGAAGGTTGAAGTAGATCCCCGTTGAGAATTTTCCAATCTCGCTTACTTTAGCATTTTACTCTCAACAACGGTAAACAAAGCAAGCATGCTATATAATATAGTGTTAGGCCTAATCTAGCATATATAATCAATAATGCATAAGCAATTAAACACATCCATGGATTCAATATTGATTTAAATGCACATCATTGGACAGGAAAATATATTTCTATTAATAAAATCAGAGATTACATAAGTGACAACCTCTTTCGGCATGTCTGCGAACCGGAGAAACTGAGTCCTCCACCTGGGCCTCTACCACCTCAATCCTCCATCTCTCGATAGAAAGCTCACAAGCAAAGGCAAGATTGGGAAGAACACAAAGTGCTCTAAGGGACAAAGGGATGTAGACTCAAGTACAAGCAAGCTACGACAACAATGGACTATAGTTTTCTTTCTCTTCAATTCCTCCTCTTCAATGTGTCGAAGGGGTTTGTTATATAGTGCTTCAATGGGGTAATGGAAGGTCAAATTTGAGCGATCTCGAGGCATATGGAAGGCCAAGAGACAAGTGAATCATATCCACATCAAGGAAAACTCCAAAATTATTTGGACTTATGCACACATCCCGATGTACACGGGTTTAAGGGTAATATCCACATATATACGCAAGAAAGGGATTAAAAATCATGTACGACAAATAATAGGTGTTTTTAGGGATGATCTTGGAAACATCAAAGGTACAATAATGGTCTATGGGGTCGAAAGAGTCTGCCGAGGGATAGGGAAGGCCATAAAAGTGTCATCAACCATGTGTGGTAAAACCAGCTGTAACAGATGCCCCCTAATGTATGAGGTCAGAGGGGTAACATGATGGTCGAAATACATTATAAATCCATCCCAAAAGTGGAGTGATGAAGAACCAGGTGGAAGAACCAGGCATCCATCAATATATTACAATAATCAATCTTAGCATATGACTGCAAATACATATAGAAGTCTCGGATACATAAGAGTACAATGGCCATGAATAGGCATGATATACAAAATGTGACATGTGTGGTCATCGCCATGTACAATATATAATATATCAAAATATGCATGATGAAGATATAAAAAGGTTCAATATCTCCATAATGGCTGAAGATATCCAACATACACTGGAATCAAGTCACAAGAACTAAAATCTCATGAACACTAGCACGATCAAGGCGGTAGCATATGTGGAATGCCACCAATATGGAAAGTCTTCTACACAAACCGCTACGAGTACATGTCCTACTATGTGAATAGAGGTGTCGAGTTCAAACATAGTATTCCATCATCTGATTACTGATCATTGATGTATACTGTTAACACATGTGAGATCACCCACCGATAATGAAAATGGGAATCAAGGTACTAGAGTGCAATCTAACAAGTGCGAATAAATGTGTTGAGGTTGAACACTGGGAAGAATCCATCAATCAGGGGACATTGATGTATTCCAAAACTGTCGATGGCAAGAGAAGCTACCACTGATGACTCTAGAATCCTATCCCATAATAAATGATTTGAATTCGATGGGATGGAATCCACTAGAACGAGGGCATTTAGGAATCCCCCATCAACCAACACAAGGTACTCAGCAACGATGTATAATGTGGAAGGACAAGATGTGCACGAACCAGTAATAGTACTGGGAATGACTGACATGCAAAGTCAAGACAACTAAGAAATTGTCGAATCAAGTTTCAACTTCCTTCAAACAAGAGCATAAAGGAGAATGGTGACTGAATGTAGGCAACATAGACTCAATATACAAAACTGGGCCATCTCTGTGACATAGGAGGTATCAATGGAGGCTCCATAGGGACTAGAAGCTTAACCAGTCAGTGGAGATAAAATCAGAGAAACGAGTACAGCTCCTAAAGTCAAACTATTAACCCAACCAACGGATGTGATATACAATGCTCTATTCAAAGGCGACACGACTCAACTGCTGCCAAAGATAACATCTTTTCCTGTCTAGCTTTTTGGTTTTTTGATTTTTTTTTAGTTTGGACTTTTTCAAATATTTTGAAAAGCTTGAAAAAGAATAAAAGTGATTTATAGTTAGAAATCTAGGATGAGAAGAGTGTCAAGGGGAAAAAAAACTAGTTCCAAGCAGCGGAACATACCTATGCTCAATGCAAGGAAACATGTACATGATAATGACACTCGGAGTACAGCCCCTTCCCGGTAAAAAAAATGGGGAATCAAGCTGCAAAGGATATAAAAAAGGCTCTGCTTGGTTAGACATGAGATAAGCTTGGGCTATATGGCTGATAATCAAATTAAGGGAAGCCAACGTAAGGCTCAATAAGGAAAGAAAACCTCATGATAATGCAATTACAACTTGACATATACAAGGGAGTCCCAAGGAAATGGCCAGCGTAAAGTTCAAGAGGAGTATGAAGCTCTTGCTCAAAGTCATAGCGGTACTATACAAAGGAATCCCACACCCTAAAGGAGAAATGTCGGCATCGGTACCAAATGTAAAAAAAGATCTAACTAGGGTACCCATGTATGGTAAACTCTTCCATTCACAACATGTCACTTCTAAAAGCAGCAAGAAGGTTTTGTGACAAGCTGGAATGGGTTTGTACCTAAGGTTAAGATGAAACGGTCATAAGGTTATCCAAAGTGCAAACGTTTGTGAAACCTAACCTATATGATAGTTTAGACATAATACCTGCAATAAGCACGAATGGGTCAAATCCACGGTCAAATCGCACTCAAAATGGACTCCTACAACATCAAATTAGTTCAAACGGTCCAAAACGGTCAGAAATGGTCAAAAACTATAGAAAGTGGGTAAAAATTTTGAAAATATTCTATAAATAGTGAAAAATTTTAAAATTTTTCATACCATTTGAATTTTTTACCCAACATCGTGCATTTGAGCTCAGAACTTCAAAATCGAATTCTGGGAGCATCGTCTAGTGGAATCCCTCCCCGTTTCATCCAGGTAGATTCTCATGCTCTTCTCTTTCATTTTGATGCAATGTTTTTCAAATTTCATGGTCTATTTAATTTTTTGAGCCATCCAAACTTATGCTTTTCAACCCACGCAAAAATCGGTCCTTTTTCCACGTATAGGGCTTGCCATACGCAGAAAATGCACCGAAAGCCGTGTACATATGCGGATTTTTTTAAAACAGTCGCGTACAAGGTTTTAAAGGGTAAATCTTGATAAAAAAAACTTGGTTTTTGTGCAAGATGGTGCTAGAGTGGAGAGAAAGAGAGCATGGTGATGTTGAGGAAGTTGTGCAAGGTGATCTCATGGCCCAACTAGCATTACGGGCATGTGGATTAAACAAGTTTTGGTGTCTTGGTAGCCTGAGAACCAAACCAGGACTACTCCATCTACTGGTAGACTATTGGGATCCAGAGTCTGAAACATTTTAGATAGATGGGATGTTGCTCAGCATTGAGGTTGAGGATATATATTTCATCACAGGTTTGTCCCAACGAGGGGAGATGGTGAACCTCAGATCTCATGGGCCAGGAGGCGGGATGACCATAGATGAGTAAATCACTGTGTACTACTTTCCGGAGATGGAAAAGTTTGGGAGTCAAATCCAGACAAACTCTATTCTGATTATGGGGCTAAAAGCCATACTTTTGGCACTAGGCAGGATTGCAGGGTTGGCTTCACTCCACCAGGCCTCATGGCCAATGATGTTCTATGCAGTAGAGTGCATGCGACCTACAGTGTATGACTGGACTACAAATGTTGTTGAGAAACATGAAACAATAGCTTAGTGACTGCAAGATGGGTAGAGTGCAGAAATTTGGATTCAGCAGTATACTAAGCACATTTTTCTTTGAGCGGGTGCCAGGGCTAAGATCTAGGGTAGACATTGCTCCACATGGAGTCCTGGATATAGCAAGGGACATTGGGAAAATGTCATGCATAGACTGGGCAGAGGTAGGGTGGCTAACCCCTACCCAACAGATTTCTTTCCATGGTGGCGGAGACAAATTGTTTCCATAGACGACTAACCCTATACAGGGATAGACTTCCGCGGAGACCCAGATATGCCCCTACCACCAGGATCAACTTATGGTGACATAGGTAAAGAATCCCAAACCCACTTTTTAAGATTTAAATTATTTAATTTTTTTGTGTTTTTTGATATATGAACTCAAAAGACATGTTTTTGGTGTGATGACACATAGTGACAATCTATCATGTATATGCAGATGTAGGACCACGATGGTCAGATGGCTTTCCTCGTCATTGGAAAAAGGGAAGAGGTGATGACATTATGGGTGTATATGCAGAGTGGATGCTCCAAAGTATCCACACGAACTTTGTTTGTTTGACACACAGGGTATCCATGGTGCAAGTCGAGGACTTGCTTGAGGCCATGCAACGCTAGGTGGTTGGTGTACCACGAGCATGGGTTCGACTATTTCATCGGCTACCGAGATCTTTAGTATGCTATCATGATCAGAATCCTCCTCCACCTCAGTCTTAGAGACCTGAGCGTATTCATTTTTGTATGACTGTGTAGCATATTTTGGTGGCTCAGAAGCCCCAATTTTGTATATGACACTTATGTATTATGACGTCACATTTTGAAATTAATGAAAAACTATTATGATGATTGATTTTATTTTACTGTGTAAAATGTGTTTGTGATTTGCTTATGGTCTAGGAAACAAATTCCAATCTAACACATAGTTATCATATGAGTCAGGAACCTGATTAGAAATTCTTGGAACATGAATGTATGTTATACTCTCAAATTGTCGTTCTAGAAATCTAACATGTAAGAATATTTGTAATAATGTTGGATCCATAATACGATACAAGCCATTAAGCTGCGAAACCACTAACTACGAATCAAGACGTATCTCAAGAGAATGAACACCATGTGAAATGGCATCATGAAATAAATCAATGATGACACTATATTAAGCAACATTGTTTGAAGAAGGTCGTAAACATATGCATCCTGAAGAAAATACTTGACCGGTAGGAGTATAGATCACCCAAGCAATTGAAGCTGAGTTTTGAGTGTGGCGGCTAGCACCATTAGTGAATTCTATGCAAATGGAAGACTCCGTCTAAATATTCCATAAGAAATGAAATCTAATCAACAAACCCGATCACCATAATAAAACCTAACTATGTAATGCCAAACTATACAATAATATACAAAAATCAGCCCTCGCTGAAGATCATGCATAATATTTTTTGAGATAGAGCCCATTTCTAGGCTCTACCAAGGTTGTCCTTTCATAGTCAACCAGCTCATAGGTTCCTTTCTCTAATACTTGTTTAACCACGTAAGGACCATGCCACATGGGATTAAATTTCCCTGCCCCCAAGGGTTGTTTAGCTTCATCCCACAAAAGGACCAAGTCACCTTCACTAAACTTCCTCGGACGGACAAACTTATCATATTGGGGCTTGACACAACGCTTGTTAACCTATGGAGCCACTAAGACATCTCGACACTGCTCATCAAGCTGCTCTAAGTGGACCAAACACTCTTCCAATGAGGAAGTGCCAGGTAAAAGCTCCATAGCTAGCTTCAGAGAAGGGATTTCACATTCAACCAGTAAAACTGGCTCCACCCCATGCACAAGCTGATAGGGACAAAAATCAGTGGCAGTATTAACCATGGTTCTATAGGTCCATAAAGCAGGATACAACGTGATATGCCAATTATTCTTGCTTTGTGTGATGGTTCATTGGAGAATAGACTTAAGTGGCTTGTTCACTGCTTCAACTTATCCATTCGCCTGAGGGTAATAAGAAGAGGAGTGCTCTTACTTATATCCTAACTTGGAAGCCAACTCTTCCATCATTTTGTTCTGAAAGAGCCTACCATGGTCAGTGACAAGCTCTTTCGAAATGTCAAACCAGGTGATAATCTGGTTGAAAATGAAATGAGCGGTTGTCTCACCATCAGATTTAACTGTGGGCATTGCCTCTACCCATTTCGTGAAGTAATCGACAACCACAATAATATGATGATGCCCCCCAGCTGAAGCTTAGTTGTAATCCATAAAATCAAGCCCCCACTTGGTGAAGGGACCGGCGATGACAATAGGATGTAATGGGGTTGGACGCAAGCGCATATTACGTGCAAACACCTGGCAAGGGTGGCACTTCTTGACCTCATTAACACAATATTTGAATATAAATGGCCAAAAATATCCCCCTCTCAATATTTTTTGGGATGTAGAAAGCCCAGATAAATGACCACCACACGCCCCTCCGTGGAAATCATTCAGCGCAACCTTAGCCTCATCATGGGTTAAACAATAACACAAAATGGAATCTACCCCATGGCGGTACAAAGTGTTATCCACTATAAGGTAATTCTTAGCTACATGATGTAATCGTCACCACTCATCCCGTTAAAGGTGAGTAGGGACCTTCAATGTTTGCAAATACATGATGATATCCCCTTACCAAGGGTCCACAGTTAAGATGAGGAATATATGATCATCGAAAAAAGAATCCTCATAAACCTCCTCCTCCTCCAAATTTGGAAAATCAGATATAAGCTCCACAAAGATTAATGATTTCTTTGATTTCGCCGAAACGAATTCGAGATCAAACTCTTAAAAATGGCAATCCATTTATTATATTTTCTCCCAATCATCCTTCTAGTGAGGAGGAACTGAAATGGATTGATATGAGCTACAACCAAAGTCTAGCGAATGAGAATGTAATGTCTCAAATGCTGAACCACATGAACGGTGGCCAAGGCTAGCTTCTCCAGATGGGAATAGCGATGTGCCACATCTATAAGGTTTCAGCTCAAATAATATATGACATACTCATGGAGCTCCTCATCCTCCTGAACCAAAACCATACCAACCGTCTCCTGAGATGCGGCCACATAAATCAAGAAATCATGGCTATAGTCTGGTGAACTAAGCATGGGGGCCATTGCTAAGGCTGTCTTAAGAGCATCAAAAGATTCCTGGGCTCGCTCATCCCAGTAAAAATGGGTGTCCTTTTTCAAAAGATGCATAAAGCCTTTAGTCAAGTTGGAAAAATTAACCACAAATATTTGCAAGAAGTTCGCCATGCCTTGTAAACATTGAAGGTGTCTAATATTACACTGGGGAGACAATTGAAGTATTGCCTCAACCTTAAAGGGATAGACTCTTATACCCTCCTTGGATACAATGAATCCTAGTAAACGACCAACAGTTACGCAAAATATGCACTTATGAGGATTTAAACGAACTTGATAATGACAACATATTTTGAACACTAATCTCAAATGATATGGATGACGCACTCTCAAACGAGAGTGAGCAGCGAGATCATCCAAATATACTTTGATAATCATTTTAAGATCATGAAAGACTAAGGTCATGGCCCACTGAAATGTAGCTCCAGCGTTTTTAAGGCCAAAGGGAATCTTTCGATATGAAGAAGTACCCTAAGGACAAAAAAATGCGGTCTTGTGTTTCCTCGGGCTTAATCTGAATCTAATTATATCTAGAAAAATCATCCATAAAGGAAAATACCTCAAATCTGCACACTCATCCAAAATCTTATCAATAAATGGTGTGGGGAAATTATCCTTAGGACAGGCGTGATTTAAGTCATGGAAATCAGTGCATATGCAGATCACTCCCTGCTTCTTATCCACTAGAACGAGATTTGAAACCCACTCTGTCAAGGGAACGGGATAGATAAAATCATCTTTAAGCAGTTTCTCTATCTCAGCTTTAATGGCGGGTGCCTTTCTAGGATTCATTGCATGCCAATGTTGTCGAACCAGTTTTGCATCTAGATACATTTTGATCTCATGTTCAATAATACGAGGGTCTACACCCGGCATTTCTTCATATGACCAAGTGAAAATGTCATGAAACTCTTTAAATAGATCGGTATACTCCTTAATCTCATCGTGGGAACAACCCGCCCCAATGTATACATTCTCAACCTTTCCAAGATCATGATAAATATTGATAGGAATTGTTGGTGACAAATTAGCCATGTTTCCATCATCTATCTGACTAGGAGAGCTTAACGGAACCATGGGACTACCAATATTCTCACTAAGAATCTCCCTAAAGTCATCACACTCCATACATTTGAGCTTAGGAAGAAAATATGATCAATTATGCAACTCTTCCCAAGGTTGCTCAACCCCAAACATGGCCTCAAGAATAGCTTCATCCGATGGAAAAACATCATTGAGGTAATCATGTGAATGAGGTGACTCTATTGCCCATGCAGGAAGCACATACGGGTCCTCCTCCTCCATCCACAAAGAGGAAGGACTAGGCTCTACAACTTGATCAATATTTTCTTGATACGTCACCATCGTTGTAGGCAACGGCACATCTGTCTTGACAGGTACACTCAAAGTACTTGGTGAAGGAAGAATCCAAGGATATTCCATATGGGTAGTGTGAAAAGACACTGAATTCGACGAGGATGAATCCCCACCAAAACTAGACCCAATCATAAGAATAGGCGTAGGACAACTATAGGTTCCCATAAGAGAAGGATACATACCTATGCCTACACTCCTAGTTGTCGGCTAAGAATGATCGATAATCGGGATAGAAGATCCCAATGATGCATTGACACTCGGATTGTGGAATGAATTTTGATCAATCGTAACAATATTGCCATTAAAAGGAAAGCATATCACTCGAAATAGGGAAGAAGCTACCGCTTGCATACTATGCATCCAATTCCTACCCAGCAAAAGATTGTAGTCAAGGGGCACATCAACCACCTCGACCTCGATCACAATGGTATTCCCTCCCAATTGAGTCTCTAGAGAAGAAAGAATCATGTGCGGCTGAAACGATCTACCATCTAAACCTATCAACATAGTGGCATATTGAGACAACACGTGAGAACCCAAGCCCTTCCAACAAGACAAAGACATCACGGAAGCAACAGCACCTTCATCAATGAAAGTATGCATGACGGTGTTGTTAAGACACTCTACATGAATCAAAAGAGACACGTAGTAAGGAAAGCGAGGCTATACTCCCATGGTTTCAAATTTGATCATGGAGGAAGAGATATCGTAACTAAACCCAAGAGCATACAACAAGGATTTCCTCTGTGGAGGACAAGTCTGAAGCACTTCTAACACGGACATCGCACAAGGAGTCTAGCCCAAATCCTCGACAACTGAATAGGCCTGGGTGGCTCGGGAATTAGGATTGTGCCCTGAATGCTTTAAGACTCCCTTAGGAATGCAAGGTGGAGCTTCAGGTTTATCCGTAGGATTTTTTATTCGCAAAGGGCTCTCGGGTGGGGAAGGTTCTTTCCCAAGGCGTAGTTGTGACGAACCATAATATTTCTCACGAGTCATAACTTTAGCAGCACACACCATGTTGATCCAACCGTGACCACTAGTGGCCTCTGGTAGATTTTGATTTCCACCTTATGCGCAACTAGGATCAACGGTCCTCAAGTTCATCTTTTGATTATTGGGTAAAGGATTAGTAAACACAGCTAGGCCTTGTGCTATGAACTTTGAGGTGTCCTCCATATGAAGGCACAAGTGAGTGAGGTGGCCATCCTTACACAACTTACAAGGAAACTTCACCTTACGTTTCGACTGCTTATCCCTCCCAACATTAGTGTTCTTATCGTTATTATTATCATTTTCGTTCTTGTTCCCACCCTTACGATTACTTTTTCTTTTTTTTCTTATTCCTTCTAGGTTGCTGGTTTCCTTTTGGGTTTGACGATTACACAGAGATTACACTTGCCAACTGGGTAGGTTGAGATGAAGACGTAGCTTGTCCTGACGTAGACTGGTTAATCGATAACTGGCTCACCTTTTTCATAACCGAGTCCACGGGTTTGGTACTATTAGAGCCAACAATACCATTGGCATGTGGCCCAGGATTGATCTTGGGGTTGAAATTGGATCTTGGAGCATTTGGAATAATCTCATACAAAATTCTGGATTGAGCATAGATCAAATCCAACTCCTGTGCCCTAAAGATAGCTTGTTCCTCGTTTTGAACTCTAGATGTAGAAACATCTTTCATAATGTAGGGTAACAATGATTTGAGGAACCATTCAAGAAGAAACTCTAGTGGTATAAAGGCTTTGATTAACCATTTCCGTCTATGCCACTCTTAAATATGATCCGAAATATGTGTGGATTTGTTTTGCCGGAAGGTCGACAAGAGCTCGGTACCGATGTCGTAACATACAGGTATATGGAAATGATTAAGGAAATTCATGGCAAGGTCATCAAACGTAGCATAAGCCCCCTCGTAACTCTATATACCATTTCACCGGAAGACCCGTTAGGGTGCATTGAAATAGCCTAAAATGAATGGAATCATCATGTAAGGAATTGGAAGAGCACCAAAGGTGGAAAGTGGTGACATGGTCACCAGGATCTTCACCATCCTTACCTTTGAACTTAGGAATGTCTGAAGGAAGCTTGGTAGGGACTGTCGGCCATGCCGAGTTATGAGACACAGGATCGTTCATCAATTTTGATAAGTCAGGTAAGTTCAATGTCACAAGGAAATGGATCCTATGTTGAGATGGTCGATTCCACTCTCCCTGGTAGTTTTGATTCATGTAAGGTTGATTGTTATAAATACCATGGCCTTGGACATAATAACCTCCTCCCATTTGACCCATGAAGGGCTGCATGGAAGCATTGTGATGTGGGGTAACTTGATTATGAGGCACTACAAATCCATAATTAGAAGATTAAGTGAGTTGTTGATACCCATACCCATACGGTTGGTAGTTTTGTCCATACTGCGGTCCATAAGAATGTCCATGGGAAGCTCCATAAGGTGGTCCATGGGATGTACCATGAGAAGGTGCATAGTTTGGTATATGTGGAGCTCCATGAGATGGACCATGAGATGATCTATAAATAGGTACATGATTTGCTGACACAATAGGAGGTACTCGGCTCTGGGATACTATAGTATTAGCAGTCGCAGAACGAACATGGCCAATAGCAACATTCCGACCTGAAGGCCCACGTGAGTTAGGGGGGGATGGGTCGTTAAGAATGCATTCAAAGGAATCGGGTTTGAAGACGAAGGGACATGTTAAGGAATTTAAGTGGTGTTCCAAATGTTCACTCGTCTCGATCCTGGTATCTGAATAGAATTACTAACAATAGGCCTAGGAGGAGCATGTAAAGATGCCTCCACCATAGATATGGAAGGTGTAATGTGTCTAGTGCCCCCAAACCTCTCCACATGGAAAGGAATGGGAGTGCCCCCAGGTGTAGTGTCAGGGTCAACTTTTGACTCGGCATGATGTACCAGATCAGGCTCAGGGATATCAGGCATGCCATATCTAACATGACTGGTGCTTGTGGGTTCATAGTGAGTCTCGTCACCCAAAAAACAATATCAGAGACCTATGAATGAGGGATCATAACCAGATCATGGAGGATGTTCATGTGATGCATCATATGTGCTAGTAGGATCTTCATCCCCAACCTCATGATGTGGAGAGGACATATCTGGCATCTCATCCTCATGATCTCCCAAAGTGTGTGAATCAAAGTGAGAAGTAGTTCGCTCGGACTGTTTATTTCTCTCTCCCAAAGGAGGAGGAGACATGGAAGGTGGAAGTCCTACTAAACGACAAGAACAACGAGGTGTCGTGCCCAAATCCATAATGACTCAAAAAATAAAAAGACTCAATCTAATTACGCAAACCTTAGGCAAACTAGCGTGCACAAATAACACACATAAAAATGTAAATCCAAATCACAAGAAAACCAAGGGTAGGATATGTGAGCTCCAAAATGAAGAAATTATGTCTCCCCTAAGAGAGGCTTGAGACTCCCATACAAAACAAGTGGAGGTTCGTAACCAATTATAGTGTCCCTCAGCTTCAACGCATATAGCGACTGTGCTATCCAAACTCTACCTGGCCAGGACACCTACAGAATAAACTTTGCAAATACCCCCTTGATAACCTAGGTAAGGAAACTAAGGTCACCTCAATATAATCAATTCTCAGGCAGATAGTCATAGGCAGGATTGACCGTATGGGCAGGGTAACAAATCTTGAATCCTGAAAGAAGAACTAGTACCCCAGGGGTGCACTAATCAATACCTCAAAGGCCCCTAGATACGAATATAATCCTGTAAATATCTCCAGTGCTAATCAATCACAATCAAGGGTCAGCCCAATCATAATTGCTCACACTGGCTCGTGCTTAACTCCCTTATAAGAGGAGGATCCTGAGAAACACTAATTATATAAAGGATTTCACACTCTCACCTGGACAAACACCTAATTGTTTTGTTTAGTGGTCTTGGAGAATTAACTCACAATGAACTATTCAAAGACCCTAAAATATAGTATTGTTGGTGCACCCTAGAAAACAAAAGAGTGTAATTCATTTTATTATGCATTGATTTTAATTGTATTTATTACTCAAAGGGTAAATGGACACGCGACTAATGATGTTATGACACAACAAGAAGTAAAATGAACACCTAACAATCAATGCAAACGCACAGTCTCGAATGAAAAATAGGGTATGCTACTACGTGAAGTGCAAAATGTTTCCTTCAAATGTATATGCAATCATTCATATATGAAAATCTGACTAATATTCACCAAGCAAACCTAATTCAAGTACCATGCTAATGCAAAATGCTAACAATGCATAACTATGCAAAAAAAGAAAAATGTTTTTGTACTTTTGAATTAAATGAGATAAAAAGAAAAAATATGACTCTACAACCCTCACACTCTGCAACCACTCACAGACAACAGCCAAGCAAAGCACCAAGGTAAAAGAGACCTAATGCATTAATCTCAAAACAAAAAGTAGAAAATGAAATGACAAGAACATTTTCAAAAATCAAATTAAAAAGAGTCTCTGGTCAGAAACATAAGGTAGATACAGACTCCAGAAGCATCAAAGAAGACTCAGCACTCATCCAAACTCACCTTGAAATACTTAATCTTCCCAAAAAAGAAAAAAATCAGGGCATACGTGACTGTTCTCAGTAAACTTGTGTACATACGTGACTGTTCTCAGTAAACTTGTGTACATACGTGACTATTCCAGGAAAACCCATGTGTACATGCAACTGTGAAAGAAAAACCTGTATACAAGATGGAAAAGATGGAAAAATAAGGTAAATAGACAAGATGAGACAAAATTTACTCCTACAAGACACTACTAGGCAATCATGCCCCAAGACCCGACATAGAAACAAAGAAATCAGAGCAATTCAAGCACATTGAATGCCAAAAAAACCCCAAAGAAAAAAAAATAGGAACTTCCCTAGTGGAGTCGCTAATTCTGTTACGGAGAAAACTTCCTATGGCTTGGGGTGTACCACAATAGACAGAGAAACCACAGAAATCAATCCCTTCCCAATATGCAAGAGAAATAAAGCATCTAGCACTAAAGGATCTCGAATAATACCTTATTCTAGATGATTGAAGTAGATCCTCGTTGAGTGTTTTTCAATCCTGCTTGCTTTAGCAATTTACTCTTAACAACAGTAAGCAAAGCAAGCATGCTATATAATATAGTGTTAGGACTACTCTAGCATATAAAATCAGTAATGCATAAGAAATTAAACACATCCATGGATTCAATATTCATTTAAATGCACAGCATTGGATAGGAAAATATATTTCTATTAATAAAATCAGTAAGTGAAAACCTCTGTCAGCACGTCTGCGAACCGAATAATCTAAGTCCTCCACCTAGGCCTCCACCACCTCATTCTTCCATCTCTCGATAGCAAGCTCACAAGTAAATGCAATCTTGGGAAGAACACAAAGTTCTCCAAGGGACAAAGGGGTGCAGACTCAAGTACAAGCAAGCTACGACAACAATGGACTATAGTTTTCTTGCTCTTCAATTCATCGTCTTCAATGTGTCCAAGAGGTTCCTTATATAGTACTTCAATGGGGTAATGGAAGGTCAAAGATGAGCAATCTCAAGGCATATGGAAGGCCAAGAGAGAAGTGACTTGGATCCACATCAAGGAAAACTCGTATTTGGACTTATGCACACATCCCGATGTACACGGGTTTAAGGGTAATATCCGCGTATATACGTGAGAAAGGGATTAAAAGTCACGTACAACAAATAATGTGTTTTTAGGGATGATATTGGAAACATCAAACATACAATAATGGTCCATGGGGTCCAAAGAGTCTACAGATGGACAGGGAAGGCCGTAAAAGTGTGATCAACCATGTGTGGTAAAATCAGCTGTAACACTTTTACTTCTTTACCCAAATAGCAGTAATGCTACTGTTTTAAAATATAAAATTTGTATTATTACTTCTCCATTTGGTAAGTATTAGAACAGTTTAGAAGAACTATATTATACACTAGGTTCTATTTCCATGTGTGAATAACAATCAATGTAATTTATGACTATACCTAGATCATAGGCTTCCTAAGTTTATTTAACTTGTTATTTGTGGAAAACAAATACTCTTGAGTTTAAACTCATCATCAAGTAAGTAAACAAAGGAATCTGCTATACAATTTACCTTTCACTAGAGTTATATACAGGAGCTAAGCTGAAAATAGATTGATGAAAGTTAAATGAACAAGTTATAGTTATAGCAAAATGGAAGAGCAACTGGACTAGGTTCAGTTTACTAAAAATACTTATATTACTAGAAACTATTTAGAACATAAATAAACAGATCAACAATGCATCATTTATTTGTCAAAGCTATAACATAAATAAATTTACTAGCATTCTATTTTATACTAGTTGAGATAATAATCTCGATCTGGAAACTGGTGACAAAACGTCTTACTTGTAAAGGGCATGTAAAAGAAGCATCACTTCACTGCATTAGCTAAAAAGCTAAGTAAGCCTCGATCTCAATTGAGGTTCCTTCCTACTTTCATAAAACAGTAAAACAAACTTAGCACTAGTAATTAACAGATGTTTCAATTCTTGTTATTCTAAATCATAACCTGCTAAATAAAATCCTTCACAATGAATTACGAAAACAAACAATAAGTATGCAGAACTAGAGATTAACAAAAGAATCAGTTCTAGTTTAAAACTATTAAAGGTAACCGTTAACAGTTAATTGTTCCTAAGTAGTGACGACTACAAACATTTTATGTTATATGAAAAATTTTAAATTTTTATGAATTTTCGAAGTATTACAGGAAATGACAACATCAAAGGCTATGCACTGTGTGGGAGACAAGGAATCAGGTGAAATGGATAACTAAGTGATGTCTTCATGTAGTTGAGTGGACAAGTGATTGAGGTCATTGAATGATATCGTTGTTTCATGCAAATGGGTGGCTTTATTGTTATGTCCAATTGTGATTTTTGTCAAAATCATGATGTCGAAGCATTTCAAGGTCATCAATATGTAGTTGTTTCCTAGTCACATTTGAGAGAGAATTTATCATTCATCCATTGAATGGGAAAATGTAAAGGGAATTTGATCGGAGTTTGAATCATTAGATGAAGGTGTGGAGGTTTCTTCTTGTACACGTTCAGCGTGCCACACAACATATGTACCTTTAATGCGATGCCAATGAGAAATAATTTCACAACTTGTTGTTCCAATATCCTTAGGCAGGGAATGAAAACGTTTATATAGAAGAAGTTTGCTCCAACAAAACGGTTCAAAATTTGAAGAATCAAAGGGAGGAATGAAAGTGAATTATGGAAAGACTCTAACAATATTTTGACACAAGTTTGCTTTCCATGGATTTTTTTTCCGTTTAGGTGAGACTGGCCAAGAATGAGCAGCTTCAAGCAGGGTTATATGCTCAAGAGCAAGGGGTCTTTTCATGTAAACAAATATGAAGGGTAGGGGTGGGGGTTGTAGAGGTGTTAGTAGTGTCATTACAAAGACGTCGAAAGACACTTTTTCTCACATTTAGGGAAAAAAATTGATGACTACAAAGTACAAGAGGGAGTTTTTTGGAGCATGTGGCACATCTCTTGTGCACCAATGTCTCGTTATTCAATTGTTTGTGTAAGGAATCACTTGATTAGCTGAAGAATGGGGTTGTCACTTGGTGTTTCATGTGCAAGGAGAGAGAGAATAGCATGGTAGCTTTATGATTTTGGCTCTACTTTTGATGCATATTTTGAAATGTATTTGAACACATCGTGTCTATAAAGAACAGGTTAGAAATCAACATTAGCCCTCCATATTGAAAGCATGGTTGGGTTGTGAATATTTAGAAGGGAATCATTTATTACAGGATTGTAGGTTTTACGTCCATTTGCATCAATGAATAAGGAAGAAGTACCTTGTAGGTCATAGGGAAAAACATAGCGACATTGAGAAAATGTTACTTTTTTGTGAAGGCAAGTTGATTATGAACATCTAGTGTGCGTTTGAACACAATTTACAAGTTCTTCATAGTCAACTGAGTAGTTTGATGCAAATATGGATGGTGATGAAAAACTGCATGGATCATTTGTAGTAGAATGATGTAAACCAAAAGAGGAAAAGTGGGAATTACGAGTATTCCAAGCTATAATATATATGTCAAAAATTATTTTGCACCTTCAACTGCAACAACATCTTCCCAGTCTAAGGTGTCCATGTTTGGTGCATCTTCCAACCAAATAAAACCATGAATATGTGTGGATCCCCTATGCTTCCATTCATACCTACATGGGAGGAAAAGGAATATATTACAAATCAATCTTATAAGGTGAGAAACATGAAGAAAAGGATAAGAAGGAAAATATAGTAAAACATCTGCACCAAGAATCCGTTATGTGAAATCCTTTTTGAAGCGCCACTTCAAGGAATATTTTTAATCTATTGTGCATGTATTGTAATGTAATATGTGGATTTGATATGATGTTGTGAATATTCCATTTATTTTGTTGATCTAAATCAGTAGGGTGTTCACCAGGAATTAGGGCATGCAAATATTCCCATTTTTTGTCAGATGCACTATGGGTGAAGAAGAATGTTGGTGTACCTTGTTGATTGATCATATTTGTGAGTTCAGCTCTACTTTTGTTCCAATACAAGCATGTTCCATGCAATGAAGACCCAAATAGGGCGACCCTTTCACCAATTTTGTCATTAGGAATGTCTTATAGAAGCAGTAGCATTACTCCGATGATGCATAATTACCTTGTATATGTAGTACCAGAAACGAGGATGTTTCCCAAATATACTGTCATGATAGTGAATGAGGTGAAGTGCATATTCATGCATCTCAACTTCATGAATGTATGGCTGTGTAAACATTGCTGCACCTATGGGGGACAAGGTTGGAAAAGCCATGGAAAGAAGGCCTTCTATGTTGTACTCATTGATAGGGCATATGTCTATAGTGGGGCAATCAATGGAAGGTGGTAGTGGGATATTTGGTGTGAGTATGAAGCGTCTAATTTATTCAAACCTAGTTCTAGCATTATTTTGTGTTGAAATAAATGAGGATGATTCAAATTCATAGGGTTCAAATGAATTTCATGTTCGTATTGTAGATGACAAGCTTTGCTAATGAGATAATGTATCATTTCTATTAACATGGGGAATTTAAGGTGAAATTTCTGTTGAAACAAGAGGAAAATAATCTAATGCAATTGGGTTGACTTGTACATCCTTGTAGTATGGATCGTTTGCCATTTTGTATTCAAGAGTAGCAAGAACACATGTTGGACTAACAAAAAGTTCATATGGATTGTTTGTAGAGTTGCATTTGCGAACAACAAGGATGTCAAGGGATGATATGAAATGGGGTATGGATGTGGAAATATTGGAAATGTCTTGGGGGAAGCAAATCATATGTCCAGAATATTTATATTGACCACCATGAGCATGTGTGACTTGTAATATTAGATTGGCGTGACTAATGATATTTTCTTCAACTTGCGTAAGTACTGGAAGGACAGTTGGTTGTATGTCTGCGTCCATATTTTTTTCCAATCAAAAGTTCTTGCCTTTTCTTTATAGAATACAACGAGAAAACCCATATGCACCATGGAATTTTTTCGTTGGGATACCAGGGTAACATTCATTGCAAATCGAACAGACATTCATATTAGCTAGTTGATCCACTTTTTTACAAAATCGTTGATGTGCATCATCAAGGTGGGTGTTGGATGGATTTAGCATGGGGGATGGAAGGGATGGTGTGTTGAAAGGTTTTCCAAGAGAAAAGGAAGAAGACATATCCATAGGTTGATGAGCAGCTCTATAAAGAAGAAGTTGTTTCTTGTTTTTTTATCTTTGTTCTCTGCATATACAAGTATTCTTCATGCATTAGCATGTTGATTGTCATGGTTCGGCATGATACCTACAATAAAAGCGTAGAATTTTTAAAGAAATATGTATTTGAATGTCCAGCTGAAATTGCCAAATAATTTTTTTCTACCATCGCAATTACAAACTTTAGGCATCCAATTCCACAGATGATCTCTGTTCTAAGTGAAAGAGTAAAAAAAAATTGTTTGTTGCCGATATTCTTGGCTATTTCAACAATTTATGCTGCTTCAGTTGAGACTTAATCTTGAATGTTTAAAAATTTAGTATTTACTTACAAGTTGGTTATATATTGTCAAATTGAGAGTTTCATTTTGCAAATTGTATGTAAATGTTATTTTGGAATGGGTGAGAGTATTTTGGAAACATCGTATTCACTCTACTAGGGGAAATTGTTCTTATCTTGCAAATAGTTGATAGTAGAGGAAAACATATATTAGTAAGCCTGTCATACAAAACAATTAACATAGACGCTTGCAAAATATGCAATCCACATAGCCAAGGCACGAGTTGTTTCACGTTGAATAATTTTCAATTTTGTTGTTTTTTTTTTCTCCATGCCCTATTTGATTCCATGAGAAAGAACAACCATCACATTAAGGAGACTATGCTAATTGAAGATGCTATTTCACTCTTGCTACATGGTGTTGTCAACCTTTGGCCATTGGTACAAGTTTTCACATTAAACCAAGTGAACTCACTCAAGTCATCAACTATTCATTTTTGAATTTATATATTTAGACAAAATTCACAAGCACGAGTTATTACTTCCAAATATATATAATAGTGTTGGTGAATATGGGAAAGTAAAAGAAGCAACTATAATCAAAGTCACCCAATCAAACAAAAGAGTAAACTTGTTAAAGACTTATAAGCTTTCATTGGTGAGAGGGATACATTTTCTATATGTATTAAGTGAAAAGTTTATGGATATAAAACAGAAGATATAAACAAAAGTTAACTAATTTCATATTGGGAACCCTACTATGCTCAATTGATTATGAACTAGTGAGCAATCAACAGTTTGGATAGGACCAATACCCTGTGAGTAAACCCAATTAGTTCGTAAAGCATAGGATAGAGCCCTATTTATTGCACCGTCGTTTATTCGACGATCCTGTTCAGTGTTTATTGGATCACGAGGTGGTTTCATTGGAAAAAGACATAGGTAGCACCCACTTTTTAGTTTTGGGAAGCTTACTCAAATTACGAGCTCGCTCCTTATGTAATATTTAATAAACTAATAGATTATATACGTGACTGTCCTAGCATTCACTACCAAGGTTATAGTAGATAGGACATGAGGATATATCTATGCGGGCTATCATTTTTCACTTAGAACAAGTCTCGGATATACGTTCCTAGTTAACGGGGTATATGACCGATGGGACCCAGTACAAGCATTGTAAGAATGAGGCAGTAACAACTAAATGCATTAGTCCAAAGAGAAAGTCATTTCATTAGTAAGGTAAGCTAAATCTTTTAAGCATGAAAGAAAGAAAAAAATATGAGAATTGAAGCAATTCATTAGAGACAATAAAGAATGTTTAAGTATCAAGTTGAAAAAAATTATGTATTTGAATGTCCACATGAAATTTTCGATTAAATGTTTTCAACCATCACAATTACAACCTTCAAGCATGAAATTCCACATAAGGTCTCTGTTATAACTGAAAGAGTAAAAATAAATTGTTTGTTCCAGATCTTCTAGGCTATTTCAACATTTGATGTTGGTTCAGTTGAGAGGAGGCATGGGTATTTCGCAGAATTTCCCATCAGTTGATTTACAGCATCATCAAAAGATATGACACCATGAATTTTTCCAGTGATATATTCCAAGTCAACCTTTACTATGTATTGGTAGTCACATTCAAGAAACTCCCCATCACATTTACCACAATGCCAAATGTTACTAACTTTGTGGGAAATTTTTTTCATGCATTGTATACCATCAACAAAAAGAGGGCATGCAAGGAAATGAAATTCATTCCTGTTGAAATTTGTGATGGTTGCAACAACAGAGTACCAACCAGGCTTTTCAATCGGTTGAGGATTCTGTAGCTCATTGATGGAATTGATTTTACAAGGTCCAAAATGAGAGGCATTGAATTTTCGGCTCAAAGATGCATTAGAGGAAATTTCAACTCAAAATGGGCCTCCTAAAATGAATTAATAAAATAATAGTTAAAATAATAAAATAATATTTATTAATTTTGGAGGAAGAAAAGAGAAAAACTACTTTTTTGTTTGTATTTTCGACATATCTCCCCGTGTTTTTACTCAAATTTTTATTGGGAGAGCTCGTTGGATGCGGAATTAAATTCCGCATCCATCTAACACCCACTCGGCATAATTTTGATGGACCCCACTACCCTAAAAACAAGAAATACTTGAAAAAACGTGACGATGACATGCTACCCCAAAAACAAAAAATACCTGAAAAAACATGATGATGATGTCATCATCACGTTTTTTCAGGTATTTCTTGTTTTTGGGGTAGCGGGGTCCATCAAAAGTATGCCAAGTGGGTACTCGATGGATGCAAAATTTAATTCTGCATCCAACGATCTCTCCCGATTGAAATTTGAGTAAAAACACGGGGAGACATGTCGAAAATACAAACAAAAAAAGTAGTTTTGGTTATGATACCTATCCCCAAATTTACATTAAAAAAGTGTTTAAGACCTATACGGTATTTCAAATTTAAAGCAATTTCATTGGCTAACACATGATGACATGGAATTTGAATCAAAGTTAAAAGGACCATTTTGAGTTGAAATTTCCTCTAATGGCGATTCTAAAAAAAAAACATTTTCAATAAGCCGTCTTTGTAGAAGGAAATTTAATTCAATCTTTTGGTTTATAAAAAGAGTACTGAATATGGAGATTCTCCCAATAGTTTTTCCATTGAATTCTGTAACATGACCGCCTTTGACTGCTAAAGCTGGAGGAGTAGCTAAACCACGAAGGTTAGCAAGCTCGAATCCTTCAATTTAGAAATGCTCTCCCCAAAGTGTTATGTCAATGATATAGCCTGACATATCACGGAGTCCAATGGTGCGTCGTACAGTCTCTACACCATCCCTTTTCTATATGGTGGATGCAGGAGAAACTGGAATTACAAGTTCTAGAAGGTCAACCATGGAATTAACAAGTATAGTTTAAATTCCCTGAATAGTTTTAAAGTTAAAGCAATATAAAGGTATCAGGGGGAATTCATCTAAGCATGGTTGGATGGTTGAGGAGGAACCTATGAAAATATCATTATGGTCAAATGGTTGAAAATTGATTAGATGCTTTCACAGTTCCATTTGATACTATGTACACTACTCGTAAATGTATTTTCTTGTAGAAAGAGAGTGCCAATTCATTGAATGCCGAGATATGTATTTCATCGCATGAAGCACTAACAAGGTCAAATCCGAACACTTTTCCAAACCTTTGTTTGTTTCCATAATCATGAATATTTTTCTTGGTAATAACTCAACCTTGAATGCTCCAAACTTTTCTAGAAGAGGAAAGTGAAGTGAATGAGATAGTCGATGCAGCCAAGGCACATTTTTCATTTTTTGGCATAGTGTTAGCTGCAACAGAGGAACTAATCTGTGAGGGAGAGGCTATAGCTAAGTGGTACTATGCAAGGTCTCCAATAATCGTTGCATCCACTGTGACAAGCTCAAGTGCAAGAAATGTGATAGTCCTGATAAGAAGAAGTATGTTAGAATGTAATAGGAGACAAAAAAATTTGATGCATCAACGTTGTGAAATTCATTCAGTGGGAAAAAAATAACGAGGAAATGAAACATGCATTACATTATGTATAATGTTGCAAGTAAATTAGGTGAATTTGATTATAGTTCCTTCTTTTACCTACCTAGATTCTACAAGGCTATTATATATAATTGGAAGTAATAGCTCATGCATGTGAAGGTCGTCTGAGATAGAAATTTGAAACCGAATATTTGATGAGTTGAGTGAGTTCACTTGGTTTAATGTTCAAACTTGTACTAGCGGGAAAAGGTTGACATCACCATGTATAAAGAGTGAAATAGGATCTTCAGTTCGCATAGTCTCTATAACATGATGGTTGTTCTTTCCTATGGAATCAAATAAGGCACGAACAAAAAATATTAAAAATTAAAAATTATTCAGAGTGAAACAATGCGTTTCTTGGTAGTGTGGATTACATGTTTTGGAAGTGGTCATGTTGATTGTTTTTTATGGACAAGTTTGGTCATATATGTTTGGCTCTACTATCAACTATATGCAAGATAAGAACATTTTTCCTTGGTAGAGTAAATACCATGTTTCAGAACTACTCTTACACATTCCAAAATAACATTTACATACAGTTTGCTAAATGAAACTCTCAATTTGACAATAAATAAGAAACTTGTATGTAAATACTAAATTTTAAAACATTCAAGATTAAAATTCCAATTGCAAGAAGAAGATAAAATTAGAGCGACAGGAATACAAAGAAAATATTTTGCTACCAAAATAAATGTTGAAAATGGTTAAGCAGACTGAAGAAATACCTGCAAATTTGACAAAGTGGCAAGACCTCTATTTCAAAATATCTAGTGTAACCGAAACACAACAAAATAAATACAAGCAAAGAAAAGGAAAACAATAGGAAATATTGCTTACCTGAAGCTTTGCATATATGTGCAAAGCAAAGGCGGTGCAACAACAAACCCGGTAAGTCGAGAATTGTGACAACATCTTCGAGATCCTCATAAGCTTAGTCGTAATTAATAAATATCCCATATGTAAATCAAATCACAATATTTCTTACACTAATGTAGCAACAATGCATTGATGACGCATTAACATAGAGAATTCATGTCGATGAAGGGACATCGGAAAAATATTCCTTACCAACTCGAGGAAGACCCCACAAAGTGTGCGCATAAAGCCAAAAAATCCCTCGGACTAAAAATTTTGCAAAACCCTCATCCTCAAATCTTGGCAAAGGATATGCCCAATTTGAAGAAAATGTTAACCCTACAAAATCTGACCCTAAATCCACAACAGCCCTCGCAATGAAACTTTCACAAAACCCTCAACCTTAAATCTTCACAATGGCTATGCCCAATTCAAAGAAATGAATTGTAGTGAAAAACCGTGGCAGAAAATATGAGCCTGTCAATTCATACATGCACAAAAAAAATGAAGTCCATCATGAAACGTACATGAAAAAACCTGTCGGGATATAAATCCATCAATCCTTCATCCACAGGACCAATCATTTAGGGTAAAAGATAAGAGTGTATTAAAAACACGCAAGCCACGTGTTAGCAAAACACCCTAAACAACAAGTGGGAAGCAGGATCTGCAATCCGCAATCTGAATGCGGAAAGGACCGTTGCAGGCACAAGTTTTTGGGAGTCTGTTTTTAAAAATGGAGAATTGCAAACACACAATTCACTGCAAAATTGCGAAAAAATGTTTTGTAAAGGAAAATGCGGCAATAGAGTTGCGGAACCATAATTACGGAAACAAATTTGCAAAAATATCAACTGCAGAAACAATCTTGCGGAAAAGGGGATTACGGAAAGGAGCTTGTTGAAGGGTAATATGCGGAAACCAAGTAGTGAAAACTCAATTGCGGAAATAATTAGGTTGTGGAAGAAATTCTGAATGCAGAAAGGAAGGTTGCGGGTGCAACTTTATGGAAGTACATTTTTAAAAATGAAGAATTGTAAACCCACAATCTGCAATCCACAATTGCGAAAAAATTGTTACATAAAGGAAAATGCAGAAATAGAATTGCGGAAATAAATTTGTGGAAATATCTATTGCAGAAACAGTCTTGCGGAAAAGGATATTGCGGAAAGGAGCTTGTTGAAGGGTAATATGCATAAACAAAGTTGTGAAAACTCAATTGCGGAAATATTCCATTGCGAAAATAATGAGGTTGCGGAAGAAAGTTTGCCGAAAGATGTATTGTGGAAATATACTCTGCGGGATAGAAGTTAAGAAATAGAGAATGTGGAATCGCGTTGATAAATTGATAAAGGACCGAACTGAACTGTAATAAATGACACTGGAAGAAAATAAATAGAGTTAAGGAACCATAATTGCAGAAATTAATCACCAAACATGCATGAAAAAAGCTTTCAGGACATAAGCCCATCAATAGAAAGGATCTTGGTGAAGGGTAATATGCAGAAACAGATTTGTGGAAATATGTATTGCGGAAACAATATTGCAGAAAAGGAGATTGCGGAAAGGAGCTTGCTGAAGGGTAATATGTAGAAACCAAGTTGGGAAAACCCAATTGCGGAAATATTCCGTTGTGGAAAAAATGAGGTTGTGAAAGAAATTTACAAAATATAGTCTGCGGGGTAGAAGTTACAAAATTGAGAATGCAGAAGCAATCCTGTAGAATTGAGATTGCAAAATAATTTTGCTAAATTGATAAAGGACTGAAATGAACTGCGATAAAGGACACTGGTAAAAAATATGGCCCTGTCAATCGAGACATGGGGAAAAATTAAGAAATCGATGACCAAACGTGCATGAAAAAAACTGTAAGGACAGAACCCCATCAATCCATTCATGTGTAGGACCGACCGTAACATTAATGACCAAACATCCATGCAAAAAACTATAAGGAAATAACCCCATCAATCCGTTCATGTGCAGGACCGACCGTAACACAGAAGACACCTGTCAAACTGTTATATGCCCAACAGATAAGACACTTGTAGAAATTTAATTGGACGGAGCGACGAGGATAACATATCCATTGTGTAACGCCTTCAGCGTAAATATACATTATCAAAAAATTTAATATCAGTTTGTTAATATATAAGAAGTCTTACAATTTATATTTTTTGGGGGGAATTTTAAATATCTATTATAATTTTTTGTGTTAACATCGAGTTAATAAATTATATAAAAAAACCACAATTTAGATTTTAATTTATATTTCTGTATGAATTTTTTTCATGGAAATAAAGATGAATGCTCGTTATACTCAACACCAATATCTCATTTTGTTTTGACCAATTAACACTAATACTTATCAATATCCTTCATTTGATGATACACCAACTTGGAGGCACGATGATGGAATCAATTAGGGTTTTGAAGATACATGTCCTTATCTGCAAACATGGACTCAAGCTCATAGAGTCGAGTACCAACCATGTTTAAAAAAATTGGGAATTATGATCTGGTTTCTTTAGTATGTTGTTGCTTATTTCCTCATTGTTTAGTTTCTTTCTTTGTTTATTCCTCAATTTTTCCTTGGATTTACACTCTAAATAGCAAAGTATCCAATGTATCACTAGTACTCTCCTTGGGGGGGGAGAGTATTGTGTTTCTCGAGTTCTCTTGTCATAATTCTGAGAGATGTGACATGGGTGGAACTTTGCTCGAGGTTTTCAATTTTTGGTTTTGGATGAGAATCTACAGCAAAGGTTAATGGCATCATTTGGAGAGTTTGTGGTAAATGATGGTTTGGTGTCTACGTTTCAAGCCATTCTTGGCTCATCATCAGGACATTATCGATGCTTGAGAAAATCTTCAAATCTCCAATTCATATAAATATAGATATAGAACAGCCACAACTAGCTGACACTAGGGTTTGTTGATTTAAATACAATTAGTTTTAATGTTTATTATGATAATTAGATATCAATCCATTATTTATTATTAATTTCTTACTATTCTTTAATATTAGTGTATTATTTCCTTAATTATAAAATTTTATTTATAAAATGCTTTATTTAGGTTGCTATATATTGGTTTTCAATGTATGTTATTTAATTATTTTTTCTATATTACCTATGTGTATTAAAATTAAAATATTAATATTAATAGTATGAGGTTAATAATAAACTTAATATTAATAGTATTAATAGGTTAAGTTTAATAGTATAAACTATTAATACTATTAATATTAACGGGGGAAGGGTTTGCTAATAAGGGTTTTGGTTCAAGTTGGTTTTGATCTTCCAAATATCAATTGGATGATGTCTTTTGTACAATCAATATATTTTGTTGTTCAAGTCAATGGATCCGCATCTTGCTTCTTTAGGCGTCAGAGAGGGATCATAAAATGATGTTCTTTAGCCCCTTTATTATTCATCATGGTATTTGAAGGACTTAGCAGAGCTTTAATTCATGCAAATAACCATGGACCGATAAACAATATCAATATTAGAGGTAATGTCTCTCTAACACATATTCAGTTTGTTGACGATACACTAGTAGAAAATGATAAATTAATGACTAAAAAATGACTAAAATCAGGCTATAAACGACTATTTTTGAGTCGGTGACTAATAGTAGCAAATTACCACTATCTTATAGCTAGTCGTATTTCACTAGTCATTAATAGCTTGACTTAGTAGTCATTGATTTAGTCATTGATTTGGTCATTGATAGACAATGCTTTAGTCATTGATAGTCAATGATTTAGTCATTGTTTTAGTCATTGATAGTTAATGATTTAGTCAATGATTTAGTCATTGATTTAGTCACTGAGTTAATCATTGATTTAGTCGCTGATTTAGTCACTGATTGCAACCATTAATGACCAAATATACGACTAAATAAACTACTAGATGTTAACATATTAATGACTAAGCTAAATACGACTAAGATACAAGAAATTAGCTACTAATAGTCATATATATGTGAATTTAGTCGTTTTTGTAGTCACAAATTTATGATAGGGCACGGAGGAATCGAACCACCAACCTCCTGCCTATAATTAGGTAGGTGCTCTACCATTGAGCTAGAACCCTTTAAGAAGTTGTTATTGCTTCACAATGATGATATTCAAACAAATGAGGAAATCAAATGAATATTTTTGAAGTTGAGGTACACAAAATGCAATCAAACACATCAACCAATAAAAAATGAAAAAGACAGAGAGAATCCATTGATGAGATTTGCCTTCCACTGTCAACAAGGGAATAGAAGCTGTTTTAGAAAATACATATTAGGGACTTCTAAGGAACCTGACAAGTTCAAATGGGAAATCATCAAAACTAACTATGCAACAAGCTAAACCTATTCCCAATGATAAGTATTCGCCCTTGTGCAAAGCTACAGTGTTGAAACTGGGGAGTGAGCTCTCCCATGCTCCAGCCCTGCTCACTTTGTACACGTTTACTTCTTTTATGTCTTACTTCTTGTATTGTACTTATTTTAAGGGAGATCGTTTGGTCCTCCCACATGCACAAACATCATTGTAACCAACAGTCCCGTTGACCTACTTTGCAGTCATTAGTGGACATAAATAAAATTATCTTATCTTATCTTATCTGTTTGCTTCTTAGCACAATCAAGAGAAAGCTTCAATTAATAAACTAAATTTCTTTCTCTATAAAAATGACCTTTTCAGAATAGAGTTATCAGCCAACAAGCAATTACTACTAGGAAACAAAAGAAAACAGCAATGCCTTGCTTGGGATATTTCCTTTCATAAGTAGAATGAGTTTGCTCATGCAAAAAAATTATATGAAAGATAATAAAAAAATACCTATTTGCACAAGCTAATGGTTATTATTGATCCGTTGAACAAACTACAGATCCATAAGCTCGATTTTGGTGGGAATTATACAAAACACAAATGATATAGTGGATAGCCACAAGAAGCTTGTGTGCTTCAGAGAAACTGAACAATAGCATTACTTCCTACAACCATCGTGTCAAAGTCAAAACTGTCTCATTATTTCATTCAAGGTCAACAGAATTACTATAATCAAAGTGGCAAGTCAGAAAACATACAATTTCAGGATCTTTAGGACATTCCATCTGTGAGAAGAGGCGTCCTTCAATCCTTGCTTTTGTGAGAATACCCCAAGTGTCATAAGAGTCTCTGCAAAATCGACAGATAAAACGAATGATCAATGATGTGGTAAATTCAGTAAAAAGTATGTTGACATCACAATATTTCAAAAATCCAGTTAACAAAGAATAAACACGAGCCAATGATGAGAAAATCAGCTTGGCAAAAGCTCAAAAAACAAAATTTATTGAAAATGAGTGTTGTTTCTACTTTAGCATTTATACTTGCATTGGTGCAAGTTTTGTGGTTGGACCTGTGAGTCAAATTCGTCAAGCCACAAAATACTTGAGTAACTTGAGAGCCAGAATTTGACCTGTGTACTCACAAGTTTAACTTGCTTCTGCCAAGTTTGACTCGCCGGTAGCAAGTCAAACCTTGTTCCATAACAAACAGCTCGGCTTTGGCAGCAAGCTGAGTTTTATTGATGAGTTAGTGTCAAACGCCATGATTTTTTCAACTATGAGATCATTCAAAACCAAAATCATGAAGTCACAGCAATACCTTAGAGTGGATGACAACATATCATGAGTAACTACATCATAAAGATCTTGCATAGCTTTCATAGCCCCTTTTGCTAGATCAAGTTTCTCTTCATGCATCTGCTCAAAGAAAACATTGTAACCATTATGCTTTTACAAACGCAAAATTCAAATAGAAATTGAAAATCTGTTTCTTTCACGGATACTATGATTACTATGACTTTGGCCCTTTCTTGCGATAAAAGTATGAAACAGCACTTGAAAACAAAACCATATGCAACTAGCAGAAAAAAATTGTTTCCAATAAGTTTATGGCACTAATACTACCAAAAAGCAATTTTCATCATTACCAGCATCTAGAAGTCATGAATTTTGAATTCCATTGAATGTAACAATAATCTGAAGAACTCTTGCAAAATCACTTTCTCATAATAATTGCTATCGAATATATTAGACTTTTCTATATATAGTCTAAAATATGGACATACCTATATAGTCTAAATTATGGACAGACAAATGTACAGAAAAGAGAAAATTATTCTTTAAACAAAAACTAAATTAACAAAACCTCAAAAGAAGTCCCAAATAAAAGGTACCAAATTTCAATAATCCAAACTTACCAGAAGGCCAGTCAATGCTGTCATTCTTGATAGCAGAAGAGGCAACTTATCTATTTGGAAATTGACAAGAACATATTGATCTTGTATACTATCATTTACATCACGAAACAATATTTCAACCCTGTAATCAAGTTAACTGAAAAGACTTACATCTTCCATTTAGGAAAAGTCAAACTAAGTCCCAAAAGAGCATTATCCTACAGATGTGTACAAAGAGATTTCCATCAATGGGCATAAAAGAGCAGCGCCCATATTTGTTTAGCTTTATAAATTTATATTGCTCATCATTTGATCATACCATAGCCTACCTTCATTATCTAGCAATGATTTCAGTATTTTCTCCACATTGTAGTAGCATTCGACAACAACATAGTACATATACTCATCTTTAAAAAATTTGTCTCTCAACTCCATTTGAGCACTTCTGCATTCCACAGCCAATTCTATGGCCAGAAAAATCTGTCATGGTAATGGTATAAAATTATCAACTAACTTGATTTCAGATAATAATCAGTGATCCATAAACACTTTATTCTTGTTCATGAATTTTATCCTGAAAAAATGTTTCATAAAATAACCAAAAGAAGATTCCTTTCAAGCCTTACATTCAATAGCAGCTATAAAATATGACCTTACAAAGCAATGTATAGAGCAACAAATATACCTCACTGGATAGAAGAAAAAGTGGCCATTGTACTGAATTTAAGCTCCCAGAATTACTTGGGATGAGAAGCAATTCCATTTCTCTGAACAAATGGCATTAGATGTAAGACATGATGCATACTTGCAAATTGGAAGCTGTCTCTCGATATTATGCAGGTGTCAATTTTTTTTAATGCAAAATTAAAAAATTACCGATTGGTAATGTAATCTTCTTCACGGAGGCTTTTAATAGTTTCATTCCAGAAGGGTGAGAACTTCGAAGCATAGGTTTGAGTTGTCTCTGTATATGCCTGGAGCAAATATCAATTACCATGGAGCAACTCACATTGTTATTGTATGACAACATTATCATAAAAATTCCTTTTAGATCACAACAGAGCTTCATGATTTATAATAATAAAAAGCAAAACATGTACAACTTAAACCATAGTTGATAGCCGTCGCTTAAGCGACTCGCCTATCCGACGGATTATGAAAACTTAAACTTTGGTTAAGCGAAGGTTTTGAATTTTTTTTTTTTAAATCACCTACAGGCCGTCGCTTAAGCAATGGCTAAAAGTGTTTTTTTTTTTAAATACAAATGCCAGATTACTGTAGACACACCTTGATGTTTGTATAGATTGTGAAATTACTTCTTTTGATGGATGGCAAAGAATTAGATGTAATTTTCGAGAAAAAAGGTTGCAAATAATTCTTGGTAATGTAATTCATCTTGAAGCTATCATAATCAACAAATGATTTCCCTACATTAAGAGTAAGTCAATATCTACATTGCTTGCATCAGAGTATAACATCTTGTTTGGATTCCACTAATTAAAGGAGAATAATCTATCAATATTGCCTGACTAATTCACAAACTTGCTTTTTGCTTTTCTACCTAAGTAAACCTGATGGATTTCTTCGATACATCTATATTCAAGTTGTGATCTTTTGGAAACTAGAAATAAACCTTTAAATCAGCATTTTGCTCCTCGTAACACACCAAAATGGGTGCCTTGAGACCTCATTGGGTCATCTTGAGCAGCTATGCCTGTGGAGTGCCCATATGTACTGCTGTACAAAGTTTAAGCTATCGATACCTTCCACATGTGGAGTAGTAAGTGCTTTCTGCCTTGGTTTATTTTCACAAAATATGTAATTAATTGTACTATCTAGAAGGAGCCCCAGTTTGCCATTGTAAAATGTCATGGACTGTAAGCTAGCATTGTCCAGTATAAGAGCTATGTGAAAGGTAAAGTAGTTTGGTTAAAATTATGTTTTTTTCTTTTGCTATGGTCTTTCCAGGGGTTCTAAATTGTTGTCTCTGTGGTGCAGTAAAGTAAAGATGGTGAATCAACTATTGGCAGGTGTGCATTTAGCTGCCGCTGCTGAAGCTATGGTACTTGGGGCACGAGTTGGAATTAACACCCGCATTCTATACGACATCATATCTAATGCTGCAGGAAGCTCTTGGTAAATTTTGACAGACTTGTCTAAATATGTGCTATCTTACAAATAGTGAAGATAAGAACTCCTCTTTAGGACCAAAGACATCACACTAGTATTTAGCTGTTAGCGTCACTCTTTAGGACCAAAGACATCACACTAGTATTTAGCTCTTAACGTCACTGCAAAAGGTAACATTGGGGCCAAGTTACCGAATTATAGTGACCAGAAAATGAATGCTAATGAATTTTAAATGTCATAGCTATGTTGTTTGTTTCATTGTACCACATTTACACTGCAAGCTATTTTATAGTAACCCAATGCTAACTTATAACTTATAACTTATAAGAAATAAGTATTGTTAGGGTGAACTTTTGAAAAAAAATCTTATATAAGAAATACATATTGTTAGGGTGAACTTTTGAAAAAAAACTTGTAAGAAATAAGTATTGTTATATGTTAAGGTTACCAAAATGCATCAAATAAGATTGGAAATTACATCAGCTAGAATAAAGTGTGGGAGTGTTTAAAGCATCTCTGAAGTAAATAAGAAAGAGGCAATTTTAAATAAACAGAAGAAGAAGATGTGGCGATATCACGATAACAGCTGGCTATCGATGATAACTGAAAAGAACATCAAAGACAAAGATATTAGTTTATTGCTTGTCATGACACTATCAACTAATTCATTGCTTGCGAAGGGAGAGTGTTCTACATCCGATCCCCTCTCTGACTCCATCAAGGGAATGAGGTGCTTTTGACTCAATTATTTGCCCCTGAACTACCAATGATTATGATCTATAAGACACCGTATACTCAAAATAAAAAATGGGATTCCACATAACCCAGCTATGAGAGATACAATCGAACTATGAATATTTAATACTGAAAATTCAACTTATAATGCCTGTAATAACATCAAACAGCAGAAGAATTTTGTATGTTCCTTTTACAACAGGAACAAACCAGTTGAGCCATTCTATTTGCCAACTTTTAGTGCATATTTCAAGTAACATGCATATTATAGAATGTTTGGAATTTTGACAAACATATTGCAGATGTCCCAAACAATCAATTTTTGACATGAATTAATAATTAAACACAACAGAAAATGAAAGTTAACAAAATGGATTCAGCACTTATCTAAACAACATCTGCAGTGCACCGAGTAGCTGTTGGGGAATGGCTTTCTTCCCAGGCGTAGGAAATCCTTTGTGACTACCACCCATGTGCCGATGCTATGAATTGGCACCGGCAGAAATGTTCTAAAATGTGGGCAAAGCTGCAAAATAGCAGAAAACTTCTCATAAACCCACCAACGGACTTGCTGGAGTGGGAGAGAATGCAGTTCAAGCATTAATGGGAGCAAGGCTGAGGCAAACAGCCAAGTGCTTGTTAGCATACATGCTATATGAGCATTCCTTTGCATGCTAAAGTGGGATTCCATAATTTCCAACCAGCTCTCTCACTTCTGCCCTTTGCTTCCTTTCCTCCTTAGAAACAGAGATACTTGTAGCAGATTGTTATCAGACCAGAAAATTGCCCTTTCTCAGTTAGTATGCAGAATAAGGCCCTATGCAACCATAAATTTTCTCGAGCCTTAGACCAATGCAATTTAGCCCATGGATTTATCATTTTCCTATACCAGCTACATAAGGTGCCCACAGCTTCTACTTAGTGTTATTTGAACTCCTAGTGCCTAGTCTAGTCTTTTGGACCATAGTTGTCCACTTTTGGACCATTTAAACTAGTGATATATCCATGAATCCTTATTTGTCCACTTCCATGCTGACAGCTAGTGATATATGAAGAAATTCCAAAGGAGGTTTTGGCCACTCATGTCAGTTCACACGATATGGAATCTATCATCAGGCTTTGTAAGGAAGGTAGAATGCAAGATGCATTGATGTTTTATGATGAAATGATTAAAAAGGGGCTAGTGCCAAACTTTAAGACTTTTAGTGTTCTCATTAGGTCACTTGACACAAATGATAAGCTGCAAGAAGCAAACAGGGTAATGAAAGAAATGCTAGTACTGCTCAGCCATATCACTTGAAAGAGGAACACTGTAAATTATGGATAATTTATTAATTTCTGAGGTATGGTAAAAATTTGACTATTTGAAAGACTCAAGAGAAATGGGAGAGTATTTAGAATCTGTTCCATTGCCCCTCAATTTGCTTAGTTGATCTACTTCTGGAGAAACTGTCTTGACTCTTGACAGTGGACTTATTCTCATTCATTTTTGAGGAATACATGTTTAGATATTATCAGGTTGAGATCTTCTTCTACACTTAACTGAGAACACAATCGGAGGGAAGAGGGCAAGGCTCTTCCACAGATTAGGTGGCAACTACAAAATAACCGCAGCAATAATAATAATAATAGCTTACCATCGTTTCACTTCGATTCTTCCTGTACCATCGTCGAGATAAAATGAGACATCAGTAACCCTCTCTTCCTTGTTGAAGACCATCCCAACAAGGGTTACCTACGCACCCAAAAGACATACATAGTAAGGCGATTTATTCCATAATACATAAACACCTTGAATGTTCAGTAAAAATTAAGAACGGTTCTTACATTGTTGACGTCAACGCCATCTATTGTAAAATTCGAATTCTCATCAGAGAGCTTCTGGGTTGCCTGTCTTATCTGTTTTACCGTCAATGGAAGAAGCCCGGTGCTGGTACCGCTTTTCTGCAAAACCATCCATGCTTGATTGAATGTTGGGCTCCTTAAACTGCCAAAACATGCAGAGGTTGAAAACCCTAAAACCGCCTAAGCTGAGAGGAAAAGCCGCTTACCCTCACAAAGGAAAAATCGCCTTCGTTAACTTGGGTGGCCTGAGAGGGCATAAAACCACCTCCTGAGAATAGAGAACCTCCATCCGACTGACTCTGCATGCCGAACATCTTTATTCTCTACTTTGTTAATCCCCACGGAGAACAAGGGTTTTTGGATGAAATTCACAAAGAAAATAATATCGGGTCGGGGGTGCGAAGGGTGTGAAGTGTAATCAAATGACAATGGTGTTTTTCTACTGCGAAGTCTTCACTGATATTGGGGATTTGAGGGTGAAAGCAAAACTCCCGCCAATTTTCTTCCCTCCATTCAATTCGCCACTTTGTGTTGAATTTGACGTTGGTATCATTTACCAATCACTTTGACATTTGACTATGGAATTTTTAATCTTTGTCAACGAATTATATCATTTTAGGTTTTGAGTTTAATTATTTTTTTAGGAGTAGTCTTCTAAGTTTTGGATTTTTTAAAGTGAAAAATTATACTATTAATTAGTATATGTTTAAATACTAAATATATAGTTGATATCAAGACAATTTATGTTGAATTAATGTAATACCTTTATTTATATGGAGTAGATTATAAGTTAATATAACAAAAAAAATAATATATATGACTCGATCAAACCATAAACAAGATGACTGAAATATGATTTCCCAAATGAAAGTTCAAAAAAGTGTAAAAGCTAAAATGTCCCATAAAGCAAAATATATGCTCGATCTCTCTTGCATCACAAAAGTGCCAACTTAGTACATGTTTCCCCCAAAAAGATAAAAACATCTAAGATAATGCAGTTTCAATAAGATAGTTGAAATAAATGCCACCACTTTGTCCATTGCAAGCATGTCATTGTAAACCTGTCAATTCAAAAAAGATAAGATGATAATAAAATATGTATAAAACGTATACCAGTGCAATCCATCATGCTACATCCAAGGGGAGTGTCTACATTTGTATATACAGAGGAAGAAACGACCATGTTTCCTCCTCTCATGTATATATCGAGTAAGAGCCAAAGTTGAACTAATACATAGATTGTAATACTGCCATGTTTGGTGCAATCCTAATCATGGAAAAACTAATAGTGTGTAACCCCTTCCTTCATATTGACCGCCCTCTTTGACAATGCATCTGTATCTCTATTAAATTCACAATATATATGAGAAATAGAGATTCCTGACAAGAGAATAGCCCTAGGAGGCCCTTGCTTTATAATTACAATTAAAACATCAAACAAAGAACGTTAGTCATGTCGATTAAGTAACAAAAATAAAAATGATACAATATACAATTACAAAAACTCTCAATATAAAGACCGCATGATATATAATCATGAATTATATTGACTTACCAATGGAAATGAACCTATTAATATGAGTGTGTGTAGGAAATGAACCTAAGCATCGGATATGTGACGGTGCTTTCCATGTTAAGTAGTTGACCAATTAAATGCGTTGTCGCTTAAGCGATGCTTACTAACACGCTGTCGCTTAACCGACGGTTATGAGAATAGTCGTCGCTTCACCGACGCTTGTGGCCACATTTACAAAAAAAACATGTATCCTTGTGATTTTTGGTAAGTTTAAAAAGAAAAATCCATGCGCCATCGGATTTTGGATCGAAATGTAGTAGTGCTCCAGTTGTACTCCTCAATTCCTCTAGTTTAATGGTTCACTCCGAGCAATCAATCTACTAGCACCATCTTGGTAAAGAGACTGGCTATTCCTCGTAGCATAACTTCCTTTCTACCGTGAACCAACTGGCTCTTGGTTGCACTACCTTCTGAATCTACCCGTCAAGGAATGTCATTTGAAAGTGAAACCAGGAAACAAGGCAAAATGGGACCTATATTAACTAACTAGTTATCTCCTTCTCAAAGAAAGTAATATATAAGGAAAGAGTTTGAACAATAAAAAAATGGTAAAGAAAGTTACCAGTATAAATAATATGTATAAAGGCAAGTTCCCCATTTGAAATAGGCACCCAGAGATAAAACTGATCAT
>LPNX010985828.1:354073-371814 GCA_001517045.1 Pseudotsuga menziesii
CGAAAATTTATACTAAAAAAATATTTCTTATATTTAATAAACTTTTATAGAATACTTAATATAAATATATAAATATGGCTATATATATTTAAAAAAATAAAATTAAAATACTATTTTTAAATATATTAAAAAATATTATAAAAATATTATAAAATAACTCCACTAGTTCAACAAAAATTGGGTCACACTTCCATTAAACGTAAAGCATAATAAGTACATGACATAATAATACAAAATCAATCCCAAAGTGTACAAAAGAAATTAATAATACTAAGGGTCTCTACATACAATGCTTGTTCATTTTCCTTGCTCCCTCCAGACATAGCATCAAAAATGAAAAAAAAGACAAATGGGGAGAAAACGGACGTACAACCATAAATAAATATCATAGAAAGAATCATATCGAACCCCCTAATCCATTTTCCCTTGAGGTGACCACCGTTCTCTGTCACAAATAGACGCGGGTAGAGATGCCTACTCTCGAGACTCAAACACCGACATCGAGATTCAAGAAAGACACAACACACCAAACAAGAAGATGCGATCCATCTTGAAAGCACGAAACGAGAAGACGGACCAGCAAGCGGAAATTCCATGGCCATGGAAAGAGGAGAGGAAATTGCAGAACCTGAAATGCCATAAATGCTGAAATGAAAAGATTGTGATTCTTATTGCCCGCCTGCCACTGTTGGTTCTCTCCATTTGTTGGTTCTCTCCATTCCCTATTCAATCCAAAGTGTACAAAAGTTTTAAAAGGAAACAACATATTGCAATTCAATCTGAAGCTTAAAAAAGAAACAACCTAAAGCACGGGTTAAACAAGAAAAATGGAAACGAATTTATACATAAAATATATATATTATATATTTGTCAAAATAGGTTGTTTTAAATTGTGTTTTTTCCAAGGTGTAAATGAAAAAATTATGGAATCTCTATTTATGTAATTTTTTTTTTGCGAACCATAAAAGCCCCCATAAGGATAAAAGTTCATGCAATTGCTTTGTTGAATCTCTGAAGATCGAGGTGCATGGCACTAATATTACTAATAGAAGGTAGAAAACTTTACAAAAATTACACTTCATTGCCAAATTTGCAATTTTCCATGACACAATTAAAAATGACTAACATAAATGACTAATTCATATTCTTCTAGCTAGTCATTTTTTATGTCGTGACTAAATTAGTCATTTATTTTAGTCATTTTTAACTCTGTCACTTATTATCTAGTCATATTTGTTAACTGGTGACTAAATTAGTTGTTAATTTTAGTCGTTTATAGTTGGGTCAATAAAAATTGCTCATATTTAGTAGTAAATCACTTAGAAAACCTGTGGTGACTAGAATTTTTAGTCACCTAGTAGCTAATTCCTCATTTTGTACTAGTGATAATTTCCCTTTTACTGATGGATCAAGGAGAGATATATCCAATATCAAAGATATTTTGGCTCTCTTTTCTAAAGTAATTGGTTTTGTTTGTAATGCTGCTAAATTATGTGTATATTTTATGTATTTGGACAATGTGACTATGGGATAGATCCTTTTCCAATTTAAATTCTCTCTAATTGAGTTAAATAATTGTCTAAATACCTTGGGTTTATCATTAACCCTAATGATTATTTGAAGAAATATTGGGATTGGATGGTCAACAAGATTGAAGGAAAACTAAACTTGTGGTGCAACAAATGGTTGTCTCAAGGAGGAAGACTTGTTATGATGAACTTTGTGATTGAAGATATTCTGGTCTATTGGGATTCCATTGCGTATATCCTTGAAGGTACTATGGAATATATGAGGAAAACATGTTTTAAATTTCTTTGGAGAGGGGGAGAGAACCATAGATCCTATCCATAGATAGCTTGGAGGAAATTATCCCCACCGAAAGAGCGGGGAAGGGGGCTAGGGTATTAAATACTATCCAATTTTTTCTAGAGCCTTGGAAACTAAAGGAATTTGGTGATTGACTAAATGAGTTGGAATACAGGTCAAGGTAATTCATGGAAACATTCATCCACTCTCTATGGAACAATGGATTAGATTCAAGAATAATTTATCCATAAATGTTTCTATCATATGGAAAGAAAGTTTAAAGGTTTATGATATTATTAACCACTATTTAGCATGGGAAATAGGTAATGGTACGAAGATTAGAGTTGGATGGGATCCTTGAGTTTGATGCTCAATTGTATACAAGTTACCTATGGAAATGATTGATCGTTTGAATTGACAGAGGGATCATTTTTCTTTAGTAAGTACATGACCTACATACCTCCTCACCTTTAAGACATAACCTTGGGGCGCTCGCATGAAGTTGATTCCATTTTTTAGTGCCACTTAAGAAATCAGAAACGCACTTTTGAAGTGAAAATCAAGAACACATATGCATTATTGATGGTACGTTCGGAATAACCCGAGCCCAAACACAAGGCTAAGGTTTGTAAGGAAGTATCGCATATGCGATATATCGCATATGCATTTTGTAAAAGTTAAATATCGCATATGCAATATTGAAAACTAAAAAAAAACAAAACAGAGGCTGCGGGCCTCAAATATCATTTGCACAGTCAAGCATCGGGAGAGCGATAAACCGCGTGGGCAAAAAAACGCAGAGGTGATTTGTGTTTTAGCTTTTGCAGGTCGAGTTGGAGGTGGATTGGCTCCAATGGTAGGTAAATTCTCTTATCCATTTTAGTTAGTCTTCAATTCTTTATTTTTTTTCTTAATTTCATAGTTTTATACTTATTTAAAACAAATTTAATAAAAAAAAATTGAATGAAATCAAAGAATGATTAAGTAAAACAACTTGTATTTTTTTGTTTAAATCTTAACAGATAACATAAATGAACAAGACAATGTGGAAAACCCACCCTCTATTAACCCAGAACCTAACCCAAACATGAACCCAAACCCAAACCTAGAGGGGGAACAAGATCGAAACTCACATATTATTGCGCGTTTGGCATCATTGAGGTGCCTTAGCTCATCTATTAGAGGGGGGATCATTTGAGACAATCTTTAGCCAATGCATTGGACACAATAACAAACACAATTGCCAATTCCCAAGGATATATGTACAACATTATCTCGTACATAGAATCCAGGAGGAAATACTACTCCGATGGATTGAGTTATAAAGACATCAAAGACCTTAAAATTACAAAAGACCAATTATTTTCATTATTCTGAGACCCTAGAACCAGATTGGTTCCACCCACCAGTCGAGCACACATTTCCATAGACTGGTGCATTGAACCAAATATAAAGTCCAATTGGATGGATCGTTGGTATATGGTCTTCAATGAAGACCCTCATGGGAATAGGAACATCCCATTTTATTTTCTTAGGAAGTTGTATGTAGAATTCATCATAGGGAAGCATGTTAACTACTTCGATATCTTAGGCTTCCCGGTTGTTGGTCATGGGATTCTGTAAGATAGGGAAGGGGCCAGGATGGATCCTAACCGTGTGCCATGCCCTCCACACACACCAAAACCCCCTCGGCTATATCCTCCTACAGGTCCTATGATTGAGAATACACAAGAGGAATTATTTGACTTGGCAGATACGTTGCTTCAGTATGGGACTGATGTCCAAGGCAATGTAGACTAAGGGCCTGGCACTTCTAAGGCCGGCCCATCTACAGATCACACAGGAGATACAGAGCATTCAAAGCATCGTGTTACTCCACACCCTTTCACATCGTTTGGAGGCATATGATATGGCCCTGCTTAAGACTTCCAAGATGATGGATTACTTCGATTTGTAAGTAAAACTCATTATTTTCATATTATATTTTGTTTCATGTATCACAATTTTCAATTGTTTCGCAATTTATTTCTATTTAATTATCTAACAAATTATGTGAACAAATATACAGCTGGTGTCCCATGGCACACCAGAGTCACATAGTCTGCCGATCAATGTTGAGAACATTGATGCGGCTGTCAATATTGCATATAGGTTTGGTTCTTCACCAATAGGGGTAAGAACTATACTTGTTAATTTGTCAACCTTATTTAGATATTTATAGTAGAGATTGTAACATTCAATACATCCTAATTTTGATACAACATGTTTTATGTAGGGTGATCGGGATGAGTACATTGAATCTTAGCCTATTCCCTCTCATGCAAAGGTAGATTCCCAAACACAGGTATTATTTTAAATATGCTTTTAATTATGCTTTTAATTATGTTTCTCTTTCTTTGGAAAAATCCTTTTTCGTCCATCATGTATATGTCTCGTTTTCTTTGTATTATTTGAAATTTACATATGTTATGTTATACAGGGAACTATTGAGCCATTGGTGCTTGAAGAGCACCAACACGAGGTTGTTTTTGACCGACCTCTTCCCCCCTGCTAGGTACATGTATGTTTCGCTTTCTTTGAAAACATCATTTTTCGTCCATGTAGTATATACGTCTAAGATTCTTTTTATTATCTGAATTTGACATATGTTATTTTATGCAGGATTCTATTGAGGCACCGGTGCTTGAAGAGCACCAGATTGATGACCCACCTATCACGAGCCAGCAGGTACGTTTATGTTTCGCTTTCTTTGAAAACATCATTTTTCGTCCATGTAGTATATATGTCTAAGATTCTTTTTATTATCTGAATTTGACATATGTTATTTTATGCAGAATTCTATTGAGGCACCGGTGCTTGAAGAGCACCAGATTGATGACCCACCTATCACGAGCTAGCAGGTACGTTTATGTATCGCTTTCTTTTAATTGTGATTTTAATGATTCAACATGTACTTTTTTAATTTTTTGAAATTGTCTAATTGTATCTTTATCCTTTTGTATGTAGGAACGTAGTTTGATAATATGTCCAAAAGTGAACTTATTCGCTAGTACAAGTAGAAGTCCTTTTTTCTCGTTCCTAGTTAATCAATCCACTGGTTACACACCTCCTCTAACAAGGCAGTAGTAAGTTTATGTATCGCTTTCATTGTAAGTTTATGTATGGCTTTCCCTAATTTGGTGCTTTCTCTTTGTATGTTTTTGTAGGTTTATGTATCACTTTGACATATGTTACTTTATGCAGGAACCTATTGAGATAGTGGTGCTTGAAGAGCACCAAAGCGAGGTTGTTGTCAATCCACCTCTTCCCCCCAGCCAGGTACATGTATGTTTCACTTTCTTTGGTACACTAGTGCAAAATGAGAGATTAGTGACCAGGAGACCAAAAATTTTGGTCACCACAATTTTTTTCAAGGGATAAATGACCAAAATTGATAAATTTAATTGGGCTAACTAAAAAAGACCAAGATAAATGACCACTTTTGGTCACGGGATAAAACTAAACTAAAAAAGACCAAGATAAATGACCAAATTTGGTCACGGGATATCTAGACTAAAAATGACCACATAACAATTGGTCATTTATTTGGTCATTTTTAGTTGTGGATCTTCGGCAATGGAAAATTACAATTTTGACAATGAATTTCTACATTTTACTAAATTCTAAGAGTGCACATGGATTCAAAGACCCCTAGAACCTAGTAATTTGTAAACCTCCTCATGTGTCACAACTCCATTGTTGACACCAAATTATCTATGACAATGTCCTAACGGTGAGCTATGGCTTATATATTTGATAATAACTATACAAATATACCTATATACATTTGTTTTTAAGTATTTTATATATAAATAATATTAATTATTAAACTATTTGTATTATAAACTTAAAAAGAAAATGTTACTAAGTATTTTTTTTACTATATACTAATAATATATAAAAGAAAAAAATTAACTTATATATTTATTATTATAATAATAATAATAAAACAAAATTTAAAAAACAAAACAAGTTAAAAAAAATAAAACTTTCATTCACGACACCACATTAGTGTAGTTTAAAAATTTTGGTTTTGGCACCAACTTGAAGTGGTGGGTGCCAATGTAGAACAATCTTCCCCTTTCATTACCATATGATAGGCATCCTTATAAGATTACATTTCACTCCAACTCGAGGTGACCGTGTTTAAGGCTTCAATGGCACAAAGTATGTTTCAATCTATGTCCATCCCATTTTTTTTTCAATTTATTGTTTTTGAATTTAATTGATATTGGAATGATAAAATTTTAGCCTAGAAATTGCCTCAGAAATGGGATTTTTAGGTTAAATTTCATCATCCTTTTTTAAAATTAAAATTTGTGTATAAACTTAGAACTTTAAAATTGCTTCAAAAATTGTTCAAATGTAAGCTAAAGATGATGTTAACTTGGAAGATGGATTATCCAAGTAGCCTGGTGAAAAACCACTTGTAAAAAAGAGTATGGATAGCTCATCCATTCGTTTTTCATTGTTAATGTTTTGGCTTAAGTTCTTAATTTCTAATCTGATGCACCTAATTTCCTCCTCTTTCAGTATCTGGCAGGTCTTTTGTTCAGCCACCTATGAAACTATGCCCATTTCAGATTTTCAACATATTGAACAAATAAATACTAGGGAGTGAGGAGGAGCATAAAGAAAGTAGACTTATTCGGTGAAGCTGTGTTGTGTGTGATTGTGATTGGCGTGTGATTGGCATGCTAGGTATCACTAGCAGTAAAGGGGAGGCAGCCACGGGAACTCTTGGTGGATTGCACGAAGTGAAATATTTTTAGAACTCAATAGAGACTCTCAATCTTGGGCGATTTTCTGTTGAGCACAACAAACAACAAATATATGATCTAATCTTTTATTATTATTATTATTATTATTATTATTATTATTATTTACTTAGAGGGATTTTATTATTATTTATTTAGAGGGATTTCATTTGTTTCTGATTGGGAATTCCATTTGTTAATCAATTCTTTCTCTCTATTTGTATCTGTGTCTCCAGAATCGAGATACAACGTGGAGCAAGTGATGGTGGGAACTATGTATCATCTGACCATAGAGGTCGGGGATAGTGATCATCCTAAGTTGTTCAAAGCGAATGTTTGGGTCAAACCCTGGGAGAATTTCAAGCATTCAGAGGAATTTAAACCCGTGGAGAAACCCTTTGTTTCCAGGGCTGACCTTGGCGTCAAACAAGGTAAGTCCCATAGGAATTCCATTTTTTAATCAATTTTTTCTCTCTATTTGTATCCGTGTCTCCAGAACGGAGATACAACATGGAGAAAGTGATGGCGAGAACTATGTTTCATCTGACCATAGAGGCCAAGGATAGCGATCATCCTAAGTTGTTCAAAGCGAAGGTTTGGATCAAACCATTAGAGAATTTCAAGAATTCGGAGGAATTTAAACCCGTGGAGAAACCCTTTGTTTCCAGGGCTGACCTTGGCGTAACAAGATAAGTCCCATAGCTCAATTATAAACTCAAATTTGATGGGATTAGGAGGGCAAGGTTTTTATCCATTTCAGATTCTTTCAAGATTGATTGCTTGGTTTTGATAATTTTATGAGGAATTCGGCTTTACAGAGCAATTAGACACTCCTCTTTCTATTATAATATGGACCCATGTCTGATTTATGTAGGCTAAATAGCTGCTGAACCCTAAATAAAACGAATAAAATGGGCCTGTGTCTACTGTCTTTATGAATCTATGTAGCCTAAATAGTCACTGAATCTAAATAAATCGATGCCACGGTTTTATATATATATAGAAAATCCATGTTCATCTAATTGAATCGAACCATGAATCTATGAATTGAAATCAATCAGACGAACAACCAAAGACTGAAGCTGACGTCTTCAAAATCCATAAATCCTGAGCACCTGATCATATGCAAAATCCAGAGATCTGACCATGCCATTCAAGCAATCTTTAGCCTTGTATATGGGGTTATGGTTCCCACTGCAAGGCTGGAAACCAGTGAAGTGAGTCACAAACGGCCTCCTCCCTAAAATCCCAACCCAAATCTTCTTCAAATAACTCTCTCGCTTCCCTGCATACAATCTCGCAGTATTTTCAGCATATCTGTGCCTCAGCTCTGTATGTTCGGCTTCAATGGCCTCGTATCTCTTACTGATATTCTCATAATTCCCAACAATGTCCAACCCAAATCCTTGAAAAAAAGACTCATTCTCTATATAAATCTTACCTCCCCATTTGTCCTTCTCTTTGATCATAAGATAAACAAGAGTAGACTAAGCATCTGAATCAGTGATTTGTCTATCAGGCAGCACATCAAATAAAATCTTAGCAAAGGATTCATACAGAGGAATATGAGGCCCCATCATAGACCACCTCTCCATGAAATTCATGGACCATTCACAGTTTCTGATAAGAAAAACGCCTGCATTGATTCCCAACCAACTTCTCTTCTCATAAAAGTTTTGCTCCCATCCATGGACTATATTGAACCAACCTACTCACTTATCACTAGAAACCTGTAACCATCTCGAAATTTTAGGGCATTGGTAGCCCATATAAAAATGCCAAATTTGTCGACAATTTCCACATGACACTCGTTCTTAAGGAATGACCTGTTAACATACTTCCTAGAATAATTGAACCATGCTGGTAAGTCAACCACCTCAATTTAGCAGAGCTGATTCATCTCGAAGTTGAAAAATTATTCCATCAAAATATCTTTCTGCAAATCCCCTTCATCTTCTTGCATGTCTGTTCTTATTTATAGTTTCTTATATCCCCAAGTATACTCTTGTACAAATGTGTCTAGTTATTCCAAATTCTGAAGAAGTTTAAATAGATTTTGCTGCTAATTAAAGGGCACAAATTTTGCTCTATGATGTTTCAACATTTTTGGCCATAGTTTTATCACCTTTTTGTCCCCTCTTCTACTATCCTTTTATAAATGATCCCACCAAAATGCAGCATGGAATTTTACCCTTCGAGGATCATTTTATTCATATTCTCGATTGCAAATATTTCTTCAATTCCTGATCCCAATCTATATCTTATTATTCATTGTCTGACTCACCCTGTCAGAACCTTTCTAATCTAGCAAATCCTAAACGAATCCTCTTTCTAGAAGTGAAGTGAATTTAGTATTTAGTATCTAAATGGCAATGGTATGAGGCATTGTTAATTTGTTGTGTTAATATGCTCGGATTTTTTTTTAATAATTTTGTACTCGGGACCCTTATGTTAGGGACTCCCCCTCCCCGGTCCCTCATGAATTTTCCTAAATTTTTGGGGTGGTCTCCACATGTCCACCATCCTCTATGAATTTTCCTAAAATTTGGGGGTGGTCTCCACATGTCTCCCATGTGTGTTTCCTTTCTCTCACGCTCCCACGTCCTAGAAACTTGGTGGAACAATGGAAAAAACCCTAACTCGACACCTCAATGTTACAATTAGCCATATAGGTCAACCTGTGTATTAGAAATTACGTTTGGACTGACCTGGGTTGGTGGGTGCGGAATTTAATATTTATATACCATCTAAGTATGCCTTTTTACAGGTTGCATTTCTGGTCTAAGATATTTGATGTGCCCTAGTTACAGGTGTCCACAGAAATTAAGCAAAGGAAATGCCTGACATCATGGTTGAAGCTCTGATTATATTGTTAATGGTGTTCTTATTGGTTTAATTCACCCCTCATCTCAGGTATATGTTTCAGCCTTTATTCAGGGGAGGGTGCTTCAAAAATATGGTTTGGGTGTGTTCTCAAATAGTGAATTGCCTTATAAAACAGTATGTTGACTGTAGAGATGACATGACAGCATACTTTCAGTGCTTAACAGTGGGATTTCCTTTAATATTAGTGCCTAGATCGGTTGTCATGTAGGTAATTTGCATCGTGTTGTCATGGACCAGCAAAATATTTAGGAAGGAGGGGTTGTACAGGCATACATTTAGCCTCATGCAAGTGGAACACTTCAGAAAGACTGATCCAAATATGTTTTCAAGCAGTGGTTTACCTTAACGAACTAATTGCACTAGGAGAAGCAAGGTGCTCTGCAACTCATTATGGGGGAGATGTTGTCATGTAACATGGATAATGCTAACATGGCAATATAGGTCGGCTATATTTTAAATTTTACAAAAATGATAAAAAAAATTAAAACCAGCATAGATTCATCTCAAATCAGATCTATCAAGCACTTGGAGGCATCAAATTTCTTGATGTGTAAATTTTGGATCAAGCATTGAGGGAGATCAAGAAACAAAATAAATCCTCAAGAAATTGGATCCCTTTTAGTGCTTTATGGATCCGGGTTTAAATGGATCTATGTTGGTGGATAGTTGTAGTGAGGTCACTTCAGCCAAATCTTTAGCACTTAGCTGTGGGTCGGCAAGGTATCAACAGTACAAGTTTTCTCACAGAATAATCCTCAGATTGTCCTTCATAACAGGTGGATCATGAAGAATTTTCAATAAGCAGTGAAAAAATAATGAAAGGGTGTGGTACAATTCATCTTCAGTGAGCTAGCTGTAGGAAAAAATCAATGACATCCTTAAGATTTCAGTTTACTATCATAGTGTATCGATGGGAGTGATGAGGGAGTGTCATATAAGTACCAGATATAATTGGTTGAAGTCTCACCAACTAATATTCCTTTGATGAGATCTTTTGTTAAAGGCTGATAAAGTTGTGATTGACAAATATCCCCCTCTATACTCAATTGGAAGGATAGAAAAATATTAGGACACTTACCAATCTCCTACAAGACAATTATGGTGGCACGGTGAAACCAGCCTAAGACCCAACGCAATCTTCCTAGTTGGAAAAATGTTTGATAATTCTGCCAAAAACTTAAAAAGATTTGATGTTACTAGTTTTGTCTAACAAGAAATTTACTTTGACCTTTTGTGATGTAATTAGCAATTTTTCTAATTCTATTAAGCCATAAAAGCCGGATTTGACCGATACATTCAAATCTTGCATGCAAAGGGGATTTACAGAAAGTTGTTGTTTCCAAAACTGCTAGGCGAGGGACCCAAGTTGACTTCATTCATCATATGTGCCGAGTTTGTCAAACCTTTCTCCAATTTGATTCATGTAACTTTTTCTTGCATGAGAAATATTCTTTGGGCGCTCTGTCTTCAAGCGAAATTTTCTAGGATTTGTCATATTTAGTAAGTTTTATCTTGAGGATAATTTCCCTTTGTCAAATCTGCACACAAATACCACTCTCAAGAGAGATATGTGACCTGTATGGTGGTTATCATTGTTGAGGAATGTGATAAACACTGAATTGATGAGTGAACAATACCAACAGTGTTAACTGTATTTCAGGAAACATTGTCGAATATAGCATAGATCAGGAGACTTTTGGGGATGGAAGAGTTTTCAGAGATTGGAAATATTAGATTTTGAAGCAAGCATTTCTAAAGAATAGTTTGCTGCAGTGCTAGGAATAATAAGTCAGTCACCAGAAATAATGCCCAGATCAATGCTGAGATGATTTGGATAGCAGAGGTCATCAATGCAATTAGTAAAAAGTAGTTTTCGTTCATAAGAAAGTCGTCTAAACAGAAGAAAAAAACACAATTGACAGGCATGTAGAGACTCTCTGAGTTATTATGGTTTTTTCTTCTTTCAATAGGCTGTTAAGATTGGAATTGGATTCTACATATGCAGTGGGAGAGTATAGAGAAGGGGTTGGAAAATTATTCTTCAGAGCAGTTGTAGCAACAGATAACTCATTGTCCTTCCACCTTCTTTGATCCCATAGATTGCTTCCACCACTGCATGTTGTTGGACTTATGGAATCTTGTCACATGTTGCCACTATGATGTAACCCAGTCTCTTGAGTAATGTGTGGTTTGATTCTATATGCATTGTCTCTCTCTGCATCTTCGGAATCTATTGGTTTTTTGTTGGTTTGATGGTATTGCACTGATTTGGCTAGATAGAGTGCACTTAATTTGATTTACTATCACTTAAGGTGCACATTCACCTCATTTTCTTGTTTAGTTCATTGATTATAACTGTCTCAAAAACTTGATCCCAACCACCTTAAATTTAATTGAATATTTGTTCTTGTTCTTGATTGTTTAAGGACTGCTCAAGGGTGAGTTTTGTGTATGCCGATTTGTGAAAAAATGTTAACTCGGATACTGACTTCCATCGCCTTGCCCCACATTTTTGTTCTCCTCATATCCAACCCTTGAATTGCTTCTTTTCATGACGTTGAACTCATTGACCTCACTGTCAGCTTCATCACTACTGCTAAATTGGTCCCCATCTTTCAAATTTTTCTGTTTAACACTACTTCCACCACTGTCTTCCTGAACTCCATTCAAATTGTCCGGCAACTCTCCACTTGCCAGCCTAGGCTTATTCAAGTTGTTCATTTTCTCTAACATCAATGGTTGTGTTCTTTGTAGGTCCCTTGCTTGTGGTCTCTTATTGATTCCTTCTTAAATGAAAGATTACGAAACTACAGTTGCGGTCTTACAGATCTTTTGTTGAGGTGTTTTTTCAACATAAATTGAATACATAGCAAGAGAAGCACTACAATTGCTTAGAAGTGGCTGTGATTCTTTATAGTATTACAAGTTTATTCATATATTAAAAATGCATTCTTTGTTTCTGTATATCAAGTTTAACTATGTAAGAGATCTATTTACCATGTGCCTTGTTTAAGTGTTGCAGGTGGCTAAGCTTCAGAGAGCATGTCTGAGTAATCCTACAAAGGTGAACCCTTTTCCTTTATTTGAAATGTAATTAATATAGTTTTGAGTTATTAATAGTCGATTATGTTTTTTTCAAATACATGAAAAAGATAGGAGCTTTAGTGTGGTAGTTTTAAAATGCTCTATGCAATGTTTGAAGTTGAGCTCATTGTTTAAGACAGAGATGATATGCACATCTATTAAGGTCGCCTAATGTCAATTATTTTTTTATCGTGCTGTGTTAAGGTATATGTTCCACTTTATCTATTAAACTGCAACTACGATTATTTTCCTTGATGTATGTGTTGTCATCTAATATGTAACGACCTAAATTCCATGAGGTGTTTTACTCATATTTTATTTGATCGATGTCTTCAGGTTGAGGTTTCTTCAAAGTACTCGATTGTGGATACATGGAAACAACAATATATTTTTTTTCTTGCAAAGCATAAGGTTCACCTATTCTCCTTTTTGTATTTCAGGCAGTGTTTTTCGCTGCCAATTTGCATGATTTTTGTGTATACTTTGCCCTAGTATTTCTCCTTGTTTCCCTATTGTGCCTTATGTTTGATGCTTCAGTTGACTCATAGGTTATGACCCAATTTCAAGCTGCACATTTCACGTGCTTAAAATTTAATTGAAATTCTATACCTATTACAAAGTTATTTAAACTTTTGTTCATTGATTGAAGGAAAATCTGGGTGTTTCTTGTCATGAGTATCTATTATTTTTGACCTTGTATTTATTAAAGAGGACTGTTATCTTGTGTTTCTTTTAAATGAGATGTATGGAAGTACTACAATGGTTTTCACTCGCACATGTGAATCTACAAGGTGCCTTGCTTTGATTCTTTGAAATCTTGGACTTGATGCCATTCCTATAAGTGGCCAAATGAGTGAGGTTATGCTAGGTTTTTCAATCAAAATAGCTTTTTACTACTCGAGTTGTAGCATAGTTCTACATTTTCTTAGTGATATTGTATTTTAGCAGCTGTAGTTCACCCACTAACAGTTTGTATTAATTTCTACTTGCAACCAAAAAGGATAGGATGTCTCAACAAGTTCAAGGCCAGAGAGCGTAACATCCTTATCTGCATTGATGTTGCTAGAAAAGGGCTAGATATTCCTTCTGTAGATTTCTAATGGTCGGCCATCCATAGAGCACGCTGGGTTGTTTGATAGTGGATAAAATACCACCATAGTTGGCCTCTGCCACTCTGGCACTAGAAAGATAAGTCCCTTACATTTCTGCAATAGAGAACCCTCTAGAGGAGCTTAAGCAGGGGACTGAAAGGTTGGGGCCTGCAATAACATATTCAGAACCAACCAATGGTGGCCAAGGGCCCACCCCTTGAGGACACCAATGACCCCTAACTAAAGCATGTCTCATCCCATTGGCTGTGTGAGTTAACGTCTTTTCCCGGACAAAGCGAACCGGTTAAATTGCCTTGTTTCCACTCCGCCTAAGTACAGCGCTCCCATTCCATGGCCCAGAAGCCACGACGAGGTTTGTTGTAACTTGTATCCTCTCTTTTTTTTGAATTAATAAATGCAAGATAAGATGATATTATATAATTTAATTCATACCCTACAAATTCAGAGATGTATTGTCATTTGGCCTATTGGTGAGGCATCCAAACTTATTATCCGGACACTAAATCTCCAATTGAGTGAATCTATCATAATGTTCAGATATGTAATGGCATCAAAAACTTATTTTCTGGATCCTAATGTTCAATTGAGCGAATCAATCATCATGTTTAGAGCTTGCGGGGTATTTGCCATATGTTTGGAAAAAACAGTTGTGGGTATGAGATTCTAAATTGGTTGTAAGTATTCATTTTTCTTTGTCTCTTGATCTTTTTCATTTTTGAAATTCATGAAACAATTGGATGATTTTGTACATAGTCATAAGATCAAGCCAGAATGTGTGTATGGTCTAGATGGCAGATGCTAGTAAGTATAGTTCTCATGAAATCACTATACAATCCTACCGTGACTAGGTTTGTTTGTCCCCTCTTTCCTTTGAAGTATTAGAATTCTGAGATGTCATTTCATTTGCTATGTTGGCAAAGCTCCAAAAACTTATCGGCTGGATCATAATCTCCAATTGAGTTGACCCATCACAATGCTCAGAGCTCATGGGCATCTGTCATATCCTTGATAAAACAATCGAGATCTATTATTGTGAATTGGATGTAAGTACCAAGGACACATCTTTCTTTCTGTCATTTGATCTTTTGCTTTGCATAAAATACATCTGACAATTTGATGTGTTTTCACAATAGACACCTGTTAGGTAGAATATTTGCCCACTACATATGTGACAAATCCTTATCAATGTAGCGCAAGAGAACACCAGCACACAGAGAACTACAGGAGAGATATATAGTTGAAAACCACTTTGTCCTTTAATCCTGAAGAAGCCTGATACTATGACAAATCAGATAGACCTTTGTGGGACTTGAGTGTCCAGTTTAGAATTTGAATATGTAACAAGGCTGGGCCATCTCTGGTCATCCTATATTATTAAAATAATAAGGAAATCAGCCTAGGATTTGTAGGTAGGAGTTGAAGATACAATCTCTTAATGTCTAGATGCTAATGGCGTAATTGACATGGAATAGCAATACGATATCCCATTATGAAGAAGCTGTGTTTTTTTCAAAAGTGTAATTATTTCCCATATGTTCAAAATATGATGCCTTTTCACTACAAGGCTCTGCTTAGTAATGGCATCCAGTTTCCAAGGGCCTGATTCTGTATTGTGGTGGTTTTGGCACATTTTTATATTTTTGGGCACCCAGATACAGAAATACAAGTGTCTTTTAGAGGGTGCTCAAAATGGTATCTGCAGCAAATAAGATAAGTTTTGTGGCCTGAAATTGAATATGTATGCTCCCACAGTTGTTATATAGTTTGATTGATCTATTACTATTGGTTCATGTGATTTTTTAAAAACTAACTGAAGTGACAAGGGCCCTAAAACGGGCCTCCCAGTTTCCTTCATCAAAAGTATTCTGCAATCCTAAGCAAGGTTTCCGTGCTTTCCACAGTAGACGCATGCATCCTTCTTGTCTTTGATCTACTGCTTGAACCACAGTTCATTCCTTCTTACCTACAAATAATGCTGGAGTGTCACTTGAACTACATGTCCAATTTTCCTTGTCAAGGAGAGCTTCTATATAGCCCTGTTTGATAATTTCTGCACACTTTACCAGCTGGTAGAATTCAAAGGAATGATGCTATATTTGCTTTGTAGCAATGCTTTCTTCTATTAGACAAGTATACTGTAACAGTATATCAGCATTACTACAACTATGTGTGAGTTTATTATAATGTCACGGAGGATCTTAATTAATCTGTTCAAAATACATGACAAAAACATTACCTAGACTTCAAAATGCTATTGAATCATGTATGCAAAGTAGGTAGTGCCTTCTAAATGCTATTGAATCATGTATGCAGAGTAGGTAGTGCCTTCTATGAGGTAACCAGACCTTCAATGTCTAATAATTTTTTCTCAAATACCCTACCCAATTCAACATGGAATTCTCTAATATAAATCCCTGAAAGGTGCACTGAAGTGATGATCAACCTTCTACTGTTGGGTATGGCAAAAAAAATTAGTCGAGGTTTACAAAGGACATGTATCTCTATCAATTGGGTCTAGTTCAGATGGTTTGGAAAAGAAATGTTATTGTCTCTACCTGCGCTCAAATCCAATTTGTGACATGTTTTGTTCTCTGTGCAATTAATATTGAGGCCATGAGCCATTTCCCCCCTATACATGGGTGACATGTTTTGTTCTCTGTGAGCCAATTAATATTGAGGCCGTGAGCCATTTCCCCCTTATACATGGGTTCCTCCTTTTTTTAAGGGTTTGTTGATCCACTCTCTAGGGCATGGGATTTGGAAATTGCCTAGGAAGTCTGCATGGGATTTGGAAATTGCCTAGGAAGTTTCAACTGGAGTTTAGGAAGATCCTCACAACACTGTATCATGGTCATCGTGACTTGGAGAATACTCCAAATCGACCTTTGGAAAGGATCTATTATGATTTACCCATTGACTATTGTCTATTATCTATTGGAAGCAAAACTTACTAACTGCAACTTTTGTTTAACTAAGACTACACTAAACTGCCTAAAGAAACAGGGAAACCCCTATTCTTCGGGGCTATTTAAGGATAATCATAGTTTGGCTGCCTCAACAGGCTTTGTTAAAACAGATCCATATGACAAAAGAAATCAAAACTTTGAGAAAAGGCGCTAAAGCATGTCTCTGCAACTTAAATTTAAAGCAAAGGGAAAGTCAAGAGGCTCAAACAGTTGATGCAGATGGCCAAGTCCATGTTGAACGTCATTCATTAAAATGCCACCCAAAGAATAAATATAAAATCAATCTAGTTTCTTGAAGAGTGAATTTTATTAACATTATAATATTTTATTATTTATTGTATGAAACACTTGTGCAAAACATATGAATGACAGTCAAGGTGTGCTGAAAGCCAATTCCAAAGAAATATCCTTTACTTGATAGCCTAGGTATATTTTTGACAATTAAGATCCCGTGACCAGATGTTCTTTAAGAAGTTGTGAAATAAACTGGAGCTACATCCCTGCAAACAATACAAGGAAACATTCAACCACAAAGGAAACTCCCCATATGGCATAATCTTGCCTTCAGATAGCAGTTACCATGATGAGCCTCGTTGTGGGAGCAAACTGCCACAAAGTTGCTTGTCACAACTTGATTGTGGTTAGTTGATGCTGCATAAGATGCATGAGGATAAGTGCACGAATATAAGCACATCAATATTAGATATATATTTTTAGCTTGAAGGTAGTATAACATCTCTTAAAGACAATATCAATTATGTGTAATGATAGGCTATAGCCTGCAGGTATAATTTAGACAAGGACAAGATGTTAAGGATAATAATAATTATCTATACATACTGATGTAGTTAGATTAAGTGTCCTATTTAATGGGGTTGATATGTAATCTTTTGGATTAGAACAGAGATGTAAGGAAGCATTGAAGGCTATAGTAGTAAAAGAAGAGAACAGAGTGTGTTGGTAGTTACTGGTAAAAGGGTTTTTCTTTAATAATTTTAAAAAATATGGATACAGAATGTTTTAATTCCAGATAGGATTAGATTTAAATCTTGTTGGCTCCTAGAAGATGGTTTTGCAATTGATATAGTTGT
>LPNX010985828.1:373476-398476 GCA_001517045.1 Pseudotsuga menziesii
CTCTTCATCCAGAAATACCACAGATGTACATAGATAATTGAATTCTTGTCCTCTATTTTCTTTTCTTTCATCAGTTTCCATACTGAATAGAGGTTTTACAGGGAAGGAAAAGACTGATGATGCTGTAAATAAATTGGAGAGTCTACTAAGGGATGGAAATGTGCATTATCCAGTCTTTTGTGTATGTACAGAATGTGACTTTTCTTGGTGTGCTGCATGTGGGTTGTCCAATTCCCAGTCTGGAAGAAAAGGAAGGAGAGGTACTCATGTTCGCAGGGAAGCAAAAAACTATAGAATCTATGGGATAATGGCAGATCTTGAATCAATTCACAGTGAGTACACCAAAGGAACTGTTAACTCTAATGAGTATGCAGCAGGAAATGTGAACTCTAATGAGTATGCAGCAGGAAATGTCGACTCTAAAGAGTATGCAACAGTAAATGTCGACTCTAATGAGTATACAACAGTAAATGCCAACTCTAATGAGTACACAATTGGAAATGTCAACTTTCATGAGTATGCTACAGAAACTGGTAACTCTGATGACTATCCCATAGAAATTGTTAACTCTGGCTACACCACAATAGCTGTTAGCTCTATTGAGTATACCCCAGTAACTGTTAACTCTAACAGCAACCTTAGCATTGCACCTCATGATTTTTATCATGAATGGACAACTACAGTATCAATGGGTGGCTATTGGTCCCCTTTTGATAGAACAAATCATGGGAAGAAAACTGTCTGGAGTGCTAGTACTGGCTTTGAACAGTCTCATGGCTCTCATCCTTTCTTAGGTTTATCAGCCTATGTTCTTCTGAGTCAGGAAAATATTCTTAACCGAGTTTTAGAATAATTTATGATCAATGATTCCATGTTAGACATATGTGCAAGGAACAAGCTCTATCATCAGCTGGTATCCCTGTTGACAGCTATGAAACAGTATCTGGATCTCTTTTCAATATTGATGGGATCCTGCCTGGAAAGTGACAGAAGTGATAGTTCCAATCATAACATTAGAAGTGATGGTTCTTTAATTGGTAAAATGAAGAACATATATGATCAATCCAAAATTATCATGAGAAAATTCCTAGGAGTAATTGATGAAAAAAATGTAGAAGCTGATGTTGGCATTGCAAAATGTCTCTTGGAATGCTACGAGGGATTGGCAAAAGTAGCTCAGAACCAAACATCTACCATACCATGGATAATATATGTTTCAGATGGGGAAGATACTGAAATGACAGAGTGCAGTGAAGCTAATTCAGATCAATCAACATCTGTTTCAGTGGAGGAAATCCCCAATGATGAAACTTGTTCAAATCAACATAAGAAGGATTTGATGTATAAAAACAATTTGAATCCACTCCAATTCCTGGACTGTTCCTTGATTGCAGCGGGTTTTCCACGTCACACTTATAGTAACAACTTCACTGGGTCAGGATAAAATCATCAGAGCATTGATAATACAGGTGAGCACAATAAAAAAAGGATGATATATATTACTATACGCCTTTGAAATTCACACTTGATTTAATACTTCATTTTTGGAAATTGTTTTGGTCACCTTGATAATTTTATTTCCTTGATATCTACAAGAGAATCATGTTATTTTAAGCATTTGATGAGTTTTGGAACCATTCTAGAACATAACTACTGTATAGTCAACAAATATGAATCATTTGGGCATATTGATTTAAAACTGGGAATCACTGACAGTGTAAATTCTCCTTCCTTTTGGCAAGCACTATAGATTAATATTTGGAAACTCTGAGATCTAGCTGCCTCCATTGAGGATGGTACAAGAAGTAGCAGTGAAGTCTGAAGAATTGATTTCTCCCTTCAATTGTCCAATTTTTGGTTCTACATATATAAAAGTATTCTTACAGTTTCCAGAATCCATAGCATTTACTTTCTTATTGATAATAACACCTTTATTGGTTTTATGTCCACTCTATCCACTTGCAATATGTCTGTCTTATTTGAGCAAGGCAACTTTTTGTGACTTAACATCATAGTAGTTTAATATACTCAAGTCATGATTCTCTCTAGTTCTGCAGAGAGAAGGATGCACAAATTTTAGATGTTGAACTTGGTCTATATGGATTTTGTGATAATATTGTTTTCATAGTTTAACACCCTACCCTCCCTTCTTTTGGGGCAAGTTGTAACTCACTTCTGAATAGCTTGTGCTGATCAATTTATGTGTTGGATGATCATGTTCCATATCACATTTTGAATCATTACAAGATTTTTTTTGGAGTTGGTTAAATATATTTGGGCTTCTATTTAAGCTTACCTTCTTTTGTACCATAGATGATTTCATACTGATAAGAGTTCTATTTCATTGTGATATGCTTCAAAGCACAGATTCAGATGATGAGGTGTTGTTTGATGCCACACAAGGTCTAATGGAAAGGCTTGCAATAAAAGCAATATATGAAGTTTCCATGGTAATACCAATAAGAAACCTTGTAAATGTAGTTCTTAGAGAATGTTAGTCCATTGGTTTTGACTGCTATGTTGTCATTTTTCCACTGAAAAGGTGAAAACAGAAGCTAGGATTATGGGGGTGACATAGGTAAAGCACTTTGTCATGAAGCTGTAAGAATCAATCCCGCTGCACTTGTAATGGGAACAAGAGGACTAGGGATAATCAAGAGGTAAGACCCTTTTATTTTGAATACTCTGCATCTCCTTGTAAGCTTAAAGTTGTGTTTAAAAGTTAGAGCATATCTAAAATGTGAGTATGTTATTTTTGGTTCAAATTTTTTGTTGTTTCTGACATCTTCTATGGTTTGAAGTGTATTGCAAGGGAGTGTGAGTGAGTACTACTTTCACCATAGCAGCTTCCCTATAGTGATTGTTCCTCCCAAAGATAAAGTTCATTTACATTTTGTTTTCTCCTTATCAAATTGAAAGTAGTTGTTATGCATGGAGGTCTGGACCTGCATACAACATTCTGTTTTCATACAGAAACTTGTATCCAAATCATGTTGTTGGTTTTCAAAAGGATTCAACCTGCAAAAAAGTAGCGGTAAATATAGTTTCACAATCAAGTGTGTCATTTATCATGAAGTCTACGAATAGAATAATGATATAACCATGATTATGATAAACAATCGCAGTAGATCAATAATATTATCATCAAACAAAATAACAGTAATGAAATAATGAAAACAATAGCAACACACACACTATAGTGTTTGGTCAATCTTGTGCCAACAGGGTTGCTGAGCTATAAAGACCAGGAAATCTAGCGTGTTAATGCAATATAGTAACATGGTGTGAATGAGTCAGATATGCCAAAAAGACTAGGCACTTGTGCTTCCCCTCGTTCTTGCTTATGCCATTCTCTTGCTACTTATGCTTCACCTTGATCTTGCAGACAAGATTATTTTACCTTATACAAACAAGTAGTCTGAGTGACTCTGAGATCTAGCTGCCTCCATTGAGGATGGTACAAGAAGTAGCAGTGAAGTCCAAAATAACTTGTTTGATAGTTCCAAAATAGAAACATCTTTATTAAAGCATAGGCCTTCCGTCTTGTTGGTACATTGTCTTTTCTGTTGGGTGTTTTGGGGTTTAATTGGAGGATGGTTTGTATGTATTGTGCACATGTCAATGCAGTTGCATATTGCTACAAATAAGTTGCATATTTTTGGTCTCCCAACAACTATAAAATACCTGTGTTCATTGTTAAGTTTTTTTTTTGACGCACGCTCTCTGATGGTGTTTTGGCTGTCGCTGTCTTTCCCTTTAAAAGTTTAAAAAGTTTAAATTATGAAGTATTATGTCTTTCTATCCATGGCAGGGACAGTCAAGCAAAAATTCAGTTTCTTCAGTTCCTGTGGCACCCCATGTCCGTAGTACACGCAAGGCTTCTAGCGATCATCTTCCACTTAATATAGACATGGACTCTGATAAGTCAACTTCAGACCATGAAGATGATGAGAAAGGTTGAAATTATTGTTCTCTGTTTACTCTGCAATATGATTTCAATATTAATACTACCAATAACTTACTAAATTCATTATCTGGTGATTGTGGCTCAGGTCATGTTTTCAAGTCACTCACATCAACTGGGATCATTCCAAAGTCTACAAGATTACTAGCAGACCGGATTGATGGGATCTGGTAACCTTTTAAACTTTAAAGATATTTTCTTTCATTTGAATGAAATTGTTTTCAATTCCTTTCATGCTTTGGCAAAGATGGAAATAAATGTCTTTTGAACCAGGGTTTCTGGTGGGTGTATGCTAATGCGACAACCTACAGCAAGGATGGGTATTATAGTTTATTAGGTTGTACTACATTTTTGGATGGTTGTGACATTATTGTAAAAATAATTCACTAGTGAGCTTGGCTGGTTATACAACGGCAACGTGAGGTGTCAATATGTTGAGGTATATAGTAATGATTCCTACTATCTCTACTAAAAGCTAGAAATACATCTTGCTCGTAACTCATTTATGATTATTTCTCAGTGTTTCCAGGTATTTCATGTAGTTACTAATGGACATTTTAAATTCAACCAATACAAATGGAGTCAGAAATCACAAATATGTGCCCCACAAATAGGAACAGGTCATTTTTTATTTTCTGTCAAGCAATTTTAATATATCCTAGCAGGGACTCAGCTCATGTCACATGAATTTGGTAGGATCCTGTATTTCATATGATCACTGGAAGATATGATTCTGTATTTCTATTGTTCCTATGATCATCCTTGAGTGTAGATTTAATTTCAAATCTAAACTTAGTTCCAAGTGTAGATTCAAAGGAAACCTATTTTGATTTGGTCCCCAAGTTGGACGAGCATCAAATTCATTATCTAGAACACAAGTTATTGTGCAAGTACGGATGGGCTGCAGCCTGCACATTTTGCAGGGTGTTTAATTTATAGCATATTTTCTTTGCAAGGATAGTAATGCTTTGGGGAGGAAAGCTTTCTACTTTCATTGTTGTCTAATGCCCATTCCAGGAATGTAGGACAATAGGATTTCAACATTTGTTTTTACATCGATGATTCTTTTATGCTAATTTTAGTAGTCATAACAGTAGTACTGTTCTATATTTTGTTCTCTGAAGGTGGGTTTCAACACCCCTTATTTTGTTTCAGCCAGCATTTGTTGTTTTAACATGTAAAATAAAAATATAATATGGTATGAAGGCCATAAATTCTAGTTATGAGGTAAGCATCAGTGACTATGGCTAAGCAGCTACTTCATTTTGTTCACAGTGGTTCTGTTAATTTTTTCTTGGTTACCATGTATTTTGATGGTTATATACATCAAGGAGCGAGTGCACCAAATTGCAAAATGTGTAGCAATTCACAGAAAAAATGGTAAGAGTTTGATAAATATTGAAGTTCCCTGTTGTCAGTTTCATCTGGTCAAGGCAATGAGATCTGTGAGTATATACAAATCATTGAAATGTTAAGATTCCGAAAATTTTAAATCAATGGAAGGTAATCATTTCATATAGAGTGGAACTTGATGAAACAAATAAGACACATATCTCAAACAACTGTCCATTGCGGTCGTGAACAGTGTTTATCCTCGTAGTTGAGAATATCTGGCCATGGCACTGTTTTATAATGTTGTGGATGCATCTGTGTAGCTCATGACCAGTGTTCCACAAACACCTCACACTAATCTATAGATCGCATTAGCTTTTCTATTCATATTGTGGTAACCTTATTGGATGGTGCTCATTTCATTAGTAGCCATTGAATTTGTTATTATTGGCATGCCTCGTAAAATTGACAAAAACAATCTAGTAAAAATGCTGGTCATATGAAAATGACCAGATGCAAAAGTGGTTTCACAATCAAATGGTACTACCATATCTTGGTGGAGATGATATTTGTCATGAAGAGTTTTTCAAAATGATGAAAGCAATAGCAACACACACATTATAACATACTTGGATTTAAATGGGAAACCTGAGTAGGAGGAGGAAAACCCACTGTCGAAATGGCATAGCTTGGTTATATTTGGGAGAATAAGAGTACACTAGTACAGCTAATAGCATAAGTTTGTAATAGAGATAATAGCTAACCTATTCAGATTGGGACTAGGTCTCTACATAGCCTAAGGTTATTGACAATATCAATAGATTGATCAATGACCCTATCTAATGGTTTGTTTGATCTTGAAAATATTGATCATGCACTTTATTTATAAATTATTACATTGTTTGTGTCGATACCTTATAGGCTTTACTTACAAAAAATGGGGTGCATTCCCACACAACAAGATTATATAACACTGAACATTATATTTATCTGAATGTCTAGATTTCAAAATATTCTACCAACTCTTATCTCTTTTGTGCTATTTTTACAGAGGCTAGTGACCAATCAGTATTATAGAAATCCGGCCAGATCTCTATTTTACATGGACACAAGGAAGCATGATTGCATTTGGTATGATTTTAGTGCCATTCTTAGGTGATTGTGGACTAATCTATTTGCAGAAATTGATTGTGTGTATGTGTTGAGCACAAGTGATTCTAAAGTTTATCAGATCAAAAGTTCATATTTTGAAGGCAAAGTTTATCAGATCAAAAGCACGGGCCATGACTGATGATATTGAGGTTGTTTCAAACAATTTTACCACTGGTATGCAGATATTACATTCCTAGAAGTCTTTTACTATTAGGAAGCCTGACTATCCAACATGCCAAATGAGTTCAAATGGAAAAAAAATAACAAGCAGTAGTTCTTTTTAGATTCGTGATTATAATTCATATAAGTATTTTTTTGCATATACTAGTATATATGATTTTATTCCAAAGTGGCTAGGTTGTATGGGTGTGGTTCATGTATGAATGTCGTTGTGTTGATATGGCATGTCACTAGAATATATATGTATATATAGATAAAATTCATGAAATTTTTTGAGTGAATATAAAGTGAATTTTCCAGAGTCCAGAGTCCAAGAAAGAAAAACTCATGATTTTTTTTTATTATATATAGATATAGAGGGTAAAATATGATGGTTGTTGGCTTGATGCCTGAAATATGTCATGAACACTTTGAGGCTGACAAGTTAAAAAGAACTTTTTATAATTTTCATTTGTTTATATACAAATATATGTTTGAAACAAGGACAAGGTAGGCATGTAGGAAATTGGGAATGTTGATGCTATTTGATGGGTTTTGATTATACTGGTGGTTGAGTATAACATCACAATAGTTTGATGGGGTTCTAAATCATTCGTTAGTTTCCATAGTTGTCATGTCATTCACTAACCACATGACATATAGGGGTGAAATCCTTCACAGATTGCACTATGTATGCAGGTTTCTACCTATGCAGTTGAGCATAATTGTTTTGTGGATTCATTGATTATCTTTCATGTTGAAATCCATTTCTTGGTTTAGAGCTGAGTTTTACTTTTCTTAGGTACTAAATAGTTGTAGATTTATCCATTCAAGTTTAATTTTAACCAATTCTTAAATTGAATTTGTTAGATTAGATTTTATTATTTTGCACATGATCTTGGTTGTAGATTTATCCATTCAAGTTTAATTTTAACCAATTCTTAAATTGAATTTGTTAGATTAGATTTTATTATTTTGCACATGATCTTGGTTATTTTTTGTTAGCTGTTGAACAAGATAAATAATTTGCTTCATTGTTTTTCTACTTTACAAGTGATATTTTTTTATTGGATTTTGCAGGAGTGAGCTTAACTTATAAGTGGGCCATTGAGTATGAAAAGCTTGCTATTTAAGATTTGCCATTCAGTATGAAGAGCCTGCTATTGAAGATTTTCCATTCAATATGAAGAACCCGATGTTAAGGATTTCAAGCTGCTAAGTGTGGTTTTGAAGCTACTGACGTGGGATCTAAGTATGGTTTAGTGCTGAGTATGGTTTTGAAGCTGTTGACGTGGGATCTAAGTATGGTTTTGCAGCCAAGTGCAAGTATGATGGTTTAGCCATTGTAATATTTTGAAAAGTGATGATTTTCCTGTAAAGTTATATGGAAATTATTATGAGTATTTGAGAAAACTCATATTTATTGTAATACTTTTGACATCTCATATAATATAATTTGTGGTTTAAAACTCATATATATGGTTGTACTTTATGTTATGTATCAATGTTGTAATTATTAACTAATTAATGTGACATTGTATGATTTACATGTGTAATAGATATTATTTACAAGTGTTATAATTAATTATAATGTGACATTGCATAATTCACAAGTATATTAGATGAGAATAAATGTATGATTTTTTTTTAATTAAATATAATATCATATTAAAAATTTATATTGATTAATAATGGACACCATTCAAACTACTAAAATATAATGACCACACATAAAGTGACTAAAAATGACTAAATTAGTGACCAATAATTGAGAGATATGTGACCAAACAATGAGATATAAATGACAAAAAAAATGACCAAAATTTGCATATCAGTGACCAAAAAACAGTTTTGGTGGCTAATTTATGGTCTTTTATCACGCGACCAAATTTGGTCATATTTTAGCTTGTCATGTGGTCATTAATTTGGTCATAAATGTGGTCATATAATTGGTCATTGATTCAAATACATGACCAACCGACAAGATATAAATGACCAAAATAAAAATGACCAATTTTGGTCGCGTAATAAAAGACCATAAATTAGCCACCAGCGATCGCCAAACCAAAAGTGGTCATTGATATGCGGATTTTGGTCATTTTTTTGGCCACTAATCTCTCATTTTCCACTAGTGGTAACATCATTTTTCATCCATGTAGTATATATGTCTCTGATTCACTATTTTATCTGAAATTGACATATAGGTTACTTTATGCAGGCCCCTAGTGAGGCACCGATGTGTGAAGAGCACCAAATCAGTGACCCACCTTTGACGAGCCAGTAGGTATGTTTATGTATCGCTTTCTTTGTACGTTTGTGTATTTCTTTCTCTGATATGGTGCTTGAAGAGACCCAAATCGATGACCCACATCTTCCCCCCCAAGGTACATGTATATTTGTTGACATTGGCATATATATATTTTTATGCAACTTGATAGTGAGCAAGTGGTGTTTGAAGAGCACCCAATCAGGGTCACTGTTAGTGAGGCACCACGACCTGCCATTACATACTCACGTACAATAAGTAAAAATGTTATTTTGGTTTTGGAATTTAAACAAATGTACATAAAAATTTTAAAGGTTGGTAAATTAACTTACAAAATTTGATTTTTCTGCAATCTCCATTGATGCGACCTATCCCTCTTATTCAGCGATGGGGATCACCAATGAGCAGTCGGAAAAGAAAGCTAGACTTCTCCGAAGACATTGGTAGTGGCAACGAAAGGGGGTATAACTAGAATAAATGTATAGGGGGAATACATAGATGTCACTTTTTGTTCATATACACACAGATGTACTTTTTGATCCACTATTTTGTATTATGGCCATGTGGCATGACAATTTTTGTAACATTATTTCTATACATATATAATATAAAGCAAGGTTCAAATTTATACATATATGGTTAACTTGATCTTGGAACATGAAATGGTTGACTTGATCTTGGAACATGATATGTGTGGTTCACATGTGTGCTAACTTATGAATTTCCAATAACTTAAAGGAAGAATTTACGACTCATCAACTTTTTACCATTATGGCTATCCTCAACTTTTAAACATCATAACCATACCAAACACTAACTAAATTACATACACTAACAATCATAACACTATGTCATGCATGGATGTTTAATATATACCATACCCTACAATACCCTATGATACTAACATCATACCATTCTAACATACCCTACAATACCCTATGATACTAACATCATACCATACTAACATACCATACCATTGTAATATACCATACACTAACATCATAACAGTAAGTCATGCATGCATGTGTAATATACCATATCATACCCTACAATACCCTATGATACTAACATCATACCATACTAACATACAATAACATACCCTACATTACCCTATTACACTAACATACCATACCATTCTAATATACCATACATTAACAACATAACACTAAGTCATGCATGCATGTGTAATATATACCATATCATACCCTACAATACCGTATGATACTAACATCATACCATACTAACATACATCATACCCTACATTACCCTACAATACTAACATCATACCCTACAAACCCTGGTTGGTTTTCAATATGTACATACATCCATGTGTTTCTAGTTCCATCTCATAACTTGTAAAGAGGTCACTAAACCATAGTTCCATGTCATAACTTGTCAACCTAGTGATAGCATGCAAATTGGTGTTCATGAAACCCTAGTTGGTTTCCATTTTGTACATGTCCTTGTGTTTCTAGTTCCCTCTCTTAAATTGTAAATTTCTCACTAAACCCTAGTTCCATCTCATTATTTGTCAACCCTAGCTGGTTTCCACTTTCTAGTTCCCTCTCTTAACTTGTCAACCCTACCTCATACCTTGTCAACCCTAGTTGGTGCATGCAAATTGGTGTTCATGAAAGCCTAGTTGGTGCATGCAAGTATTAGTGATCATGTGTTTTAAGTTCCATCTCTTAACTTGCAAATTGCTCATGAAACCCTAGTTCCATCTCATACCTTTTCAACCCTAGTTGGTGCATGCAAATTGGTGTTCATCAAAGCCTAGTTGGTGCATGCAAGTATTGGTGATCATGTGTTTCTAGCTCCCTCTCCTAACTTCCAAATTGCTCACTAAACCCTAGTTCCATCTCATACCTTGTCAACCCTAGTTGGTGCATGCAAATTGGTGTTCATGAAAGCCTAGTTAGTGCATGCAAGTATTGGTGATCATTGGCTTCTATTTCCCTCTCCTAACTTGAAAATTTCTCACTAAACCCTAGTTCCATCTCATACCTTGTCAACCCTAGTTAGTGCATGCAAATTGGTGTTCATGAAATCCTAGTTGGTGCATGCAAGTATTGGTGATCATGTGTTTCTAGTTCCCTCTCCTTACTTACAAATTGCTCACTAAACCCTAGTTCCATGTCATACCTTGTCAACCCTAGTTGGTGCATGCAAATTGGTGTTCATGAAAGCCTAGTTGGTGCATGCAGGTATTGATGATCATGTGTTTCTAGTTCCCTTTATTAACTTGGAAATTGCTCACTAAACACTAGTCCCATCTCATTATTTGTCAACCCTAGTGATAGCATGCAAATTGGTGTTCATGAAAGCCTAGTTGGTGCATCCAAGTAGTGGTGATCATGTGTTTCTAGTTCCCTCTCTTAACTTGCAAACTGGTCACGAAACCCTAGTTCCATTTCATACCTTTTCAACCCTAGTTGGTGCATGCAAATTGGTTTTCATGAAATCCTAGTTGGTGCATGCAAGTATTGGTGATCATGTGTTTCTAGTTCCCTCTCCTAACTTGCAAATTTCTCACTAAACCCTAGTTCAATATCATACCTTGTCAACCCTAGTTGGTGCATGCAAATTGGTGTTCATGAAAGCCTAGTTGGTGCATGAAAGTATTGGTGATCATGTGTTTCGAGTTCCCTCTCCTAACTTACAAATTGCTCACAAAACCCTAGTTCCATCTCATACCTTGTCAACCCTAGTTGGTGTGTGCAAATTGGTGTTCATGAAAGCCTAGTTGGTGCATGCAACTATTGGTGATCATGTGTTTCTAGTTCCCTCTCTTAACTTGGAAATTGGTCACTAAACCCTAGTTCCATCTCATTATTTGTCAACGCTAGTGATAGCATGCAAATTGGTGTTCATGAAAACCTAGTGGGTGCATGCAAGTATTGGTGATCATTTGTTTCTAGTTTCCTCTCCTAACTTACAAATTGCTCACTAAACCCTAGTTCCATCTGATACCTTGTCAAGCCTAGTTGGTGCATGCAAATTGGTGTTCATGAAGCCTAGTTGGTGCATGCAAGTATTCGTGATCATGTGTTTCTAGTTCCCTCTCTTAACTTGGAAATTGCTCACTAAACTTTAGTTCCATGTCATTATTTGTCAACCCTAGTGATAGAATGCAAATTGGTGTTCATGAAAGCCTAGTTGGTGCATGCAAGTATTGGTGATCATGTGTTTCTAGTTCCCTCTCTTAACTTGCGAATTTCTCATGAAACATTAGTTCCATCTCATACTTTGTCAACACTAGTTGGTGCATGCAAATTGGTGTTTATGAAAGCCTAGTTGGTGCATGCAAGTATTGGTGATCATATGTTTATAGTTCCCTCTCCTAACTTGCAAATTGGTCACTAAAACCTAGTTCCATCTCATACCGTGTCAACCCTAGTTGGTGCATGCACATTGGTATTCATGAAAGCCCAGTTGGTGCATGAAAGTATTGGTGATCATGTGTTTCTAGTTACCTCTCTTAACTTTCAAATTGCTCACAAAACCCTAGTTCCATCTCATAGCTTGTCAACCCTAGTTGGTGCATGAAAATTGGTGTTCATGAAAGCCCAGTTGGTTCATGCAATTATTGGTGATCATTTGTTTCTAGTTCGCTCTCTTAACTTGGAAATTGCTCACTAAACCCTAGTTCCATCTCATTATTTGTCAACCCTAGCGATAGCATGCAAATTGGTGTTCATGAAAGTCTAGTTAGTGCATGCAAGTATTGGTGATCATTTGTTTCTAGTTCCCTCTCTTAACTTGCAAATTTCTCACGAAACCCTAGTTCCATCTCATACCTTGTCAACCCTAGTTGGTGCATGCAAATTGGTGTTCGTGAAAGACTAGTTGGTGCATGCAAGTATTGGTGATCATGTGTTTATAGTTCCCTCTCCTAACTTTCAAATTGCTCACTAAACCCTAGTTCCATCTCATACCTTGTCAACCCTAGTTGGTGCATGCAAATTGGTGTTCATGAAATCCTAGTTGGTGCATGCAAGTATTGGTGATCATGTGTTTCTAGTTCCGTCTCTTAACTTGCAAATTTCTCATGAAACCCTAGTTCCATCTCATACCTTGTCAATCCTAGTTGGTGCATGCAAATTGGTGTTCATCAAAGCCTAGTTGGTGCATGCAAGTATTGGTGATCATGTGTTTCTAGTTCCCTCTCCTAACTTGCAAATTGCTCATTAAACCTTGGTTCCATCTCATACCTTGTCAACCCTAGTTGGTGCATGCAAATTGGTGTTCATGAAAGCCTAGTTGGTGCATGCAAGTATTGGTGATCATGTGTTTCTAGTTCCCTCTCTTAACTTGGAAATTGCTCACTAAACCCTAGTTCCATATCATTATTTGTCAACCCTAGTGATAGCATGCAAATTGGTGTTAATGAAAGCCTAGTTGGTGCATGCAAGTATTGGTGATCATGTGTTTCTAGTTCCCTCTCTTAACTTGCAAATTGCTCATGAAACCCTAGTTCCATCTCATACCTTGTCAACCCTAGTTGGTGGATGGAAATTGGTGTTCATGAAAGCCTAGTTGGTGCATGCAAGTATTGGTGATCATGTGTTTCTAGTTCCCTCTCCTAACTTGCAAATTGATCACTAAACCCTAGTTACATCTCATACCTTGTCAACCCTAGTTGGTGCATGCAAATTGGTGTTCATGAAAGCCTAGTGGGTGCATGCAAGTATTGGTGATCATGTGTTTCTAGTTCCCTCTCCTAACTTGCGAATTGCTCACTAAACCCTAGTTCCATCTCATACATTGTCAACCCTAGTTGGTGCATGCAAATTGGTGTTCACGAAAGCCTACTTGGTTTTCGATTTGTACATGGCCATGTGTTTCTAGTTCCCTCTCTTAACTTGAAAATTGCTCACTAAACCCTAGTTGGTGCATGAAATTGGTGTTCATGAAAGCCTAGTTGGTGCATGAAAGTATTGGTGATCATGTAAGCCTAGTTGGTTTCCGATTTGTACATGGCAATGTAATTAAATGTATATTAAAATAAAAACATAAAGAAATGTAAATTTCAACAACTCGGGAGCTTGTTATTTTCCGAACTTTATTTGTTGGTGTCTAAAGACACCATTCTTGGCACCTCCAATGTGGCGTAGATGGTGTTTGTATCCTAGGCACACGAAAGGCTAGAAATTAGTAACATCATAAGAAAGAAAAGAGAACGCAATGAAAATGTGCAAACATGATTTATAGATAACTCACCCGAGGTTGTACGATTGTGTTTATAGTGTCCAGTATCCTCTGAATAATATTATGTCTATGAATGGTATCTGTCAATCACAGGTTTATTACATTGGGAATAAAGTAATGCTAAATAATTGAAATTATGCTTTAGAATTCACTTTAAGGGTTAAATAACGCACCTGACAATGCACTTATACAAGTAGGCCATCCGGATCATCTCTGGTGTCGATGGTGTCCATCAATCTTTCATGCTCTATATGAGGTAGCAATTATCGTACATGTGACCTATTTTTGTGACCAAGTGTACGCAGCTTGATGTTTATACCAACTACTAGGTTGGTGAAGTGGTATACAATAGCTCCTAGTCTATAACCCTGATATACATACCCACCCTTCCTTTTCTGTTGTGCTGCAAGTGTCAAGTACTCCCCTTTTATAACCATCGATCCGGTTGGGAATTCAATATTTTCATCATCTGTAACAGGTTTGAGAATGGTTTGTTTCCCCTATAAGCAACATGCCAACCAATAGTCAGAACCCCATTCATTATTTTTTGGGGCAACCACTGCATATATCTGACCTGTGAAAGGAAATAGGTAGAGTTAACAATACATTTTGTAAATAAGGTCTTGCATTTCTAATTTCTACATAAATTAAATTCTACATAGGTCGAGTAAACAATACATAAATGCATTTTCTTATTTAGGTATTACTCATGTACCTACTTGTATGAGATCTGATATGTGATCATAGTCTATAGAAATATGTGGCTTATCATCTTCCAAATGGTCTATTTCATTAACCCCGTTGAAATTGGTGCCAAGTGTCACTCGATCCCATGTATCAACGGTATCCATATCCTCGCAATCATCCCATTCACCGATGCTATAGGAACTGCAAAAGCAAGCCTTCAATCTTGTCCAAATTTGTACAGCCGAGTTGTTTGAGCTTCTAATTGAATGAAACGGTCGAGTTCCATGCACTGTGTTCACCCGATGTGTTTGTGATCAATCCACATTTGTCACCTCCTAGAATATTCTTCGCACTAAGTGTTTCCTTGTTGTTTTTTCTCCCTTGACAGATGCACACCATTCGGCTATAGATGAAGCATCTCAAAGGAGAGCACCTGTAAACTTCATCTCTTCCCTTCGAAGGGCAGTTTTAATGCATGCACCAGCACCATCGTGCTCTCCTTTTCCATGACCAGTTTCAAAGTAGTTCCATACATGTGGCACCTTGTAATTTATGTGCAACAAACACAACCATTCAAATGCACGTGCATTCTTGAACTGTCTAGCACAACCATCTGACCAAATGAAATGACGATAAAATGGTATATCCATAGCTATCACATGATCATAGAATAATTTAAAGCAATGTTGCATGTAACGGATGTCATGGGTCCAGTCATCACTTATGTAGAAGTGACTTTCTTTCAGTATCACACGTTTCTCTTCATTTCTATCTTGCCCATGTCGATACGTGATATGCACCATTATGCTTACCTACTCTGAGTGATAGTATTGACTTTGAATTTCATTTTGTGGTTGTAGGGTGTAATTTTCCGCAAAGTCAACCACTGATAGTTTTTTTCCGAGAGGGAAGGTGTCCCGCCATATTCTGAATTCCTCATCTTGCCACTGTGCCATATCAACATGTTGAATGTACTGTTGGATCTTTCCACAAAACTCTGGAATAAAATCACATACTTGTACCTAGTACATGAATATTAATATGTTAATAAACCACATAAAAAAATGTGTACATGAATATTAATATGTCAATATTCAACAATTTACCTGTGAAGTCACCAATTTAATATTCCTGCTTTATTTCCCATCATGTAGGTGATATGTCTCATACTGATAGTTCTACTTCTCGACAATTGCATTCCTGAATGCTTGATCTTCACTTTCATGGATGCAGTCGGACCATAATGATATCCCACCACAATTGTTGCAAGAACCGTCTACACATTGTTTTAATTAATGTGTCTGCCCATCTTGCCTCAGACACATTATGCTATGGATGAAATCTCTGCATGACATTGGCAGTACCATACTTGAGCATTCCTGCACATGGTTAGGATGCAAAAAATGATGTATATGTGCAAATGTATGGTAATATAGTTCAAACTCTATGTGTTATCTACAACAAAAAGTGTTCCGGATGGTATTGATTCTAACATACCAAGGCTTGCATTTTTCAAAAGATCTTTGCCCGAGCCTTAGCTCTACGTGGGCAACTTTAAACATCTCGAACAGTTGAGTTTGTGTCATGTCAAGATAATGTTTAACATTAGTTTCATTGTTTCTATAACCCCTACAATGTTTTAACACATCCTTCATGTTAGAAGAAGGCCTAGTGTTATCATGCCAAAAATTTTGCACTAGGCCCTTCACTGCTTCGACTAACTTCATGTCTTTGTGGGGCAACCTACCACTAAATGACCATAATGTTTCCATTTGTCCCTCTACATCAAGGTTGTCTCTTCTTACTGAATATTTTTTAAGTGTCTTTAGATGTAAAGGCACAATTTGTGATGTATATTTAAGTAAATGACGTTGTCTTGTGGATCTACATACAATTGATTCAACCAAGACACGACGAGCCACATTACAGTCTTGTGAACGAGTTTTTTACCAATCGATGTGAATGCAGTAGCAAGAGATTTAACAATCTGATTACTTGATTCGATATTCTTCATTGTTGTTATGCCTAAATTTATTCTAACAGTTGCCATATTTCTAGATTTAAGAAAAGCTAAAAACAATTGGCATTTATCGGCTTCAGATTTGTTATCAAAATATTGTTTCATTATCTGAGAACAATGACGAAGGATAGTGCGTTTAGCCACCTTACCTTCCATGGATGATCCGGTGGATTATTCATCTTCAAAAATTACACTGATCTAATATGGTACAGTGGTTATTAATCTATGGTTCAAAGAACATAACATATGTTTTTAACTCATATGCTAAACATAGTGCAAGACTAGCCTTAATGCATGTTCCATCTACCATTCAAACGGTGCAATGTTCCACATATATGCTAATCGGTGCAATGTTACATATATATATATATCTCATATATGATATGATATATTATAACCAAAGTCCACGGTGCCCAGTCCGATGGTTATCCCTTAACATTTGTGGCAAATCCCGCGCAGTTATAGCATGGGCCGCGCAGTTTGTGCACGGTTTGATGGAACATTCTGGCGGTTATCCCGTGTGTGCGTGGTTAAGAAGTTGACATTTAATGTTTTGTGCACCGTCTAGGTTAACATCAAATGGTTATCGCATTGGGTGCACGGTTAAGCTGGCGGTTATATTGTGTCGCGGTTGCTGGCGGTTACGTTATATTGTGTCACAGTTAAGATGGCGGTTATATTGTGTCGTGGTTGCTAGTAGTTACATTATATTGTGTCACGGTTGCAATGGAAAAGTTTAGTGGATCACATGGCGGAGCTCCATTTGGAGGATCAGTTATATAGCGAAGTTCTCATATGGAACAGTTATATGCTGCGACATTTGTGGAGTTTAGTGGTAACATTTAGAGGATGGATATAAGGTCTGTTCCATTATTAGCATATGGTTCGGTCTTAGCGAATATAACATTTGGAACAGCTCTAAATGTAACGTGATATGTACAGCCAGTTGAAACATTTCGACGGAAATTAAAAGATAGCATATGGTTATATGATAACCGTAATATAGAGGGAATATGAAAAGACGGGTAGCAGACGAGTCAAACCCGTTACTTATCCTCCCCCGGAACGCTTAAATAGATGATTCTGGCCACATTTCCAAAAGGGGGGATTCAGATTGTTTAGAGCACAAAGCATCGTTTTTCTGTTATGAGAAGCTTGCAGAGATAAAACAGAAGCACCAAGCTTGGATTTGAAGGTGCGACCTGTTGTTTTATAATCAGAGTTTTGTTGTGAAGTGTCCAGATGCTGTTGATGTGGAAGTCGACATTCTCTGTTTATACTTTAGCTTTCTTTGCCTTTTGAAAGCTAATTGTAATTTCCAGAAGAGAGGTCTTAAAGACTTTGTACAGCATTCTGTTACAGTTGCAGAAGTTGATTCCAGAACCATTTTTTGTACCATTTTAAAGAGATTAATTGGATCGGTACCCATTGGAGAGGGACTCAGAGACATAGCCCAATGAAGGGGGTGAACTCCGTTATCAACTTCTGTTTGTGACTCTCTGATTCTATGTTTCTTTTATATTTGTTTATCAGTTTTTCTTTCCATTTCTATTCTAAGCATTTAAATTCTGTTAATGTTGTTCCATGAATTAAACAAACTGATAAACGCATTCTTTAAAAACTTTTAATGCACTCAAGTTGAGATCCGACGGATCATGTTATGGTATTAGAGCAGGTTAACTGCTTGTGCAAGTTTGTGAATTCTTACCAGGTCCAGGTTAAAGCTTGGTGAAGGAGAATTAATTGAAGGAGATCTTGAGATTGGCTCAAGGAGAACATTCTCAAGAACCATGTCTTCTCCAGGAGGGGAAGAAGAAGGACACACAGAACGGGAAAAACCTGTTATTTCTGAAACTGATTTTTTGGAGGCTTTTATTAGCATGAAAGCCATGATGGAAATTCTACTCGATGAGTGATCAGAAAGGGAGAAGAAAGAAGAAGTATCTTCATCCAAAGATGCAGAAGTGAAGAAGGAAGAAAAGGGTAAAGGAGTAGGAGGTGATGGTGATCCTCCTGAAACTAATCAAACTTTCTCTTCTTCTCATACTTCTCATTCAAATAATGCAAGTCCTAATATGCCTTATTTCAAATTGGATGTGAAATTTGAATTGCCAATTTATAATGGAGATTTAGATGCTGAAAAGTTAGACAATTGGATCAAGCAGCTTGAAGTATATTGTAGGGTGCAGGGCATTAATGATGACCCTTCCAGAATTCAATTGGCCACCTTAAGGATGAGTGGGATGGCTCTTGGTGGGAGAGCAAGATTCAGTAAGATCTTCGAAAGAATGGTAAAATTATTTCAATTTGGAATGAATTCATTGAAGTATTAAGGAAGCAATTTTATCCTTTAGGCCATATTCAACAATTAACCATGAGTTGGCAAACGTTTAGACAAGCTAAAGGTAAAAATATTCAATATTATACTCATGAATTCAGAAAGAGGGCTCTTGCATTGAATGTTTCATTAGATACGCATGAAACTCTTCTTAAGTACATTGGTGGCATGCATTCTTATTTGAGACATACTTTGTTGATGTTTAACCCCAGTAATTTGGATGATGTATGTGTTCAAGCTACACATTTAGAAGCCAGGGGTAAGCATGCTAATGATACTTTTGTGAAGAAATCATTTAAATTTGACAGCAAATCGAAAGGTAAAGATAAGGGAAAAAAGAAGATGGCTACTATTAAGAAAGAGGGTGAAAAGCCTACATGTTCGCATTATCAGAAGGGACATGATGTCTCTAAGTGTTGGAAACTTCATCCGGAGTTAAGGCCAAAGAAGTATGGAGGAAAAAAAGATAAAGGCAAATCAAAATCTACTGCAGCAGTTATTCAAGACTTGGGATCCGACTCAGGTGATGAAACAAAGGTTACAGCTGTCAGAATATAGGGTAAGAATAAAAGTATCTCACTTCCCATTGATGCAAAATCAAGTTCTAGTGCAAGTACAAATTTGTCCTCTACTTCTAAGCAAAATGATAAAAATAGAAGTGCACTGTTTCATGTTCGTGTCATTGCAAAGCACACAAAGATTGATACATTGTTTGATAGTAGTTCACAAGTAAATCTGATATCAGAAGAAGTGGTTAAGAAATTGCATTTAGTTACTATGCCTCATGAAAAACCCTATCCTCTTGGTTGGGTTACTAATGATACACAATCGCAAGTTACAAAGAAATGTGTATTGAAGTTTGCAATTACTGAAAAGTTCATGGATGAGGTAGAATTAGATGTAGTGCCACTTGACATTTGTGGGATAGTACTTGGGAGTCCATATTTGTATGACCGAAAAGCAGTCTTTTATAGATAGCAGAATAAGTATCATCTTTTTAAAGATGGTGTGGAATATATTGTACGAGCACATAAGACAAGAACAAACCTAGCAATAGTTTCTGCCGAACAAATGAAGAGGCTGGTAAATGCTAGTAAGAATTTTGTGTTGATGATGGTTAAGGTGAAAAATGATGAGATCTCTAAATATTTTGAGGGCTGTGATCCTAAACATAAATCTGAACTGATTGAAATTACTTTTGAGTATGATGATTTATTTCAAGATCTGAAAGGGTTACCACCAAAGAGAGAAATTCAGCATGAGATACATTTGCAGCAAGATGTGCCACTCCCGAACATATCCATGTACCGGATGTCTGTAATGCAAAATGAGGAAATCAAGAAGCAGGTTCAGGAGCTAATTGAGAAGGGGGTCATCCGGCCAAGCACTTCTCCTTGTGGCTCTCTTATAGTCTTGGTTCCAAAGAAGGATGGGTCTTGGAGGATGTGCATTTACTATAGGGCCCTTAACAAAATCACCATTAAAAACAGGTTTCCTCTTCCTCGCATTGATGATTTGCTTGATCAGTTAAAGCATGCAATTTATTTTACAAAATTGGATCTACGTAGTGGGTATCATCAAATCCGTGTTGTCAAAAATGATGCCTGGAAAACAGCGTTTAAAACAAAACAGGGTTTGTATGAATGGCTTGTGATGCTTTTCGGGCTCTGTAACGCACCTGCTACTTTTATGCGGGTCATGAATGATGTCTTTCGTCCATTCATTGATGATTTTGTAATTGTATATCTGGATGATATCATAGTGTTTAGAAAAACCTTGGGGGAACACATTGTACATGTGAATAAAGTTTTAGATGTACTGAGGAAGGAGAAGCTTTATGTAAAAATGTCTAAATGTGAGTTTGCTAAAACTTCTTTAGTATATCTGGGCCATATTATTGGTGAAGGCCACCTGCGAGTGGACCCAACCAAGGTTGCTGTCATTGTAAACTGGCCATGGCCTAACACCCTTACTGAAATCAGAAGTTTTCTGGGTGCGGTTCAGTATTGGAGGAAATTCATTTATGGGTTTTCTTCCATTGCTGCTCCATTACATGCGTTGACAAGCATTAAAGAAATTTTCCAGTGGGGAGGAAAGCATCAGAGAGCATTCGACACTTTGAAGGAAAGGATTAGCACAACACCAGTTCTGACGTTGCTAGATTTGCAGTAGCCATTTGAGAACGAAATAGATGCCATCAGGTTTTCCATGGGAGCCATTTTGATGCAAGGAAGGAAGCTAGTCTGTTACCATTCAGAAACGTTCTCTACTGCGGTAAGTAACTATCCGACTTATGACAAAGAGTTGTATGCTTTAGTACAGAGTGTGAAGAAGTGGAAACATTATATCATGGGAAAAGAAACAGTCATACATACTGATCATCAGCCACTTCAATATCTGCAATCTCAAACTAAAGTACAACAAAGTAGACATTTAAGATGGATGGGATTCTTGCAACAGTTTCATCTCGTAATTAAATACAAAAAGGGAATTAATAATAAGATAGCATACATGTTATTGAGGCCGCCTACAAACGCTTCAATCATTCTTCAGAACAGTTCATTAACACATGAAAGTTACATTGAACAATATGCAAAAGATAAAGATTTTAAGAACGTATATGCATCACTAATACATGGTAAATAGGAATAGAACTATTATGTGCATAATCAACTCCTGTATCATCTCGGTAAACTCTGTATTCCAGATAAAGAGAGAGTGCATGTGATCCGAGAAGCACATAGTTCATTGATTGCAGGACATTTTGGTGTAAGTAAAACGTTGACAGTATTGCAGAATCACTATTATTGGCCTCAGATGCAAGAAACTGTAGCTAAATACACACGAGGATGTGTTATGTGTGCAACGAGTAAGCCTAGCAATAGGAAATTGGGTTTGTAAACACCTCTTCCAGTTTCTTCTTGTCCCTGGGAAAGCATTTCTATGGACTTTGTAGGAGGACTACCTATGTCTAGAGAAGGGCATGATTACCTATATGTTGTTGTGGACAGATTTAGCAAAATGTGTATCTTAATGCCATGTAACAAACAGATCACTGCTGAACAAACATCTCATCTATTCTTTCAGAATGTTTGGGTACATTTTGGGCTACCCATGTCTATTGTATCTAATCGGGATTCTCGGTTCTTGGGAGAATTCTGGTCAACTTTATGGGAGCTTATGGATAGTAAACTTAAGAAAAGTACAGCTTTTCATCCACAGACTGATGGGAAAATAGAGGTAGTAAACAGAATAGTGGTTCAGCTCCTCAGAGGATATTGTAGTAAACATCCTAAACTTTGGGATGAGCAGTTGCCGTATATACAACATGCTTACAATCATGCAGTTCATTCTTCCATGAAAAGATCTCCTTTTGAAACTTGTTTTGGTTATCTGCCAAAAACACCGATGGACTTCTCTTTTGGCAAAGATGCAGTGGATGGACATCATGATGCAGATAAAGCTCTAAGATTCATTCAAAGAATCCAAGCGGTGCAGTAGGCAGTTCTGGAATAGTTGGAGAAGAGCCAGGAAAAGTACAAAGCCAGGCATGACAAGCATCGACTTGATCATCAATTTCAGGTTGGTGACAGAGTTTGGTTACATATTACCAAAGAAAGAATGAAAGGTGAAGGTAAAAATATTAAACCTATCACGTATGGTCCTTTTGAGATCTTGGAAAAGATTGGTACTAATGCTTTTCGCTTGAATTTACCTCCATACATGCAAATTTATTCAGTTTTCAATGTTGAGAATCTTAAATTGTATGAGCCTCCTATGATCATGGATAAGGAAATTAACATGCAGATTCCTTCAGTTGATGATATGGCACCTAAACATATGAATGACTTGCAGGACGATGTCATTCTTGACAGAAATGTAAGGACTTCATGAAGGGGGAATGTTGAGTACCTCTGAGTGGGGCTTAAAGGCATGCATCCTAGCAAAGCAAGATGGATGGAGATTGGAAGAGTGAGGGAGTTGTACCCTCACTTACTTGCAGAGTGACTCAGGATTTTGGTGGTCCAAAATCTCTCCAATGGGGAGGAATGATCCGGTGGATTATTCATCTTCAAAAATTACACTGATCCAATATGGTACAATGGTTATTAATCTATGGTTCAAAGAACATAACATATGTTTTTAACTCATATGTTAAACATAGTGCGAGACTAGCCTTAATGCATGTTCCATCTACCATTCAAACGGTGCAATGTTCCACATATATGCTAATCGGTGCAATGTTACATATATATATATGATATGATATATTATAAACAAAGTCCACGGTGCCCAGTCCGATGGTTATCCCTTAACATTTGTGGCAAAGCCCGCGTAGTTATAGCATGGGCCGCGCAGTTTGTGCACGGTTTGATGGAACTTTCTGGTGGTTAGCCCGTGTGTGCGCGGTTAAGAAGTTGACATTTAATGTTTTGTGCACCGTCTAGGTTAACATAAAATGCTTATCGCATTGGGTGTGCGGTTAAGATGACGGTTATATTGTGTCGCGGTTGCAATGGAAAAGTTTAGTGGATCACATGCCGTAGCTCCATTTGGTGGATCAGTTATATAGCGAAGTTATCATATGGAACAGTTATATGCTGTGACATTTGTGGAGTTTAGTGGTAACATTTAGAGGATGGATATAACGTCTGTTCCATTATTAGCATATGGTTCGGTCTTGGCAGATATAACATTTGGAACAGCTCTGAATGTAACGTGATATGTACAGCCAGTTGAAATGTTTCGATGGAAATTAAATGATAGCGTATGGTTATATGATAACCGTAATATAGAGGGAATATGAAAAGACGGGTAGCAGACGAGTCGAATTCGTTACTTATCCTCCCCCGGAATGCTTAAATAGATGATTCTGGCCACATTTCCAAAAGGGGGTATTCAGATTGTTTAGAGCACAGAGCATCGTTTTTCTGTTATGAGAAGCTTGCAGAGATAAAATAGAAGCACCAAGCTCGGATTTGAAGGTTTGACCTGCTGTTTTATAATCAAAGTTTTGTTGTGAAGTGTCCAGATGTTGTTGCTGTGGAAGTCGACATTCTCTATTTATACTTTAGCTTTCTTTGCCTTTTGAAGGCTAATTGTAATTTCCAGAAGAGAGGTCTTAAAGACTTTGTACAGCATTCTGTTACAGTTGCTGAAGTTGATTCCAGAACCATTTTTTGTACCATTTTAAAGAGATTAATTGGATCGGTACCCATTGGAGAGGGACCCGGAGACGTAGCCCAATGAAGGGGGTGAACTCCGTTATCAACTTCTGTTTGTGACTCTCTGATTCTGTGTTTCTTTTATATCTGTTTATCAGTTTTGCTTTCCATTTCTGTTCTAAGCATTTAATTTCTGTTAATGTTGTTCCATGAATTAAACAAACTGATAAACGCATTCTTTAAAAACTTTTAATGCACTCAAGTTGAGATCCGACGGATCAATGGAAGTCAATCCGCTCTTGTCCACTTGTATTTGTTTAGGAGTTCTCTTTCATTTTGATGCAAAATTTGTTGTCGTTTGAAATGTTGGAGTGGCGTTTACATCCACTACAGGATGACAACTTCGATTAGGAGATTGAACCACCGACCGTGGTTGTTGCTGAGTCACATTTGCATCGAGAGTAACATAATTATTGAACTCTTCACAAGATTGTCTGTTTACTAATGGATCTATAATATCAAATTCCATATAACCAGCTTCCTTTAATGTTGCATTATATTCCTCATCCTCTACGTCAGGTATCTGTTGAGGGGGAATGGGAACTATTTGCTCATGTAATGAATGCCGACGATTTCTTGAATCTTCCCTCTTTTTTTCTTTTTTATTTTCTGCTTCTTCCAGTGTAAGCACCTTCCTTGTTGACTT
>LPNX010985828.1:403476-408648 GCA_001517045.1 Pseudotsuga menziesii
AAATTGACATCATTTACCTCATATATTGCTGCACCCGCACAAACATATATGTTAAGATGTGCTGAAAATTTAAAAAACCACTTTCACGGAAACTAATTTTATAATCATCTACACACATTTTCTCTACATAAATGCTATATATTATGAAAGCTGATTCAATTTCCTATCTTTTCTCTTTTTACTTCATCTTCAAATAAGTTAGGGAAGTACCCCTAATTGTCACCTAAAGTTAGAGTTTTATGTTTATTCCAGTATTATGTGGCATCTAAAGTGTCTTTAAAGGAGTCCATGATTATGCATCAACCCCTTGGTTTTTTGTTGTAGAATTGGGATTTGAAGGGGAGCACATTAGCATCTAGGATAATTATATTAAGGTTCTACATTAAGCCCACGATCATATCAGTGACAAGGAAGATTCATCCATATGGACTAAGAGTGTTTTTGGTGGATCTTGTTGCCCTTGCCTGGGTTACCTTGTGGATAGAGTTGAAGAAGAGCATCCCAAGCCTACTTGGTGGCATCATGCTATCTGGAAACTGAAATTGTCATTGATGACTAAATTGTTCTTCTCGCTAGCACTTAGTGGTAAAATACCTATTAGGGACACACATCACTTTCTTGGGTATTGGGCCTAGTAGATTTCATCTTTGTAATGCAACACCTGAATCAATAGATCATCTATTTATTAATTTCCCTTATTTATTAGATACGTGGAATTTTGTTTCTCGTTACTATGGTGTTCAATTCATTTGGAGAGGTGAAATCCTTGATGAAGATTTCCACTCATGGTCTAACCATGCTAATTTATTAAGAATGAAAAGCCATGCCACTCATTATGAGTTGGGGAGTATGGATGACTTAGAATAAAGTTGTTTTTCAGGATATTAGTGTCCCAGCTATGGTCTATGCTTCTAAGAGTATGGAAATTATGGACATTATCCCACAACTCCAAGAGAACTATTAGAGAAGAATTTATTGATAAAACCATCATCTGGTGCTTTTTTTTATGGCGCATCACAAAGCTCTCCTACGATGGGAGGTACTGGTGGTATTTTATATGTATTTGAGGATCATTGGTATAAATTTGAAGCTAGAATTGGTAGAGAAACTAACAATATTATAGACATGAAGGCCCTTAGACGTATGCTTCAAATGACACTTTTAAAGAGAATTCAAAAGTTGCAGGTTTTTGGTGATTCACTTTTAGTGATTTGCTGGTTAATATTGAAGAAGCCGCAAAAAAAATCATCCTTAAGCCTCTTTTTAAAGATATTTTCCATTGTATGGGTTTGTTTCGAGATTTTTTTTTGTCATGTTTATAGAGAAAGAAACATGACAAGTGATTTTCTCTCAAAACTAGAAATTTTGGTGGCAGAGAATATATGGAGAAATCGGGTCGCCTACGAGGCTATTGAGACTGGATTTGATCTCCAAGATCAGCTAGACTAAGGTTCTAAATACTAGCACTTCTCTTTTTCTTTTTTCTCTTGAAGGTTTTTTTGATGAAATATCTCTCATGACAATGGTTCTCCTTTATTTTTTGTATGAGCTCTGTTAAGGGGAACCCTATGATGTGATGTGTTATCTTTAATTGGATACCACTTTTTTTGTACAACTTGGTTCATGATAATGAAATGAATTGTGATTATTTTTTGTGGAAAAATATTCTTTATTTTATTATTATAAAAATAAAATAAAAAAACATCCCATTAAACTTAATCCCACAAATATATTTGGTATCATTTAAACAATGAATACACGAACATACCAAAGCCCATACCTCCGTGGGTTTTAAGTTATGTGCACTAAAAGTAGTAGATAGGACAAGTACCCAATTAAGAAAAATAAAATTCTAAATTGATATATATATATAAAATAGAAATTATTATTTCTTGATAGTAGATGGCAATTCCTTCCTTCATGAATAAGGGGAATCATTATTTATGCAAGAAATTAGTTAATATGTTTTTGATGTTATTTATGTAAGTTATTAGTAATAATATTTCATTGGATAGTGGAATTAAATATGGACAAAACTATTTAATTTTTTAAATATGAATTTTCTTAAAATTAATATTTTTATTTTATTCACATATTGAAATTATTTGTAGAATATGTTTTGGAACTCAGGTTTTATGTTTTTCATTCTTTTCATTTTAGGTTTTATACAGATTAATAAATGTCAATTTCTTTGTTAAAGTTTAGTTATACAATTTTATGCTAATGTCTTAAGTATTAGTAACTTTTACTTTTATTAATTTCACATATTTTTACTTTGAAAAATAAATTATTTACAAAGCCAAGTTTAATAGCTAATTAAAATATATAAAATATTATTATATCCCATTTTAATGTCCCAAATCATTGATCTTGTATTACCTATGCAATCAACATGAATGAACTCGAAAACTTCAATTAAAGCCACTCCATAAGTCAAGAATGGATACTCTAAACTAAAAACCTATATTATTCTCGGTATTTTTTTCACATGTAAAGTCTCTGCTTTAAACTTAGTTTTATGTCAAGACCTAGCTAAATTATTTAAATAATTAAACTTCAAATTAAAAATCTATAAGGTGCCCAAATTTTAACCACATTTAAAATAAGAATAAAAACATGAAATTCGAGGCATGCTCCCATGTACTTTAAAAAAGCAAAAGAAGTTGCTATTAGTTAACGAGTTAACGAAAGACAAAGTATATTAAACTTAATTATAGATTGCGGTCAGACATATATAAGGTAAATTACAGCCAGTGGGCCACCCCTTTTCGATTCGTCTGGATTTTTCAGTGGAGATAGACAAAGTTGATTAAACTTCATTATAGATTGCGTCCATCCTGATTCCTTACCAAGGAAATGGGCCACCCCTTTTAGTTTGTGCACTTTTAGATTCCTTCGGATTTTCACCGTATATTATTTGTTTTGGATTTTCACCGTATATTATTCGTTTGGATATAGTCTGTTCACCCACTCAACAACCATCAAACATCCCGGTAAAAAATATTTTACATGCAGCAGAGTAATGAATGCTGTGGCGGCTACACTGTGGACCGTTGGATCTCAATCTGTTTGAGATCCAACAGCTCACACTGCAACCACCACAGCATTTATTACTATGCTGCATGTTGAATATTGTTCGCTTCCAAACATCCCAACATAGTATACGTTTGTTCGTGTACGCTGGGATTTAATGTGAAAAGGACAATTAGAGTTGAGTGTGTATTTAACTAAAACCTGTCACCTCATGTTTTAGTTCTTGTCCGCCGATTGTCCTTCCCTGCCAGCGAGCGTGCTCTCCAACTACCCCATGCAAATTGAAGGGCTTCTGGCTGTGGAACGTTGTTTTCATCTTAATACATATATGAGGAGAAGCATATGCGCTAAACCAAATCGCCTCCTACCCATGGGAATCCGGAGGAGAAGTATATGCACTCAGCCGGAAGGAATTCTTGGAGGTTTAGAGTGTTTAATTGATGATTTCAATAATTATGTTAATACAATTATGACCCTAACTTCAACTATCTCTAGTAATATGGTTGTTGCTAGTTTAAATCTTTTTAAAATGTTGCATTCTTCTTATAACAAGAAATCTGATTTCAAGATTGCATAATAACCAAAACTACAATTCTCAATGGTAATTTTAAACTAATTTTATCATCCATCAAGAAACACGGTGACGAAACAGGGTGTTTTGGTTGTTTTTTTATCCAATAAACTGTGGTTAAAACTTTCGCACGTCAAGGCATTAAAGTAAATGTAGGACAATTACATGGTTAAATTTTAGCAAAGAACTTGACACTAGTGAATGTACATAAAATGAGGACATAAAACTACAAAACCCTTATCAAATTTGTTTTTGTGATGAGTCTTGGCTTTTCCCACCTTCCAGCCTCATCGACGTGACTACATATCTCCTATAAACATCGCATATATAGCTGTTATCTCTTGGAAAAAAATCAATCGTACTCTTACTTTTGGAAAAGAACAAATCTTATTTTTATGATTGTGTTTTTGACAATGTTTGAGATCTAATGGTTTATATTGGTTTATATTGCTGCTGTGGTAGCATTTAATACTTTGCCGTATGCTAAATATTTTTGGCCCAATATAATGTAGTGCACGGGACATTTTTATTGAAGTTATTTATTTTGTACATCTAAACCCATAAGCATTTGTTTTCTTTGTTATTTGTTTTTATATTCAAAGGTTTGCTAACCCTACAATAGGGCCCATCATTTTACTCGTGTGTATTCCCCTTAGACCTTAAGTACCTGCCTCTTTATGATAGATTATTGGCTTCTCCCAAGTCCCAACCTCTTCGACTTGACTAGATATCTCCTATCAATCTTGGAGAAAATACAAATCCTATACTCTCCAATACAGAGATCCTTTTTATGATAGATTCTTGGCTTCTCCCAAGTCCCAACCTCTTCGACTTGACTAGATATCTCCTATCAATCTTGGAGAAAATACAAATCCTATACTCTCCAATACAGAGAGGTCTTTGGTTTGTTAAAGCAGCAATTACACATGTAATAAGGTGTATTTTTTTGTTTTTTTGGATCCAGGGATCCAATCCCGCACCAGTGAAACTAATAATTTGGTTTGTTAAAGCAACAATTACACATGTAATAAGGTGCATTTTTTGGGGGGGTTCCAGGGAATCCTGCTACCACTATACCCATAGGTGCATCCACAGGGCCCGAACCATGGCGCATGGGTAAATTTTTGGGGGGATATGAACACAAAACCTTCCAATTACAACCAATTTCAACAATTTCACTTTACCACTTGCTCTGCCCCCCACGGACCCAATAAGGTGCATTGTTAATAAGAATTGCATCAATCATTTGAGAAAAGCTACACATTCTGAATTAAATTAAATTTACCTATTCATTTTCTTTTGCTTCATTGACCAAATTCAGAAACTATGATTAAAACTATGTCTTGTGGGCAGTGTGATGTAGAGCATTAATACTCTAAATCTCTATTAGTGAAGAATACAACAGACAATACAACGGTGCTTTGATTAGTACATTACTTTTGGAAAGAAACTATCCAAGAGATATTTCAGAAGTGGTTCTTACAAACTGAGTAGTAAAATCTTAGTAGTAAAATTCAATTGACTTGACTTGTAAAAAGTAAAATTACAATAACAACACTAGATTTACC
>LPNX010985835.1:0-13479 GCA_001517045.1 Pseudotsuga menziesii
TGTGAAACAAATCCGGAATCAAATACATTGTGTTTCCCCTCACTTGAAAGCTTACCAAAATGAGGTATGGGACCTGCTTAAATGTTTTGATGCATTCAACATTATTTCAATTCCAAGAATTAAAAACGCAGCAGCTGACCTATTGGCCACATCAGCCGCTAGGCTCGTACCCACTAATAATCGATGTTCTGTCAAACTGCTTTTCAGGCCCTCAGTACCGGATATGATCACAAACTTGCGAGTGTTCGATGATGATCAACAAATAATCGAATGCTTGACAAATGACAAGGTCTTTAAAGGAGCCATTATAGATGATGAGGAACATCAGGCTGAGATGAAATATGACAATTTCATCCCTAAAGGAGTCAGAACACTGGAAAAAATGTTCGATTTAAATGAAAAGTTCAGAAGACCAGCCAACGTGAAGACCCACAGCTCATCTCTACAGTTCGAGCTGATAAATTTAGGGATTGAGACGAATCCCAAATTTGTGAATCTCGGCAAGTGTTGTTCACCAGCAGAAAGAGACAAATTCATCAGTCTATTTAAACAATATAAAGATGTTTTCACATGGACGTATGAAGATTTGAAAACATACGACACCAGCATCATCAAGCATGTCGTCCCCATTAAAGCAAGCGTCAAGTCATATCAACAACCGTTAAGGAAAATGCATCCAAAATTGGAACCGCTGATTCAGAGTGAAGTGAAGAAATTATTGGATGCTAGAATCATTTTCAAAGTCAGACACTCTGAGTGGGTATCAAATCTGGTACCAGTAAGGAAAAAGTCTAGAGAAATCAGACTCTACATGGATTTCAGGAACCTAAACCGTGCATCAGGAAAAGATAACTATCCTGTTCCACCCATGGAGCAACTGCTACAAATGGTTTCAGGTTCTGAACTGTTTTCATTATTAGATGGTTTCTCTGGCTACAATCAAGTATTAGTAGCTGAAGAAGACAGATTGAAGACCACGTTCAGGACCAAATGGGGAACCTTTTCCTACAAAAGGATGCCCTTTGGGCTTATAAATGCTGGAGCAATGTTTCAGAGGGCTATGGATATAGCTTTCCACGGATTGATTGGCCAAAGTGTTGTAGTATACCTCAACAATATTACAATATTCTCAAAGAGAAGAGGAGAGCATGTGTTTCACTTAAGGCAAATTTTCGAACGCTGTCGGAAATATGGCATCTCGCTCAATCCTAAGAAGTGTGTGTTCACTGTCACGGAGGGCAAGTTGCTTGGTCACATAGTTTCGAAGAAAGGAATCTCTATAGACCCCAAAATAATTAAGGCTATTGAACAAATCCCCTTGCCCCATAATAAAAAGGGGATGCAATCATTTATGGGAACGATAAACTTTGTTCGAAGATTTGTGCCTGACTTCACTCAGATTGTCAAGCCATTGCAGCAAATGGTGAAGCAAAATGCACAGTTCAAATGGACCGAGATTGAAAAGAATGCTTTCAGCAAAATCAAGACTACTGTTGCACACGCACCCTCCCTGAAAAGCCCAGATTTTGACAAAGATTTTATCTTGTATACCTTTGCATCCGATGATTCACTAGCAGCGGTGCTCACCCAAAAGGAAGATGGGGGGGACGAATTCCCAATATCATTTATGAGTACTGGTCTACAGGGGGCCGAATTGAACTACCCAGCTATTGATAAACAAGCTTACGCTGTATTCAAAGCAGTAAAACAATTCAGGCTTTATATTTTAAAAAATAGAACCAAGGTGATCGTCCCCTACCCAGCTGTAAGGTCTCTTCTTATACAGAAGGAGTTAGGAGAAAGAAGAGGCAACTGGGTAACAGCTCTTCAAGAGTACGACCTTGAATTCAAGCCACCATCTATAATTAAAGGACAAGGGTTGTGCAAACAGATGACTGAAAATGAAAAAAATGAAGAACACGCCTGGGAAGATGAATCCGAATTACATGTAATGGAGGTATGTCCTTTGTTTACAGCTCCTGAGTCTTGGTATAGAGACCTGGTGCATTACCTGCAGGCAGGGCTGTTTCCAGAACACTGGAGTTCCAAGCAAAGAAGAGCGATGCGCCTTAAATCAGCTTCCTATCAACTTGTTGAAGGAGTATTATTCAGAAAGAATTATGACGGGGTTCTTCTCAGATGCTTAGAAAAGGAAGATGCGAGGAAAGTAATGTCAGAGTTGCATGACGGTCCTGCTAGGGGGACATTATTCACGAGATACTACGGCCCACAAAATACTCAGAGCCGGTTACTATTGGCCTATGCTCTTCAAATATGCACATGCACATGTCAGAAAGTGTGATATTTGCCAAAGGTGTAGCGGGAGATAACCTAAAGCAGCAGCACCCCTGAAGCCTGTGATGATCATAGAGCCATTTGAGCAATGGGGGATGGATATTATTGGAGAAATAAAACTGAATTCCTCTCTGCAGCACAAGTACATTCTGACCGCTACTGATTATTTCACTCGCTGGGTCGAAGCTATCCTGTTGCGCAAGATAAATGAAGACGAAGTCATCAGCTTCCTGCAAGATCATATCATGACCAGGTTTGGAGTTCCAATTTCGTTAGTATTTGATAATGCTAAGTAATTTTCATCAATTAAATTGACTGCTTTTGCTCATGATAAAGGGATAAAATTGCATTATTCTGCTAATTACTATCCACAAGGAAATGGCCTGGCTGAATCCTCTAACAAAAATCTGATTAGAATTTTAAAGAAGATTGTGGTAGAAAACCAGAGGAGTTGGCACTCAGCATTACCAAATGCCCTTTGGGCCGATAGAGTCACCCCTAAGTCTGCGATTGGAGTGTCTCAATATACCCTTGTCTATGGTAAAGAAGCCATCCTTCCTCCCAATATCATGTTACCATCTTCCATACTAGCTCAAGAGTCTAGAGGGTCGGATGATGAAGTTTTGCAAATAAGAATATATAATCTCCTGAAAGCAGAAGAGGCTAGATCTAAAGCCAGAGAACGCTTTAAGAAACAGCAAGAGTTAGTTAAGAGATGGTTCGACAAACATAAAGCTGGAACAAAAGACTTTGAAGTAGGAGACTTAGTCCTCAAATGGGATCACCCCCATGATGAGAAAGGAAAGCACACTAAATTCCAGCAGTTGTGGGTAGGCCCTTTTCAGATTGCAGCAAAGCTTGGCCCTTCTACTTATAAGTTCCAGGATCTACAGGGGTGGGAAGAGAACTTACCAGTGAATGGTTTGGTTCTCAATCCTTATTTTTCCTGAGTTTCTTTGAGTTCTTCTGTCTTGTATATAAATAAGTTGTTTAGCTGTCTTTTGAATCATGTTTTTCAGTTTGTTTTAGTTTAAGTTTTATTGATTTCAAAAAGGGAACGAACCCACAGTTGCATGGGGAACATCAAAATGTTTGGGAATGATAAACGCTTTTTGGTCTCAGACTGGGTGTTGCTGAAAGAACTTCTTCCAGTTTAGCAGTTTTCTCAAATAAGCTCTGTGTGCATTGAAGTCCTGCTTAACCCCTGTGAAATAAACCGGATTCGAAGAGTCTGGAATACTATGTTGAGGCTCCATCCACCTCACACTTAAAATGTTCTAAGGAGCGACAGCAGAGGACCCTTGGAAAGGAGCAAGGTGAACAGTATATTAAATATAAATGATCCCATGCCAAGAAACGAATGCCAAAAGGAAAATAAGAGTGAAAAACTCCTATGAAAGCATCATACATCAAAGCAGATGCCGAATCATAAGTACTAAATTGTCGAAAGATCCTCTCCGTCCGTGAGCTGAAACACGAAGTACACCGCTCACAAAAAAGGGCACTATGGGATAGAGGATCCTGAATTAAAATTCAGTAAGAAAGGCATGTAGGAGGACTCATATGAAAAGGGACAAAAGTCTAAAAGCAAAAAAAGTGCTCGAATGGCATGGGAATGAGGAACAAACGAATATTTTTGTTTACCATATGCTACTATCCTGTGGTGTCCAAATCTATCAGACACCTGAAGACAAAGGTAATAATGAAACTCATCGTCTGGCCTCAACAGAGTTATCTGGACTTGAAAATCTTGGTTTCCACTCTCCCAAATGGGACTATTATCAATGATTGAAGGTACACACTTCTGGCACTCGAGAAATCCAGATAGCTGGAAGAATTCAATAGGATGCATTTGTTGTTAAACGATCTGTCACTCAAAGATTAATCGCCCAGAGATCTAGGTTCACCAGGTAATCGCCAATTATTGCAGCCACAACCGTTCTTCCCAAATTTCTTAAATTTTGGGCCCCTCCTCATGATTTTGCATTTGTTTTAATCGTTGGATCCTTTGAGTTTTTGGCCGTTTTTTAATTTTAGATGATTGTAAAAGCTTAACTCTCGCCCAAGGTTCGAATTTTGATTGCGTTTGGAATTTATGGTGAGTCGCAGATTCTAAAGTTTGTTTCGCTTGTTGATCGAACCAAGTGTTCTTTATTGTGGGTCGCCGTTGCAGAGGTATAACAGGTTTCTGTCCGTGTTGAGTTTGAGAAGCTATCCAAAACACTTAATTTTTCTGTTAAATCGGGTGTCACACTATGTTAAATCGGTCGCTTTTGTCCTTTTCCCTTCCGTCGTTGCAGCTCCCAAAGCGGCTTAGCGTCCGAAGCGTAAAGAGCTCCGACTGTCGATGTGTGTTGACCCTTTTCGTCGCAAACCCGTAGTTTTTCTCTTCCGCCGTTGCGGCTGGGAAAGTCATTCAGCTTCTAATTTAAATGTCTTCCGACTTTCGACTAAAGCCTTTTCCCGCCCGCGTTTCGCTTGTCCGTAGCTTATGTCTTTTCCGTCGTTGCGGCTAGGAAATCCATTTAGCGTCCGATGTAAAATGTCTTCTGACTTCCGATTGAGAGTTTCCCTGCCCTCAGGTCTCGTGTCCCTAACCTTTTCGCTTCCGCCGTTGCGACTCTTAAATAATTTAGCCATCCGAAGTGAAAAGTGCTCCGCTGCCGATGTGTGTTGACTTTTCGTCACGTACCCGTAGTTGTGCCCCTTCCGTCATTGCGGCTGGGAAAACCATTTGGTTTTCGATGTCATTATCCTTCCGATTTGCGATTGAGTTTTCCCGCCCATCGTCGCATGCCTGTAGCCTTTCATTTTCCGTCGTTGCATCTAGGCAAAGCTTTTGGGCTTCCGATGTTATTATCCTCCGGCTGCCGATTGAAGAGTTTCTTCCCGCCCTCGGGTCGCGTGCTCGTAGCCTCTTTATCTTCCGTCGTTGCGGTTGGGTGGGATTTTTAGCTCCCGATATCCTCGCTCTGAGCATCCAATGATTGCGAACCTGTAGATAAATGAAGTAATGGTGCACCTGGCCGTTTTCATGTGGATTAGCTGTTTCAGGTGATTTAGGTTAACGTTTAAAATGCCATTCCAATGAATGATGCTTATCGTTTGATTGCAGGTAGGTTCGGGAGATCGGTCAAACTACCGCGACGTGGAGGAAAATGGACTGTTTGGTAGAGGTAGATCCGAAACTAACAGGATCATGAGAAGGACAAACGAAGGAAAAGACAAAATGAATGGTGACAAAGGAGAAACTCTGGAAGGTCCGGCAGTTACTCATCCAATCATGAGCATGCGCAGAAAAGATATAGGGATATGAAGCGTTGGGGAACTGAAAGGCCAGACGTTTCGGGGGCAGCCCAAGCGGTCTGCAGTTGTAGTTAAATATTTGAAAGTAGACGTAGACAGGGACTTTTTCCCTAGAAAAACTTGTAAACCATTTTCTTGTAAGAGGAACTATTTCGTTTTACAATCAGAAAATGCAACTTTTGCCTGTTGGAGAAAGCGAACTATGGAATGTATCAATGTGATTAAATGAACAATGTTGAAGGGGAACTATTTCGTTTTCGGCTGTGTTTCATTAACTGTGAGAGTGTTTAACTTCCTGAACCTATGTTCTTGTTGAATGCTTTTCAATATATTTTGTGATGTTTTTCCATTGTGAGTAATAAATGTTGTTCATAAAACAATTGGCTAACTGGTTGTTCAAAAATATGCAATTGTTCATGTGTCTTGAAAGAAGTGTTAGCTATCTGTAATTTTTCATTATGCATGTACAAAATACATTACTCACCAATGAATGATAATCCTGCTCCCTAGGGATACTTTAGGTAGTTAGTTTTAATTTCATGTTGTATGTGATTTAGATGCTTGTGAATGCTAAGACGAGAGGTAAGAACATGCGCATCACATTGTGACTGCTCCTTGCATCTTATCGCCCTGCATGGTTAATTAGGCACTTGCATATCATACATTAAGTCAAAAAATACACGGTGGACCGGGCCGCAACCGGTAAAACCTTTGTTTTTGTTACTTTGACCTACGATAGCCGGACCGCAAACTGGACGGATTCCCCATACCAAACAGTCACGGGCTAGTTGGGAACGTTGACTGGGGAGAATCCCTTACTGTTGTTGCCCGCAAATTTCTGGGCCTCAACAAGTTCATTTATTGAAATGTCACACACTGGTGCGTTCTATATTCTAAAACTCACCGTAACGATTGTAGAAAAATGCCACACATCTCACAATTTTTTTCATTGATGGTTGTTTCTCGCAATGCAACTTGAATTTTGGCAGACCTAGTGCATGTTTTTTGTGGATGCACTAGTTCATTTATAGTAATAATTGAACTGAAAAAAGAAAAAGAAAAATTGTTACAACCTCTGGTAGTGCACCTCCACTAGTGACCTCCACTATAAACACATATTTGAGCTCTTTTTAGAGGGGAATCTGCTATAACCTCTACTAAAGGGACTTTTCCTTGTAGTCCCAAGAGGAGATTGATTGCATGTATTTATGTTAGTAGCATTGTTGTATGACTCTCTATATATTTGGGCTTCCATATTTGCCTCCTTGATTTTTTTTCCAAAATAAGAAACATAAAATTCCTTTGCTTGAATGTAGAAACATCCATAAGCTCTCAGACAACTACCAAATGGTAGGTTACACATAAGAGTTTGTTGCATTTTTTGGAACACAAAACAAAGGCTCTTCCTGCAGGACTTGACGGATGTACCAGCACATGCCAATTTAAGAAATGTTGTCTTATCTCCATAGTTCGATGGAAATTTTGACTTACCCAGACAATGATGTGCAATGTAATATGCAGGAAGTTTTGATTCAACATTATGGAGAAGAAATGTGCTAGATACACAATTGCAGGGTACTAGTGTGTTTTCAAATTTTGAATCTTTCCAACAATGAAAATGAAATAAAATTGACTAATTAAACTCTACTAGGCTCCAGAACAGAGAGCATTAATTATAAATTCTAAAGAGAATTATAGAGAGCATGTTAATACACAGCTAAATTTGAACCCAAAATCCAACGACATATTTGTCTGAATTTCGACATGACTCCGTCTAACATCCGACAAAGTGGTTTATTTTTAAACATCGATAGAATTGTATTGGATGCAACAATCCATTATAAATACGACAACCAATAGTCACATGAGAGAAAAGTAAATCCAATGATATTCCGTCACATTTATGACACCCATTTCATCTATTAACCGACCGATATGCCATCGCATTTCTAGAACACAATTTGTTAATTAACCGACATAAGTTTCCACCAAGTCATCAGAAATGCGATGAACTAGTGTCGATTAACCGACAATATAATCCATCCATGGTGTCGGTTAACCGACATGTAGTCGTCAGAAATGTGATGAAAACTACAACAACGTTTGTCATTGGACTTATAGCTTCCTCGTCGGAGTATCATTGGCAATACGTCAGATATCTTAAATCTAATATGTTAGTTTTGTCTTCAGAAATGCGACGCTTGTGAGTAATTTAAAAAAAATTATGCCTATATTGAAATGCAAGGAGAATCAAAGTACACATACATATAAGGTAGACCCATGTGTGATAAAATATCATGAAAACTGATACTTATGTATCAAACATGCATGAGTGTGTATCAATGATGAAAAAACACAACATCGAATTATTTGGCGCAACATTCAATTATACTATCACCTAAAAATACTTTCTTATTGTTGCATATGCCATAAACAGATTTAGCCATTACAATACTAGATATCCAGTTTTATTTCATACATGCCATGCAACAATTAGAGATTTAATGGACAAGAATGATATTAATGGAAGGATAAATAGATGGATATTACTACTAAAAGGATTTTATTTAACAATACTTGACAAGCAAGGGATACATAGTGTTGTTGCAAACTATATATTCTAACAAACATTACAAATCACAATGCTATTGATGACAATTTCCCAAATGGGTGCCTCTTTTAAAGATCCACAAAGACTCCATGTTTTGATAATGTAGAAAACTACTTAGCTATAAGAATATTTTCTAAACCACCATTAAGTCGTAAGAAGATGAAGTCACATATGCGTTTTTTGTACAACTAATCATGACGCGATTGCTGGCTGCGTTAGGGTTCTGAGCGTGAGCAGATCGGCTTAGTTGAGCATGGCGGCGCCTGGGGGAGGGGAGGCCGCCCCCCCCCCCGTCCATTTCTGATGAAGAATCCTTCAGCATGCTTTTGCACAGCAGAGGCAAGAAACTCTCTCCTCCGGAGATCCCGAAATTCATAAAGAAGCTAGAAGAAATACCAGAAATCTCCCTTCCTGAAGAAAAACCAATGAAAATAGCTCTAGCATTGGCGAAACGAGGTCTCGTGGGTCAGTTTATGGGTCTATGGCCCTCCACCAAAACCACGGACGACTGGATACAAAGAAATTGGAAGCCCAATCTGAAACAGGGAGTGACTTGTTACCTGATAGGGCGAGGGTTTTTTATCTTTGAATTTATCTCAGAAGAAGACCGGGACTTAATTTTCAGGAACGGCCCCTACTTCATGGGGACGCAGGGCTTATACCTGAACAAATGGACTCCATACTTTGATCCCTCGGTCGATCTCCCCAAGGAAGTGCCGGTTTGGGTCAGACTCCCCAACCTCCCGGTGCATTGCTGGGACTTCGAATCGCTACAGAGAATAGGGAATAGTATCGGTCATTTCATTGACAAAGCTGACAATAAAGGCCAATACACCTGTGCCAGAATTTGTGTTGAAGTTGACCTGGAAGCCGGTCTCCCTGAGGAAATAAAAATAAAAGTTGGATCTTGGACTCATTACCAGAAATTGGATTATGAACACTTTCCTTTCAAGTGCAGGAATTGCCAAGAACATGGCCACTTCCAAAGATACTGCCCCAAGCTTGCAGTCGAGAAAGAAGATGTTGAAGGATGGCAGAAAGTTACAAAGGGGAAACCCACAAATATACCCAGAAGCAAGGAGAAAACGGCCCAAGTTCCTCCAAAAGAAGGTAGACCAAAAACTTCCAACCAGGAGAAGCCTAACGCAGCCCAAAACCCTGAAAAGATACCAGAAACTGAAACAGTCCGGGCATCACAAGACCCACTCGATCCACCTCTTCATTCTGGGGCCATCAGTCCCTCCAAAGGTCACATTAGTCTAGGCTTGGAAACAGGAGCTGATACTTTCGAGGAAGGTGACACCGAAACCAGCAGCCAGTCAGGTACCCCAGATCAGCCAAAACGTGGACGGAAGACAGAGAGGAAGAGAAGGGAAGAGCAGTCCTACAAGGACGTGGTTCAAGGCTCTCAACACACCATTCCCGAAATTATGAACACCAGATCTTGGCTGAAGCTAGGAATGACCCCGAAAGGAGGTCACCACCCAACTCCAGGTAAATAATGCAGTACATCTCCTGGAACTGCAGAGGACTAGGTATCCCCCTAAAAGAAGAAGCTGTAAGGGATCTAGTTAGGGTAACGACGCCTGAAGTCATGCTAATCCAGGAGACGAAGATGGAGGAGGATGCTTTTCTCCGTGCAAGCAACTCAATCTGGAAGAAAGGCCCGGCCAGGGCTGTAAGTGCAAGAGGAGCCTCCGGAGGCCTTGCAACCTTCTGGGACTCTGCAAAACTAGAACTTATTGAAGAAGAAGGAACCACCCACTGGTTATTCACCAAGTTGCTTCACAAAGACTCCGGCAACCATGTAAGTCTCTTTAATATTTATGTTCCTGTCTCCTATGCTGAAAAAAAAGATTGTTGGGACTCCTTGAATATGTTTCTTAATCTCCACAAGCCTGAAAACTTAGTGTTGGCCGGAGATCTAAATGTTACTCTCGCCCTGGCTGAGAAAAAAGGGGGTTCCTTGGTGAGGGACCCTGCTAGAGAGTGGGTGGAAGATCTGATGCTGGAGTGGGACCTTGAAGACATAACCCCTGAAAAAGGAAAGTACACTTGGTCTAATAAAAGAATAGGACCCAGTCACATCGCTGCCCGCCTTGATCGCTTCCTTATCCAATCCTCCTTCCTAACCCTAGGGCTTTTGGCCTCCTCAAAGATCCTCCCGCATTACACCTCTGATCATAATCCGATCTCCCTTTCTCTTTTTCCTGAAACAAGGTTAGGTCCTATCCCTTTCCGGTTCAGCCCTATTTGGGTTACCCAAGAAGGCTTCCATGACATTGTTTCTAGATCCTGGAAAATCCCAGTGCTTGGCTCCCCTTCCTTTGTCTGGGAAGAAAAACTTAGGAGGCTGAAAGTTGCCCTGAAAGACTGGGCTAAAGGGCTGGGTTCTCCCATAGCTGAAAGGAAAAGAGCCCATAAAGCCTTGGAACAGCACCAGTTAATCTTGGAAGAGTCCCTTGTCTCTCATGCTTTGTTACTTCGGGAGGCTGAACTTCAAAGGGATTACCATAAAGCCTGCAGAGAGGAGGAAACCTATTGGAGAGTTAAGTCAAGAATGCTTTGGCTTAAAGCTGGAGACAAAAATACCACGTTCTTTCACAAGCAAGCCCAAGCCAGGAAGATTTATAATTCTATTAATGAAATCCAGATTCAAGGCCAAGTGATAAAGGACTTTAGAGGCATTAAGGAGGCAGCCCATTCCTACTTCTCAAGGCTTTATTCCGCCCCTGACCAGGACCCGGTAGAGCCGTACTCCTATCCTCTCTCAGAAATCCCAAGATTGGTAAATGATGAGGACAACCAGCAGCTGAACAGACCTATCAGAATCTGAGAAATTAAGAAAGCCCTTGACAATATGGACCCAGACAAAGCTCCAGGACCGGACGGATTCACAGCCCGGTTCTTCATTTCTTGCTGGGACATAATAGAAGAGGACCTTTATAGAATGGTGAAGAAAGCTCAAAATTGCAACAAATTAGGGGGCATCACAAATTCCTCCTTTTTGGCTCTCATTCCAAAAGAAAAAGGAGCCAAAACCTTCAACAGATTCAGGCCAATTTCCCTATGTAACACAGGTTATAAAATCATAACCAAAATCATGGCTAACAGACTCAAAAGAATTCTGCCTAAACTGATTCCGGAAAACCAAGGAGGGTTTGTGAGAGGCAGACAGATATTGGACAACATTATCTTAGTGCAAGAAGCCATCCATACTAGCTTCAAGAAAAAAGAGAAGGGCATGGTGGTAAAGCTGGACTTGGCAAATGCCTTTGACAGAGTCAGGCATGAGTTTCTCTTTGCAGCAATGAGGAACTTCGGTTTCAATCAGAAATTCATTATGTGGGTAAAAGCTTGCATTTCAGCCCCATGGATTGCCCCACTGGTCAATGGGCGTCCTACTGATTTTTTTCAGGCTTCCAGAGGATTAAGGCAAGGCTGCCCCCTCTCCCCTATGATGTTCGTCATTCAAGCCGCTGTCCTAAGCTATCAGCTGAATAGAAGTCTTCATAACAGGTCTCTTTCAGGCATCAAAATTGTCCCAAGGGTCAAGGAGGTCAATCACGCCCAGTTTGCTGATGACACGCTTTTGTTGGGAGCTGCCACTCTCAGCACTACCAGGAATTTTAAAACAGAGCTGGAATACTACCAAAACAGCTCCGGAAGTGAAATAAACCTGCTCAAAAGCAAGGTCTACGCCTGGAACTGTTCCCCTCGTGAAACTCTGGAGATTGCCAGGATTCTTGAAATGGATGGCATCCCCACTTGGGACACCTTTACTTACCTAGGTATTCCTATTTTTAAAGCTGCTACCAGAGTTGCACATTGGCTACCAATGCTGGACAAGCTGAAAAACAAGATTCTCGCATGGGGGGCCTCTTGGCTCAATAAAGCTGGCAAAGTGATTCTAATGAACTCCATTCTCACCAGTCTGCCAATCTTTCAATGCTCAGTTCTGCTAGCTCCAAAAACTATCACAAACAGAATTAATGAGCTGCTTCGGCGATTCCTGTGGGAGGGTGGCCAGAATAACGAGAAAAAACTCCATTTAGTTGCCTGGGATAAGATTACCAGGCCAAAAATTGAAGGAGGCCTCCAAATAAGAGACGTGGCCACCCAGAATCTTGCAATGGGAGGCAAAATTCTCTGGAATTTGATAATCGGCAGAAAAACCTGGAGCAAGCAGATTCTCAAGAAGAAATACTTTACAGGTGACAGGCAGAGATGCCTTGAAAGACCCACGAAGCTGCAAAAAGGATCCCCGATGTTTTTCCTCTGTAAAAGAGCTCTTCCATTCTTCACGCCCAAGCTCACGTGGTCTCCTGGCAATGGGGGAAAAATCAAAATTTGGGAGGACTCAATCCTCGGGGAGCAACCTCTCAACAACTACAGCGATTTGAGCAATATCAGAGATTGGCTCCACGCTAAAAACTGCAGAACGTTGATGGACATCTCAAACTGGAATAGCGATGAGGACGAGACTTGGGCAAGTTGGAACCTGGGTGAGCTTCCCCACGATTTAGAAGAAGAAGCGGCCTCTCTGCTGAATTTTTTACAAGGTAAATCCCCCATCAGCGCCAAAGCAAAAGATAAACGCAGCTGGGGGACTCGTTCTGGCACGTACTCTGCAGCTGAAGGTTATGCTGCGATTTTGGAGGTGCCTTGGGTCCCCCATGATCCAGAGCCGTGGAAAGCATTATGGAACTTCGCCTCTCTTCCAAAAATCGACATTTTTATATGGTCTGCCATTCACAATAGCATTTTGACCGGAGAAAATCTGAAGAGCAAAGGCTGGGAAGGTCCTTCCCGGTGCCCGTTGTGCAAACAAGCTGATGAAACCATCGATCACTTGTTTATCTCTTGCGAGTACACTAAACAGGTGTGGAATTACATGTTAGGCTCAATTGTTGTGAATCGACCTGTCTCTTTCAAGGAGCTGATCAGTAGCTGGTTCTATATCGCCCCCTTCCAGCTCAGCAAAAAGGATACCCTCAAACTTGCGTGGATGTGGACCCCGAAGTTTCTTTGCTGGAAAGTTTGGCTGGAAAGAAATAACAGAATTTTTAAGGAGAAATGCATACCTCTGAATCAAGTGGCAATAAAAGCCAGGACCATGCTCTCTGAAGCTTTGGGCACCAAGTCTATGATCAGACATACGGCTACCCTCTCTCCCGAAGAAGATAGCTGGCTAAAAGAGATTAATGTGAACCAGAACAGCATTAAAGCTACCAATCCTCCTCAGAGGGCCCATTGGGAAATCAGGC
>LPNX010985835.1:13797-96012 GCA_001517045.1 Pseudotsuga menziesii
ATTTTGACTTGTACCATATCAGATGCTCAAAAGGTGAACTAGACAATATGATGTACTTTATATTTTACATGCATTTCATGATGATCCTTGTGGAGTCACATTATGCTACAAAAATAACAACCCACAAAGTTCTATAAGTATGATACCATTGGACTATATTGCACAAGGATACTAAACAATATGTCTCTCACTATGATGAATGTTAAAGGATTGGTAATCCCACATCAATAAATTATATGCCATTACAACCTCAAGTGTCATTTGAACCATTTGAAAATAAGGACTTCATGGGAACCAATGACCCTACATCAAACCAAAAGAAACACATGTCAACAGGAATAATCCCTAGTGGATTTAGGTTAACCACTAACAAAGAGGGAATATTACAATAGTGAATTTACCTATATCATAAATTTATGTAAGTATAACTACTTAAAATAATGAGTGAGGAAGAAACCTATATCTAGTTAATTTTCTTGCAAGTGTTCATTGTAAGCTAATCCAATCCAACTCTTTACTAGTTCAAGTGATCTTGTTTTAACCTACACACAAATAAAACAAAACCTTCCTCAAGATTTTATCATTATGACGATAAATATCTAAATATTGATCTTAATAACCCAAATAGAAATATGATTCGTATCCCAAACAAACATTCAAGTACACGATGACTCAATAAGTATGTGTATATCCATGAGGAAGGGGATAAGAAATATCATCATATTTACCAATGAAAAACAACAAGAATATGGTTACCTGATTGTCTTCCTATTGACACCTTCATAATCTAGTTATGGGTTCCTCCACCTTAGACCACTTATCATACAGGAATATGATACATGATCCTTTTCTATTCTATAATGGGAGGATATTTGAAGAGACAACTCTCAATCCTCAACAAATTGATCACAAATATTGGAATTAGGGTTCCTTAGGCACCTGATGTTAAAAATACTCACAGATTTCTCTAAAATTCTCCATCATTAAGATACTCATTTAATATCTCTTCCCATTAACCAACCAATTACTCTCATTTAAACCAATAAAAAGTAGTTTAAAGAGTTGAGTATGGAAGTTAGGGATTGTGTAGGTGTACAGTTCCCATACCTCCCACTTAGGTTCACACATTCAAAGCACTATTATATTTTTTTCCGTTTTAACAATACATGCATGCCTTTCATGAAGGAAAAGTGCATATGTACGGAAGTTTCCTTTGAGAAGGGTGTATATTTGCATTCCTTTCCTTTATAGAAAGCATGCATGCATGGTCCTTCTCCTTTTGATACCTAGTGTATGTAGATAATTCAAGATGTTCTCCACAAATTCATTTCTTTCTATGTATGATTCTTATCATCAAAGCATAATATAAAGCGCCCTTTGTACCTCTAAGTGAAGTATTGGTTTAAAAGAGAATATTTTGCATGCCCAAAATGGGGATAACCACTAGGCTAGGGAGGGAAACATGTACACACTTTTCCCATTTCATCGTATGGCAGGTCCATGTCAAGTGAACCATCCACTATTTTTTTCATTGTTTTCAACTCTGAACCCGGTACCAACACTCTCTTTCCTATTCACCAACTCTGGATTTACAATTCCTCGTCCTCCTACATTTTTTGAATCACTTCACTCAACACTGAATATTATGACAATATTGAATTGAACCATCGAACTAGATTTTGAACCATCTTTTCCCAGTGCTTGGAAAAAGAGATGTCAAAAGTTTATCATATTTGTATTATTTCATAGTTTCTAGTAGAAAATATAAAAGAACCTATACATACCTCTCAATGTTGCATGCAAGTGAAATGTATGGGTGATTGTGGCAGGGATTATAACCTGGTGGCAATGCAAATGCACAAATCATGACATAGGCATAGACCTACAACTCAAGAATTGACTCAAAACCCACACAACAAGAGGATTGATTATTCAAAGTTGATGCACTAGTATGTCAAATGCCATTTTGATTTATAAGTTTAATGAATAAAAATTAAATCATAGGCATGGAAATATCCAATGACATTTAATCTTGAAAAAAATCATATCATAGGTAAGAAGTTAATCAAGCAAATGAACACAATTCAACTAAATGCAGTAGTAAGAAACAATCAAATGAAAGAAATATGTTCCACAGATTTAACAAATAATGTCAAAGCACTAGATACATGCATCAATTATTACATCAAAATGGCACCTATAAATCCATTTTAATGTGCAGTCATACCTTTGGAAGTGACCTCGAAACAAGGAGGGAATAATATTGGCAGTGACCTTGAAGGAAGCTTGGGATCATCCTTTATTTATATAGCCAATAAAATCTAGCTTAAAGGAAAAAATTTCTACTATAGACAATTCGTAGAAAGGAAAAAGAAAATTATGCATACAAAAAACACTGCTTACATAATATCAAGTAACAAGACATTGGAGAAAAATCGAAAGCAAGCGATATGTAACAAATGTAGGAAATGAGACAACAGTGTATCCATATGGATCTACCACAGTTGGAACCTTGAATGCAACACCAAACAGTTTTAACATTAGACATATATAGCAATTTGTGAGCACATACAAATAACATTATAGCGATTTACACTTCCAAATGAATGGTAACCTATCAAATAGTAAATATATTGCAACTCTTACATTAATAATGGAATCTCCATATATGGTTCACAACTCCAAAGGTTAGTAATAATCAAGAAGTCTAAATAAAAATAACTAGAAGGAAGAAAAATTTCCACATAGCAGTATGACTCACACTTCCATAGACTTGGAATCAATACACGGAACCTTTTTTTGTAGGTTAAGGTAATCCAATCCTTCATGAGCTATAGCATCATTTATGAATGTCTTTACCTAACCATCAAAATTATCAGCCACAACCTTATCATAATCCTCACTATTGCGCTTCTTAGCCTTATTTATAGAGATTGTAACCATGACCTAATGTTGAAATCCATCATCAACAAGATGAGTATCTTTAAAATAACCATCAATGATAGAACCATACCACTAAAAAAAACTTGTTGCCAATGATCAATCAATGAATTTTATTTTCATTACTATCCATTTTCATCTTCAGTGCTTAATATATGTACTCATTACTTCCACCTTCAATGCTCAACAATTGTAGCCCTCTCAAATTGATTATTATTGTCCTTTTTATTTCTCAATGAAAATTTGTTTCATTACTATACATCTTCATCAACAGTGCTCAATAATTGTACTCATTACTTCCACCTTTAATGCTCAATAATTGTAGCCATGTTAAATTAACTATTATTATCCTTAATATTTCTTAATGAATTTTATTATTATTATTATTATCTATCTTCATCTGCAGTGCTCAATGTGCTAGGTAATTATACTTATTACTTCCACTTTCAATGCTTAATAATTGTAGTAATGTCAAATTGACTATATTGTTTTTAGTATTTCTTAATGAATTTATTTTTCAATACTATCCATCTTCATCTCCAATACTCAATAATATTCAATAATTGCATTGACATAAAATTTACTATTATCTTTTTGTCATGTCAAATTAAGTACTATGATCCTTAGTATTTCTCAACAAAAAAGAAATTGCATTGCTATCCATCTCCATCTTAATTCGATAAATTTTCATTACTTTGAAAAAGAAATTTGCATTACTTTCCACCTTCGATGCTCAATGCATCCAAAGAGTTGGTTGTTGTCCATCTTAATTCAATAATTTTTCATTACTTTGAAAAAGAAATTTTCATTGTTTTCCACTTTCGATGCTCAATGCATGTAGAGAGTTCGTTGTTCTCCATTTTAATTCAATAAATTTTCATTACTTTCCACCTTCCATACTCAATGCATCCAAAAAGTTGAAAAGTTGGTTGTACTAGTTTGTGGTGCGGTCAAATTGATTATTATTTTTTGGTCGTAATAGTTTGTGGTGCGGTCAAATTGATTATTATTTTAAAAAAAGGACGTTTCATAACTTTTGATAGAATTAAGAGAAAAAAAAGTAATTGATTATTACATTTGAAAGTAAAAGTTTCATCACTTTTCACAAAATTAAGAGAGTTCCCAATCCCAATTAAGAAATAATGAGTATTTAAAAAATAGATGTAAACAGTTGGGTATCATTGCAGGGTTGCATGCCGACTTGCCCCATGCTAAGTGTTTACTTTCACTCGACTGCACTGCACTTTCTCACATTTTGTTGATGAGAGTGAATGGAGGAAACCATGGGGAACTCCATATGGCGTCACCATGAGCATAAACAAGAACCTATGCCAAAACCTAAGCATCATGTGGTTGAGCCTAAGCCTGAGCATCACGTGGCTAACCCTGAGCCTGAGTATGTGACAAATTTGTCGAAATTGCTAGAGAAACATATGTCGCTCATTCTCTCCTTCACTACTCCATGAGATGTTTGCATATTGGCAACCATGTATAAACTCTTCAGATATACAGCCAATTCTGACTTTTTCTGGAACAAATTCCTTCCTTAGCAATGGGAAGAGATCTTATCTAAGACCGTCTTTTGACCCGTCGTCTTCTCTTCAAAGAAATAGCTCTATTTTCTTTTGTGTGATTCAATTCTCATAGATGGGTGAAAAAATGTGTTTATCTCATAGTAGCATAATTCGGTAGTATTGGACTTTCTTGTATGGAAAAAAAATTGGTCTATATACTCTCTTTTTTTCAGACTCGACAGGTCGATGCTAAATTTTTCCAATCCTTTCCGACTTTTCCAATCGGAAATAAAAAATTGAAACAGACAATTGGTCTATACCGAACCATTTCCGACTTCTCGACTTTGATTACTATCTTTTGTACAACGAATGTCGGAAATCAAAGGTTCAAAATAGCTCCTCCATAAAGTCTTCTAGACCTCTCGACTCTGACTACTTTCTTCCATACATCGAGAGTCGAAAGTTAGAGTGCAATACAATTCCTTCACAAAACCTTCTCGACCTCCCGACTCCAACTAATATTTTTCATACGTTGGGCATCAAAATTCAACATTGTATAACAAATTCCAAACAAGACTACCTCGACTTCCCCACTCCGATTACTACCTTCTTTATGTTGGGAGTCGAATGTCAGAACTCCACCACTGTGCTACTTACGCAGTCCTGATCGTGAATTATGCTATTGACACCCCAATGTCAGCACTTCAACATCTACACCTTGGAACTATCCAAATGGTAACAATCAACAAACCTTTCGCCCTTCTGATTCCGATGTCGGAAGTCAGAAGTTGAAAAGATGTCCATATTACCACTAAGTTGCCATGACAATATCTTTCATGCCCGAACTCCATTTTTTATGAAATGAACTTCGCTAGAAATCTATTGGTGATCTCTATACAATGGTGTTCTTCTCTACAACATATGAAGATTTTGATTTTTGGTCATCAATTTAACCCATGATTTTACTAAACATCTATCAACACTCCCTATGCATTTATGATTTTATGTCTGTAAGTGTAGATTTTGTCCATAAATTCAATATGACATAAAGAATCGGTCATTCATAACATGGAGTTTATGATTAAGCATAAACACTGAGTTAACACTTTTCTTTAAGTAAATCTATACAAGCAACTGGTTATGGAAGAGTAATGTTCCACCATACCGTAGGTCTCTGTCCAATTTATATTCCTTCAGGTGAGAGACCACCCCCAAGTTGGGCTATGTATCCACTAAGGAGTAACTACTCATGCTCACTCACATCCATAAGTACAAATACTCATGCTAAGCTAGCACACAACTATGTTTGTCAAGCAAGTAGGGAGGCAGGGAAGGAGATAGCTAAGCAAGTGAGCTCAACCAGAAAGATATAGGAATATCAATTTATCTCTAGACGGCCTTGGCACCCATAATACGTACCACACCCAACACAAGAAAGGTTTACTTCTCTGCTACATAGTCCCTCAGGTGCCCCTTCTCTCTAGTGCTCTTCAGAGTGGGCATATAAATGTCCAAGCTGCTAAACCTCTAGAGATTTTTTTCTTCAGTGGGATTATCGATCCATTCCGACCTCTGATCTCACTCCCACTTCAATCCACTCTTGTATTTTTCCAATTTCTGGCCATGTAAATGTCAATCATGAAATTCCACTTTCGGGCTTCCAAATCTGAGTCTTCCTATGGATTTTTTGGATCTTGGATCTCTCAATTTCTCCCCAAGATGTATATCTATGGATTCCCCATTGAATTGCACTTCTCACGTGAATCTCTGAGCATTTTTTGCACTTCAAAACGTGGCTTCTTCCCAAGTTACGTTTTTGTAAATTTCACTACTGGGAATGTATAGCAAGCTGGAATTTCATGTCTGGTTGTTCAACAATGGACTAGAGATGATGGAAAATGAATTCCCATGAGGAATAATGACTTGTGGGTCGAGTAAACCATGACCATACTAATCCATACAAATTTGTGAGTTTTCCCATTCTCCATTAATGCATGAGCTAATTTTTCCAGCTACTTTCCTACAATAGAAATAAATGTTAGCAAGGGAAGTCAAGATGGGTTCTCAAGATGACATTTGATAGCATAGAGTTCAATCCCAAAAGCCCCTTACCTATCCCTAGTGGATACACATTGCCTCCTCATTTTATTTGCTTTTGTAGCCAACTCTTGGAATTTTATTGCATTTAAATACTTTCATGGTTATACAATTTCTCATGGCCTACTAGCAGATGTCTAATAAAATATAAAATACTTGCCTTTAAATGCGGGCATTCGCTAGTAGGGCCTTGGCCTTGAGCTCCATGCTAGGAAATCATTCATTGCATATGCACAATATTTACGTATCAATCCAATACATTATAAGAGTCAAAATGGGGATATTACAACCATTCCACTCAGTGATAAACTTTCTCAAATTCAATCTTGATAAATAGAGTGTCCAAGCCAAATGATGCCACCCATTCCATGGCTTCCATGCATCAACGACATTGTCAAAGATATATCACCATCGAGTAAATCGAGTTTATTCCAAATGGATAATTTGGGAAGAATTTGCTTGATGCACATGCGTTGACCAATGTCATCGAGTAAAGCAATGCGTTGACCAAATCCATGAACGAGGGTCCGATCTATGTGTAACTCAATTTGCTTAAACGAGAGTTTGTGTAACTCAATCTGCTTACCAAAAGGTGCAACTTAGGTTTATATCTTTACCTTCAAATTTGAAAAACAAGATCTTATTTTGAAATGTTGAATTGTTGGTTGACCGTTACATATATAAAAGATTACTGATTATTATTGCATATATATAATAGAAAGTTGTAGACATACAGAAATCGGTCTCTAAAAATAGTAAATATATATATATATATNTATATTCACAAAATATAATAAATGTAAATAAAATTTTGCTTTTAAAGTATATTTCAATTAGTATTGTGAGAGTATAATTTTTTTTTCTTATTACAGGAATAGTTATATTTATAGGTGTATTTATTTGAGATTTTGAAGGTGGACAAGCACTTAGGTTTTGTTTAGATTACACAAAAAGTGTATTGTAACTGGTAGTTGATGCATGAATAACCGCTTAGATGATATTAGATGATAGGTGGATAACTGGAAGTTTGGAATATATAACTCGTTTAATTAAAATAAGATGAGAACAAGACTAAAACAAGTAATACTACCCACAAGCTAAGTGGTTGTGCTAATATAATAATGATGAGAATACATCAATCCATAATAATTTAAGATATTTACTAAATATTGGTTTTGATATTTTTTTAATTTTGATATTTTTTTAATTTTGATATTCCATCATATTACATTTAGAGTAAAACAAATAATTAAAAAATTATTATTCATTATTAGAGTAAAACAAATAATTATTATTCATTTTCAATGATATTTTTCAATCAATGACCAGTTTTAATATTTAATAATTATAATCATATTGATTTCATTATTATTGTCTTAATTGTTTTTTAATGAGAAATTTTCATTACCTTTATTTGGTCAATAATTATTGTTCCATCAAATCAACTATTTTATTGGTCTAATTGTCTTTCGATGAAATGTACTTTCATTTTCAATGCTCAATAATCCTCCTCAGGCCTATCATCCTCCTCACGCCTGGAATTTGATAGCTTGTGGAACCTTTTTTTTAAGTTTTAGAACTTATTTGACAGGTGATTATGAAATTTAAACGTAACTATGACGTTTAAATGTGAAAAAATCCAAATGGTAGATTTTACTTTTATCTATTTAAATAGCCCATCATAAATTTTAAAATAAGTTTGAAAAGGTATAGGCAAGTAATATATAATAGTTTAAATTATAACTCTTTGAAGGATGTAAGTCGATAATCTATACTAGTTTAAATTTTAATACTTATTTCGGAGTGTAGCTTATACATTTATAACTATTAGGTCTTATCTTGTGTCTCAGATATAACCCTAGGCTCACCAAAACTTATCTCAAGTGCAAAACCTATCTCAAGTGCAAGTACCCACAACCTAGTATCCACCATTCCATATCATTATTGTTTCTCTTCCTTGTGCATATTGGCCGTGTGTTTTAACAATAAAGTTTTTGCTGAAATATTTTTGAAGATAGCAGGTTCAAAGTTGTGGGATAGTTGTGGAAGTTGGAGCACCCTGCATGAAGACCTAAAGACTCAGAGGTTAGACCTGAAGACTCAAAGGTTAATGGAGTCAAGTGGAAAGAGAATCTGTAGTTTTAGTTCTACCTGAGAATGTAAGTAAGCAGCCAACACCCATCATAAGTAGGTAAGCATATTTTGTTCTCCTTGGAATTCCTTCACGAATATTATTATATCATTTACAGCTGAACAATATTAAATACTCTTTAAACTATTTTTATTTTATTTTTCAAACATAAAAATAAAACTCTTTAAATAGCTAATATCTACTTATTTATGTAGTAATACAATGGGACAAACAAATTAGTTCCTATTCATATATTTATGTTTTTTTTATTGAGATTTGTAGAGATGGTTGGCTAAGTTGAGATTTTGTTTACACTACTCCTAAATGTTTGATGTTTGTGTTTTTGAAAAAATATATTCATGTATTCATGATATTTTTTTCCTAGTAGGCATTTGATAGTCTTTTTAAGAGATCTTTTTGCTATAAATATTTTAAATCAAGAACCAAATTATGAAAATAATTTAAGAACCTTATAAGTATTAGTACAATTTATTAGTAATATCATGAACTCATAGCTAGAGTGAACTATTGAGAAATCCATTATCACACGACAAACAAAATGTATAAGCACATAAGCTTTACTTATGTGTTAACTGCAATTTACAGTCATTTTAAGAGATTTTTTTATATAAATATTTGACAGTTAGTCAAATGCATAAACCTTAAGTATGAAAAAACTAAGAATGTCATCAAAATTTTTGTTTGACAAGCATAGTAGATTTGAAATTCCAAGCCTAATCCTCCTTAGTATTTATCCGAATGAATTTGTTTTTCATTACTATCCATCTTCATCTTCATTGCTCAATAGTACTCAATAATTATATTGTTCCTAAAGGCAGAACCTCCCTTAAATATTTCTCGGAAGGCACAACTAGTGCAACAAATACACTCTCTTTTTATGTAAACACTACAGGAAAACTAGCCATCTCCGGAAGGAGCTTGAAAAATCACTTATGCACTATGTAATTTGGTTACTAAATGATTAAATTACGTTTCTTTCCTTGGAAAAAAAATACTATTATTGTTCTTAGTATTTCTCAATGATTTTTTTTCCATTATTATCCAAAGTTCATCTTCAATGCTCAATAGTGCTTAATAATTGTACTCATCACTTCCACTTTTTTATGCTCAATAATTGTAGCCCTGTCAAATTGACTATTATTATCCTTTGTATTTCTCAATGAAAATTTGTTTCATTACTAATTTACTATACATCTTTATCAATAGTGCTCAATAATTGTACTCATTACTTCGAACTTCAATGTTTAATAATTTGTTTCATTACCATACATCTTCATCAATAGTGCTCAATAATTGTACTCATTACTTCGACCTTCAATGTTCAATATTTTTTTTTAAACGGAAACGGTTATATTAAGAGGCAATGATGTAACCACTATGAGAAAACCACAAAGTTCAGATGCCCTTATGGAAGCGGCAAATTCAGATGCCCTTATGGAAGCGGCAAATTCAGATGCCCTTATGATAGCGGCAAATTCAAGTGCCCTTATGGAAGTGACAATCAAAATCTCAAAAAACACCCCATACTGGTCGGGGTTTTCAGAAGGAAACTATAAGAGTTTTACACAGAAGGAAACTATAACGAAATGACTATAGTAAACAAAAGCTAAACCATGAGCAGAGAATACATGGTTAACGAGCTTTTCCACCGTGGCGCGAGGAGGAACTGGGATGTGCCTCAATTTCCAGCTTAACCACTTTCAATTCCAGTTTTTCAACCTTTATTTCCAATTCGGCAAGAAACCCGGTAAACACCTATTCGGCTTGCTTGATCAAGAGTTCGAATTCTTTCCTTAACTGAACCATATCCTGATCGAAATTTGCCAATGGCGTCCACCTTCCATGTCCATTCTGTTCAGAAGGCGATTCATTCTTTTCATTCTCTTCATGATATCTCGGATATCGTCTTCAACGTGCAGCGCAAGAGGGGAAGACGATGTGGATTCAGAAGAAAAGTCCATGGATACACAGAGGAACAAAGGTCCGACATCGCCTGCAATTCCAGCAAACCTGCAAATAAACCCACGATGATGGAGAAAGAGTCGTTTGCCACCTTGTATAGAGCCATGCACTTCGCGCATCATCATTCCAGCTAATGCGAGAGTACAGGAGATCTTTGAAAAGAGAAAAAGGACAGGGATGAAAGCATGCCAAATCAAGGTGTCGGAGGGTGGGATGGACGGAGAACAGAGCCATACGTACGACCTCCCGACTTCATTTAAACTTGCTCGTGTCTCATGCAAGCGCCCATGTGCTTTCCTAATGATCCAAGGCATACCACAAACGAGGAAGGACACGCCAACAGGAGGAGGAAGGCCCACATGAAAGGCTGCGAGATAGGCCCCTTCGAGCTTAAGCACACAGTCATGTAAGCAACTAGGGATCAGGGCCTTAGGGAAGAAGGCACCTGGTCCTCAGTTATCATTCAGTGCAAGAACACCTTTGTCAAATGTGGAGTCCAGATTCGCAGCCAAGTTAGCCAAATTATTGTTTTTCCTAAGAACATGAAAGACTTCGATTTTTTTAAAAGAGGAGACATAACTTTGGATCTTCCTCATCAGGTGTCGAATCTTCAGATCCTCTATAGGATTGCTTGTAATGAGAGATTTTAATGACAAGTTTGGAATCACCAATCACCATGATGTCACTGATACCTCGAGCTTTGACGAGGTGGAGACCTTTCCAGAGAGCCAGAGATTCAGCCATATTGTTTGATTCGAGTCTGAGCCCCCATGAATAGGACAATTCATGTTTTCCATCTAGGCAAAGAGAACCTTGCGGGCCCCCTGCCTCCCCTAGATTCCCTTTAGAGGATCCATCAAAGAAGAGAATGTGTCTTTGAATATTTTTAATCCATCTAATGAATTCAACGTCCTCAAGCCTAATCTCCTAAGAGCTTTCTTTCTTACGGCCTAATGGAGAACTAATAGGTAAATCAGGAGTGAGACTATGAATCCATGCTTCCTCAGAAGGGGAGAGGGGAAAACCAAAGGAGTCACACCAAATGGAGCTAAGACAATCCCCCAATAATCTTAACACCTTGGAAGCCACCTGCTTAGCTTGATTGGTCTTTTCCCTGAAAGTTCAAGAGTTCCTTTCCAGCCAGAGCTTCCACAAAACAAACTTTTGGAGCACCAACCAACAGGCTTTAAGGATCCCATTATTTAAGCTAGGAAACAGAGAAATATTGGGCCAATCAATTAGAAGAGAGTGGATACTATCAAGAAGAGAGATTGAGCCATTTTTTGCAGGAAACGAAAGGTTCCAGACTTCCTTTGCAAAGGGACATGAGAGCAGAACATATTCAACAATTTCTTCGAAGTTAGAATAGAGAGGGCACCTGATTGGACCTTCCCATCCTTTCCTCTTCAAATTTTCACCAGTCAGTATCATGTTATGAGCCAAAGTCCAAATAAAGAAATCCACCTTTGGGAGAGTTTTCATATTCCAGACGCTCTTCCAGATAACAGGGTTGTATGAGACCTAATGACTAATGAGAATGTTATAACCGGTGGTGGTGGTATAAGTCCCAGACTTATCCCCCCATCCTCTAGTATCCTTAGATCTCTTTGAAACTGGGGAATCCCCTTTAAGCTAGGAGACCAAGGAGAATCTTTCACCCTCAAGGTGAGGAGGACAAGAAATCAACCAGTCCTTCCAAGAGCTATTGCTATCGGTGTCCCAAACAAAAATACTCCAAAGGGTGGTTATATTATGACTATAAAGATAATATTTCAGCGGAGCCATGCTAGGGATCTAGCCAATCAACGACATCCCCGTAATGGAGTCATCCCAAATTTTGACATGTTTCCCATTCCTAGGGATCCAATGCAACCTGGAAGTAAAAATACCAATAGACTTAAGACAAATAGTGAAGATGGGAGAACCTTTCCTTTCCACCGGAGGGTTGTCGAGGCACCTCTGTCGGGTCCCAACAACGTATTTTTTCCAAAGAGCTCTTTTACATTAGGAGGCATTCCCAGATACAATTTTTCAGAGGATTTTTGCTCCAAGGGCGAGATTTTCAGGCTTCTTAGATCTCTTAATTGAAGACCTCCTTCCAGCAGAGGTTTGGAGATTTTCTCCCAGCTTACAAGAGGAAGCTTTTTCCTAGACTGTTTGCCTCCATTCCAGAGGAAGTTTCTAAGAATTTTTTCAATAAGAGCGATACTTCCTTTCAGGGCCAAGAGAATGGAGCACTGATAAATGGGAATGCTGGAAATAACAACTTTGATTAGCACCACCTTCCCTGTCGGATTGAGCCAGGAGGAACCCCACAAATTAACTCTAGCCTTGATTTTGTCAACAATAGGAAGCGAGTTGGACGATTTTGGAGAAGCCTTGGAAGATGGGAACTCCTAAGTATTTGAAGGCCTCCCACTGAGTCTTCCCTTCAATGCCAAGGACTTTAGTAATTTCCAACATCTCTCTGGGATTGTAATTCCACCCATAAATCTGAATTTTCGCATAATTGATCTTGCTACCTGAGAATTCATGGTAAAGATCCAATTCAAATTTGAAGCTTCTAGCTGATTGGACACTTGCGCCACCAAGGAGAATTGTGTCATCAATGAATTGGGCATGGTTTATATCCCTAACTCCAGGAGCTATGCGGAGCCCAATAAGATTGTTTCTCCTTTGACTTTGAGATAACTGAAAGGTTAGCATAGAAGCTTGGATGGCATAGAGAAGAGGAGAGAGAGGACACCCTTGAGGAAGACCCCTGGTGGCCTGAAAAAACCCAGCCGCACGAGCATTGACCAAGGGAGCGATCCAAGGATGACTGATGCAGGCTTGGACCCAATTAATAAATAGAGGATCAAATCCAAATCTGTGGAGAACATGAAACAAAAACTCATGACGAACTCTATCAAAGGCATTGGCAAGATCCAATTTGACAATCATACCTTTTTCTTTGCGCTGAACACTAGAGTGAATGGCTTCTTGAACAAGAATGATGTTGTCTTCTATATGTCTTCCTTTGATGAATCCTCGTTGATTCTAAGGAATGATGGAGGGAAGCAATTCTTTGATTTGATTGGCTATGATTTTGGTTATGATTTATAACCAATATTGTACAGGGAAATGGGCCTGAACCTCTCAAACGAGGTAGCCCCTTTCTCTTTAGGAATAAGGGCAAGGAAGGCGGAGTTGGTGCTGCCCCCAATTTTGTTGCAGACCTGAGATTTTAGGACGAGCTTGTGGAGGTCATTCTTAACAATCTTCCAGCAACATTTGATGAACCTGGTCGTGGAACCATCTGGCCCAGGGGCATTGTCAGGATGCATACTAGAAAGGGCTTTTTTAGTTTCTTTTTTGGAGACTTGACTAATCAGGGACTCATTGGTGGCCAAGATAACCGAAGAAGGGATCAAGTTAAGAATTGGGGATGGGGGGAGCAGGTTAGGAGGGCTATTTTCAGTATAGATATTTTTAAAATGATCATGAGCAATTTGCTTGATTTCTTCAAAGTCTTGGACCACTTGACCTTGATTTTGGATCTCTTTCACCTCCGAGAAGTGCTTGCGTCCCTCCGCTTGCTTGTGAAAGAAATTGGTGTTCTTGTCACCTGCAAGGAGCCAAAGGGTTCTTGCTTTCAGCCTCCAATATTCCTCCTCAATTCTACAGGCGGCATGGAGGACGCGATGGAGAGAGGATTCCTTATCCAGACTATCACCATCCATAGGATGATCTTCTTGCCATCTTTGATGCTGATCAAGATTCTCCCGGGCTTCAATTCTTTGCATGGTTGGGGACTTTAGACTTTTTGCCCAGGCCTTGAGGGCCAGCTTAAGCCTCCTTAGCTTTTCTTCCCAAACAAAGAAGAGGGATCCCGTCACTGGCCTGTCCCAGGTTGACTGAACAAGATCAAGAAACCCTTCCTTGTTGATCCAAAGAGGGCTAAATCGAAAAGGAATGGGGCCCACAATTTTCTCATCAATGTTCAATAATTGTAGCCATGCTAAATTGATTATTATTATCCTTAATATTTCTTAATGATTTTTTTCATTACTATTTATCTTCATCTTCAATGCTCAATAATTGTAGTAATGTCTAATTGACTATTATTGTTTTTAGTATTTCTTAATGAATTTATTTTTCATTACTATCCATTTTCAGCTCCAACACTAACTAATACTCAATAATTACATCAACATAAAGTTTACTATTAACTTTTTGTCATATCGAATTAACTACTATTACCCTTAGTATTTCTCCATAAAAATAAAATAAATAAATAAATCTAATGCTATCCATCTCCATTTTCACTGCTAAATAGTAATCAATAATTATACTCCCATGGAATTGATTATTAATTTTTGAACTCTTTTTCAATGAAATTTTTTAATCGAATTGATTATTAATTTTTGAATTCTTTCTCAATAAAATTTTGTTATTACTTTGTATTTTAGGTAGTCAAATTCTTTATCAATAAAAAAATTTCATTACTTTCCACCTTCCTGACTCAATGCAATAAAAAATAAAAAAAATTCAGTACTTTCCACCTTCCCTGCTGTACTCCCATCGATTGATTATTAATTTCTTTCTCTTTCTCAATGAGAAATTTTCATTACTGCCTGCCGTAGTTAAGTTCAGCGGATCAATCCACATAGTCACTGGAAACATGATTCATAAAAAAAAACAAGTGGTCAAATTCTTTATCAAAAAAAATATTTCATTACTAATTTGTGATCTAGTCAAATTGATTATATTATTGTATTTTTGTTGTGCTGGTTTGTGGTCCAGTTAAATTGATTATTATTTTTTAAAGTGAATGTTAATTTATGTGACTATTTTGTGATCTAGTCCAAATTGACTTTTTCTTTTTTAACTCCTTTGTGGTCCAGTGAAATTGATTATTATTTTTGAAAGTGAATGTTAATTGAAGTGAGTGTTTTATACTTTTCACAAAATTAAGAGAAAGTTTTGGTATTTAAAAATTAGATGTCAACTGTTGGGTGTCACTGACCAGATGTATTTGCCTCCAAGAAGCTAAGCTAGTACCCCTGCCATGATGTAAATCTCATGCACGATTAATATAGTACCTGCCATGATGCAAATGCTGCCAAACCATTATGTAAATCTTTATATTTTATGTATCTATGATTAATATATTGTAATAGTATATATTTATCTTAACTTTAAATCTGAATCTACCTTGAAGTATGTAGAGAAATCCAAATTTCTTTGCTTCTGATTTTTCTTTTTTCTTAATTTTTTTAATTTTTTACAGATTTATAAAATTTACATTTTAATAAATTTAATTGAATATCAGTGGTATTTGGTAAATTTAATTTGATATCAATAGTGTTTATAGTGTTTAGTAGATACTAGTTTAAGATCGATCTATATTTATTTGTTTGTTTTATATGAAGACATAGTATTTTAATTACTTTTCATTGATTTTTTATTGTATAAATTAACATAATTTTTTTATTTTTTATTTCGTTTTCATTTTTATGATGAGCTCACATGAATTTTTTAATTACATTTTGTTTTTGATTTATCACATTAGATGTTACCTTATTTCATTTGTTTTTGGTTTATCATATAAGTGTTACCTTATTTTATGTGACAAGGACTTCTTACTCTAAAATTTAAAAATTATAAAAAATATGATTCAATTGAGTGTAGATTGCTTTATGGTCTCGGAACAATGACTCTTTTGGATTACCCTAGACCTCTTGGAAGGCATTGGCATGTCCAAAGATTTTAGGGGGTTGAGGGATGAAGATTCCTGTTATTTTTGCTACAACTCTTGCTGCTAAGAGTGTATGGAACCTTATTCATGGTTCGGGTTTTTGGGTTCAGATAGCCATTCAAAAGTATGTCCATCTTTTATCTTTATTGGACTGGATCAGAGTCTTTGTTAAACATAAAAGATATGGTGATTATCTTGTTTGGAAGGTTGGGAATGGTGCAGATGTTTTCATGGGTTGGATGCAAATGGAGACATCTTTTACCCTCCTTATTGATTGATAACTTACACTCTTTTGGAAATTATTTTCTTAAAGACATTGGTTGTCATGGTGTGTTTTTTTTGCTGGAGCAGGGTTGGCTTACTGCTGAAATTATTAGATTAGTGGATAATTGGGATGTTACTTGTTGGAATGGATATCTGGCTATTCTTAAAGCCATGCATGTTAGGTTATCTAATGATGTTGATGTGCTGGTCTGGAATCAGTCAAAATCTGGGAAGTACTCTCCAAAAGTTAGATATCTTCAGTTGATTTTGGATAGGAATGAGGTGGAATTTACCTGGTGGTGGAAGGTGCTATGGAAGTTTAAGTGTCCTCTTAAGGAAAAAATATTTTGCTGGTTTTTATTATCTGATAAGGCTTTAACTTGGTATGTCCTTTGTAGAAAGGGTAGGGAAGAACGTGGTAGATGTTATTTGTGCAAGATGGATGCAGAGTCTAACTTCCATTTAGGTGTGGATTGCTCTTTTTCCAGAAGTGTTTGGTTTGAACTTGAGTTCAAGTTACAACGTAAGAACTTATGGATTGGTGACTCGGTGATATCATGTCTTAATGAGGAGGTGAAGCACATTAGATCTTTAATTGTTATAGTTTTATGGTTCATATGGAAGGCAAGGAATCAGAGTTGCTTTGAAGATTTATTCTTGTGCCTTCTCAAGTTTCCTCTTTCTGTTTGGGCTTGCTAAGTTCTTACCCTCAAGACAAAATTGTTGTTAAAATCAGATCTGTTGTAAAGGAAATTATTGATAAATCCTTTCCTTGGGGGTATTTTGATGGATTGGCAGCAGGTGAACATAATGTCTATGGAGCTGGTGGTATGCTTTACATTGTTAATGATCATTTTTTTACTTTAAAGCAGGTTTGGGCACTGGTACTAACAACTATGCTGAGTTTCTTGGTTTAAAGTTGCTACTCACTTTGGTTTTGGATAAACATATTTCTAAGTTACAGATTTTTGGTGACTCTCAGCTGGTGCCACTAGTAAGTTCAGAATTCAGAATATTCAGCTTTCCCAGATTCTTCATGAAGTTATCAGATTTTCTGATATGTTTGAGTTCGTGGATTTCAAGCAAAGTTTATCGAGAAAGAAACTTTCTGGCATATGAATTAGCAAAAGCTGGATCTAATGTACTGGTTGGGTATTAGCAGATTATTGAGCATTGTGCAGCTGGAAGTTTTGAGATTGTTATGTTTTTTTAGTTCCATGGGAGTAGACCTGGACTTTCTTTTTGGAACTCTTAATATTTTTGGTTGTGGCTGTTGGACATCATTGTTGTTTTTTTTAGATCATGGCCTGTTTTATATGGGCATGTGGTGGTTGTTTATGAGAGTATGTTTTGCTATGCTTTTTTCAAATGTCTTCGCGATGTAAATACTATGATCTGGTATGCATGATATTTTGTAAGAATTCGTTAGTGATATTTTTTTATCATGGTCTATATTCAGTATTGATAGTTGTCCATCTAAAGAATGTAAATTTGATATATATAAAAATAAATTTACGATTTTTTTGTGTGGAAAAAAAACTTGGTCCTCACGAACCGACCAATTTTTACTATGTATTTCTAACCATAACTTATTTCTTTGAAATATCAAATGTTAATATTCTTTAATAAAAAAGATATATTAACAAAATTACAAAATTCTTAAGAATGTCAAATGTTATTCTTTAAAAAGCCCCAAGGGCCCCTCTCGGTGGGGCCCCAATAGAATATTGGGGAAAGCATCCCAGAATGGGTAGTTCCTAGACCCCACTATCCCCCTACTACTATACCCTAAAAGGGTATAGGAGGCAGGATAGAGCCCATAAAAGCATGTATGGACTCTATCTTGCCTCCTATACCCAGGCAGGGGGATAGTGGGGTGTAGGAACTACCCATTCTGGGATGCTTTCCCCAATATTCTATTCGGGCCCACCAGGAGGGGCCCTTGGAGCTTTTTTGTTATTCTTTAGTAAAAAGACGTATATTAAAAAAATTAAATTAGATGAATAAGGATGTTAAAAAATCCCAAATAAAAATATTAAAGAAATCCAGATGACAACTTTCTCTCCTCAAATGTATCATACAACTTCAGCTTTATTCGCCTTGACATGTACGATATCTGCACTTCTTGTGACCACAACCATCTATTGAATGGACCATACATTCAGTGTCTATTAATACATACATTTGAGTTCCAATGGTGAAACTCCTCATTGGGATAGCATATGTCGAGTAATATAAGAGGTGTAACTTCTAAGAAAATTTAGAAGACAAGAAAACAAAGGTTTGATTAGCAAAAGTTGTAACATGCGTAACGGAGTTTATATTATCAAAAGTTGTAACATTTATTTATATGAATGGTGACGAAAAGTTGCAACGAAACTAACTAATTGCATTGGTTATTTAAAACGAAATATCAAAAGTAAAGTTTTTATAGATTATTATTTTGAAAATTTTAATTTGTAAATTGATTTAAAAAATATAAAGCTTCTTTATCAATAATTTTTTTTTAATGAAATTATATTTTACATTATAATGTGCAGAAGATCCTATCCGCCCGGTAGCAAGCTTTAAAAGAGACTTCCTTTATAAGATAGAGAGATTAAGGTTGGTAAAGACAAATCATAGGCATATTTATTATATCACCGCTCGTGTTGTATTATAATATTTTTTGAAGGCAACTTAAGGTGAAAGAGACAAGGAAACATAGCAATAGTCAATATAAAAGGTGAACGGTAGCCCGTAACCATAAGATCAAATGTAAAGGGTATTCCATAAGGAAAGCTATTACAAGAAAGAGAGAGGAAAGCTTTCAATGAACATCTGAAGCCCATTGCTAGTCGAACATCTTTATTCCATCCTAATTGCTAGTCTATTAAATTAATTAATAAGATTGACAAACTATTTTTTATCCTAAAGTACATTGAACAAGATTGCAAGTTATATTTTTCTATCATAAAGTATATTGAACAAGATATGCAATCAACATGTCTCTATGAGGACGGTCTATTGGATAGTCCTAATCTTTGTAATCCAACAGACCAATGTTCAATTCCGGTTTGGGCTTGACATAAAAAAAAGTAAGTTCAAGGCCCAGACTCACAAGTGTGAACACGAAACAAGATTTGTAGTAGCACATGACATCTCTTTGTCTCATAGACGACAATTAAAAAAATGCACCAAACTAGATTAAGTAAATTGGTAACCAAACTTGTGTACTCAAGTTATTCATATATTCTTGATTCATGTTTTGTGTTAGTCTTCCACATTGTTTTGATGATATAGTTTTATGGGTTATGTTGGTTTTCAGATTAATTTGTTTATTCCTTGCATGGGTTTTTACACATATTCAGTGATAAGATGATTAAGAATGGTTATAGTGTAATACATAAGGTAAGAATGTTCACTCAAAGTAATGAGACCCAAAGCATAGGAAGACCGTCTAAATTCCAAGTTTTCTACACATGGTGTTTGGATCTTTCCATTTTTAGTATGTCCAACCACGTACCACAAGCTTTCTAGACCGTTAATCCTCAAGCATTGTTGTCGTAAGTGTGTGCTAGGAACTATGATCACCTTTGTGTTTCGCAATGCAACAATATATAAATTTTCAATCTATCTTTTGTTAAATCAAGAAGATATAACTTGGATCATTATGAATACCATCATCATTACCAAGTGCTAGGAAACTTAAATAACCTCACTGACACTTAGCCCTTCATGCATGATGGTACCACCCATGTTGCCACTTTCCTTCACACATGACAAGAACTATGAATATTTGGTTGAGAATTAAAGAACTAATGAACTTTCAAGAGTCATGAATACTTGGTAGGGCATCAAAGAACTAAGGATCTTCCAAAACGACTAGCTGATAATCCTGAGAAAAAAAAGGTTGTGCTTCCTTGACTTGGAAGAGGCTATGCATCTGGTAAATGAAGAATTGGCCAAAAACATTCACTCTTTTTCTTAATCTTTGTTTAGTGAACAACAAGGACATTGTCCATAGAAAGGGGAAGGATGAGCATATTCTTGTTATTTGTGGGCTAAAAAGAGAACTAGCGATCTATTCAAATCAAGTCCATATTGTTTTTCCATAATATGGTTCATCAGAGTCAAATTACATGAAAAAAACATACAAGAAAGGAGTTCCATTCCATGGATGGCTCAGTTGGTCATCCTCAAACATCTAGTGAGCAATACAAGGGAAATAAATAAGACAATTATGAGTAATACAAGGGACAACGATAAGTCAATTTTGATCAAAACAGAGTCAATTATGAAGAGAGACTCAGTGGGTATCTCATGAATCCTGTGAATGTTGACTACTGTTGGTATCCATTGAAGTATTGTTGGGTGGGCTCTCCTTCTCTCATGAACTGAAGAATAAGTATGTGAAGAAGCGTTACAAGCCTGTGAAGACTACATCTACATTTTCCATTGTGAAGATGTTTTCTTTCTCTGCTTGATGTTGTACATGCCAAGCTCTTAAGGCTCGACCTCCATTTGTTCTTGAACTTGTGTGTAGCTATGAATCTCTTCCCCAGGATGGCATAGACAAAGGACATGTATCAACTCTAGGATGAGCATGTAAGTATTTACACATATCCCCAATACTAGGATTTAGAATGTGCCTCTTCGACGCAATGAAGATTTGTTTGAAGCATTTACAACAAATATCTAGGATCACCAACTGAAGGAGAGTTTCCAGAAGGCACATATTTTTTGTTGAGGAATTGGATAAGTGAAATCTTGTCACAAAGGAAAACCCTCATAAGATGGATGGATAGTAGAAAAGTAAAGGATTCATCATTAAACCCCTCTTCAACCATGATTCAAGGAGACAATGATTTGCATCAGCGATTCTGAATGAATAAGAAACGGGGATTATCTTCCCACTCACTTCCAAAAACAAGTTGATGTTATTAATGTTATTTATAGGTCCAAAACTTAGTCAAATACACATAATACAATAGGTATTATGATTACAGCGAGAAAAGGTGTACATGTCCTAGTGACTCCCACAAGTGATCATGGAAAGATTTTTGCATCCATGCACAATTTGGAAGTTGGTGGAGAAATGAATTTGGCATCTAGTGTACAATTGTACAATTCGATATTAACCATCGTTAAAACAAAACCAAACAAAAAAAACAACGTATCATCATTTTTACTATAAGGCCTATTATTAAGTCTAATAAAATAATTCTTGAGGTGATTGGAAGAATTTGAAGAAAAATAATGTAGCGATTGATATTGTGGGCTATGGAAAAGAACTTGATTTCTATGGCCACAGAATTTGAGAAACTTAGAGAAAATATTGAAAATTATGAAAATCAATCATGGGGTGCTGCTGGAAATACAAGTAGGCATTGTCATTTTTGGTCATTTACAACCCCTTGTGATAATAAACTTTGTGATTTAAAATTCTCAAAATAAAGAACACAACTAAATAGCGCATTGGAATAATGTAAAGATGCAAATTGGTTAGAGTGGTTACACTAAAGATATAATTTAAGTGTGGCATTCAGTTCCAAACCCAAGATAAAGACAAATATTTTCTAAGATCAATTATTTGATTTTGCATATCTTTTTGTAAGGAGCTATAAGGTGGCATCTTTTGAGTTAGATGGTATTTTTTTATGCGTGTACCTTGTAATTGGAGTTATAAGTATCTATTTGTAAAGATAGTTCATTTTTTTGCATATTTTCTATTGTTATAAGGTGATAAGGTGATGATAATCAAGCACTTGGCATATTGATGAAAAATTATCAGATTAAAACTTAGTATTGAATTGCATTATAAACAAGTGCATTTTCGGTGGAAGCCGACACCCTTTCTAAGCTTGTTTTTATGTTGTTGAAGGGGTGGAGTTGCAAGGTCCCTCGTAGGACTCAACACTAAAAGATGATGTGTTTCCAATAATTCGTATTTCATATTGTGGTCTTTCGTGTCTATTTTTAACACTCAAATCCACTGAGTTGTTTGGATAGATATTGTGTTTAGTTCTGACATTCAAACCTACCTCTTTGATATATTTTTCCATTGGAAGCACAACCATGCATTTTTACATCACACCAAAAAAAGTTTTATTGCTTCTCATCTTGTTCCTAATAAGGGTAGGAGTGATAGTCAGAAACAAGTGAGCAAGAACAAGCAAGGAGGAATTCTTTAGCCATAACCAAATCCAAATCCAAGTTCCACAGGTAACCACTAAGTGAGAACTAGAGTTTGAACCAAGTTCCATATTTGGTTTGTGGTAATCCTAAAACCACCTTTTTGGTTTATGGTCAACCAAAAACCATCCATTTAGTAAGATGACTTTCATATTTTGTTAGACATTAGTTAGTGTTCATACAAAACCATCCATTTAGTAGAATAATTATAACTTTTGGTAGTATTTAGGATAGTCCAGGACCCTCTAAGCCTTATAGACAAGTTACAAATTGGTTTGTGGTTAGCCAAAAACCACCAATTTTCAATGAGCTCCCTTTTAGAAGAAGACATTGGCTTCTACCTAAATTACTTGGCAAATGTTCAAATTTTCAAGTAAGAAATTCAACATTTGTCAATTGTTTACTTCTTGATTTTATCTCTTTGCATGTTGCTAGACACATTAATTGTTAAGGAGTTTTACTAGTGGTTCCTCAGGAAAATCTGCATCAAAACTCATGAAGTTTTATGATGTGTTTTAGGTGGAAGGCTTGTACGGACTTACAATTAAGGGGGGGATCGTTAGAATAACCATAATCTAAGTCCTAAACCTACCTTAACATGCATCTAGTTATGATGTGGTTATGAGGTAGTTACCGAATTATGTACTATATATGTAATATTTATGCATATCAATGAAACACTCAAGGCAATCCTTTTCTTCCATATTGTCGCCTTCGTGCTATTCTTTATTCCTATATTGATATTCTAACATGATGGTATGTTGAATATGTTGAATCTAGTAAGATCTATGTATTGAACTTCCAAGTTGTCTAGCCTACCATTAGTAGAGTAGGTGGTCATATTATTTGTGGTGTTAGTGTGAGGTGGTATATAGGGTTCCACCATGGGTGGGATTTTTCAAGTCATAAGGATAAGGGGGTGTTAGGTTATATAGCTCTTTGATATACATGTGGGGTCCAACAATAATACTTGGCCCAATATCTTATGGAACTAACTAAGGAGGATCAATCATTCCCTTAGTCATATCACTCAACTATGCAAGTACTAGAGAGTGCCTAAGTTTTGTTCTTGGTGTACTATAGAAACAAGATGGTTGATTGGTTTTTATCTAAAGTTGGTTCCAAGTATACCCAGGGGACTTCCTATATACCCAAGGGTATTTGGAAGTGAAATTCCATATACAAGTGTTGTCTCATTCAGTACTACTCTAAGGGAATCATACTAATAGAGGTTGCAAGGTTGCACAATAAGGTGGCTTAAGTACCCTTGTATTTTATGTGTGTATGCTTCCCCAACTATAGATTTACCAACTAAATATCATATCTATGTGTTATTTAAATATGTGGGAACATGTATCTAACAAAATAAATTAAAAATTGAGTTGGGGAACCCTATAAAGAGATCTACAATGATTGGGAAATAATTTACTTTTCAAAGTAGGGATGAGGCCAAAATTTAGAAATAAGTACAACTCCTTGTAATCCCTTATTTGGAGATGATTTCTAAAATCACTGCACTTATGTAATTTTTTCATTTACAACTTATGTATTTCTGAAATTTTTTCACTTATGAATCTACATTTTTTTCTTTAGTTTTCTCGTATGTCTACTATGTATTGCCACATGTTTCAATGAATTCTATTGTGCCAAGCAAAAACTATGGTAATTTTCCTGAGACTTATTGATTTTGTATTAATTAGAAGGAAGAACTTGTATATACTACTACACATATATTTTTTTAGTTCCAAATATTAATTTATTACTACAAGTACTCTTGTATGTATTTCCAATACAATTGGTGGCACTAGGGTGTGTACACAAAGTACTACACATGGTGTGTATTTTTATTACAGTGCGCCACATGTAGTGCATACAATTAAATTAAATAAATTGGCATCAAATAACTTGTCTTATATGGCATTTTGTTCATGTCTATTAGATGTACTAGTTATGAGTGTGTTTCATTCATGTCAATCCACCTTAAGGAAAATTTTATTTACATAGGCATTGTGTTTCTCATGACCATATGCAACAGTGCATGGAATATATCGAAATGCGCTAAGAGAATTATTTTGATGTACTGCATTTTATTGCATGAATCAATGCACTCGATGATGTCTAGGAACATGGTGTCTCAATTATATAGGAGTCCCATTTTACAAGGCTAAAAAAAGGAAAAAGTTGTTGGCTCAACCTATAGTATTGTGAATTGGCCCATTGAATATTATATACCAAGGCCATAAAAAAATTATCCAAAAAATATATAGTATGGAATCCAAAGTGTTTCTCCTTAAGAATTGTTTGAAAGATATCATCTAAAAAATGTCCACAACCAACTATACAACCTCTAGTTACAAGAAGTGAATCCAATGAATTATCTTTTGATTGAATTTAGAGAAAAGAATTTAACTAAAGGACTCTATAGATAAAACATATAAGGACAATGCCATAAGAAATCCTTGTATAATGGAGTGAAATAGGTCGACGTGTTCATATTTTCTTATGTTAATAGATGACCAACTGAGCACATTAGTAAATAAGGTTTCCACACTATTAATGAATTTGGGACTGGATCCTATGACTCTGAGCATCATCAAAAAGAAGTGTCATTACACTTGGTCATAGGATTTATCAAAGTCAATCTCAATAAATAGAGCATCCAATATATATGAGCAAGCCCACTCCATGCCTTCCCATATAGTAATAACATTATCAAGAATACATTTCCACCAAATAAATCGTGTTTTTTTCATTTAGATGATTTTGAGAAGAATGTGCTTAATGTGAAAGGCTAGAGCTTTGTTAGGATTTTATAGACTTTGTTTAGCAAGGTGATGGGCCTCTAGTTGGTGATCATTTTGCGGTCCTCACATTTTAAAACAAACTTGATGAAACCCTCTTAATCCTAGTGAACTCCTTGAGTGTGGGTTTCTCGAGTTTGTTAGATGTGGCGGAAGATGGGACTCGACATTAATGGCCATATGCCACAGTTGTCACCGCCTCCCATATATCTATGCAACCCCCCCCTCTGGGAAGGCGTTCGAGCCTGCAGAACACACAACTCTGTACTACTGGTCACATTGCCAAGACTTCGGATTTGATGGCTCTATCCATGCATCAAATGAATTTAATGGTTGTCGGTGTTAGCATTGTCTTCCTAGTCACCTTGCTCGATGGCTTCGCACAGATTTTGCTCGAGCAGCATACTATATCTCGCATATTTTTCGGTCGCTTCATTGTCATTTGGACTTCCAACTCTAGGGAAATTCAGGTAAACATGAATACTAGGCAGAGAATACACCCACAGACAATGTCGCTCATACTCAGGGCCACTCCTCGTAGAGGCAACAACTCCATGGGAGAAAGAACTTGAGCAACGTGCATCATTCCATCTCTGTGCGATATGGAGCCCATATTCCCCTAAACGTGCGCAGGGAGGTGGATGATTCGGAAGCTAAAGTTGTGGCTCGTCACCACTCTATGCAAGCTCCGCGGCATAGACTCTCCCATTATTAGCGAATGAAGAATGTCCTTGCCCAGCTGCTTTAGGAATGTGATTGTGCTCCCTCTCCACCGACCTCCATTGATTCTGATAGCTCCACTGCTCAGGAAACTTCCTCATCCTCTCCAAGTCTGAACCAACAGGACCCTGCCAAGGAAACGCATCAGAGTCAGGACATCAAGCACATCGGATGCGCAACAGAAGCTTCACCCACTGTGGAGGAAAAGAGGCAGAATGATGAAGGGTGTGTGCATACTGACAAACAACAGCAACAGATGTCAACACCTCCCCCTGCTACAAAGCTGCAACAAGACCCTAAACCTATTTACTCTAGGGAAGACGAAGACTACTTCAAGTCGTGCCCAGTTGTTGAAGAACCATGGTGAAATCCATAAGGTCTCGGGATTTTCCAATTTCTTCTATGTTTTTTCATTTTATGTTAACTTGGTTAGATTACCAAACAACTCTGTTAATTTTTTACAGTTGAAACTTGGTTTCCCACACCAAGGGAAAGTTCCAGATAGGTGTAATAACCTCTAACCTCTTCCCTGGCAAGTTCTGGACATGTCATGAAAACTCTGCATGTACTATTTTTTGTATTTTAATATAATTTTCTACTACTCACAAAAAAAATGCTGGTGAATTTGTCCAAGACCTTCATGATAAAATTGTAACAAGTTTATCCTTACAAAATACCATATGGAATTATTGAATTCATGGGGTAATCCATTAGGGGCCTTATCATCGTCCATATCATGAAGGGTTGTTTTAGGCTTATCTAGAGAAAGAGCTAGGTCACATGACCTTCTTTGTTCCCTAGAAACCAAGCGAATACGTCAAGACACTCCTAAGTGAAATCCCTTCTCTTCTTAAACAAAATCATAGTATAGAATATCATTCGATAATGCTCCATAAATTATTTTGTCAGAACCATCCTAATTGGTAATGCGATGTAAATTAGTCTTCAATGCGAATATATTCTTGATGTATTCTTTAGTCTTTGTTTGGTTTATCCCCAATATTGAGCTAGTGAAGTAGATCTCTCAATTGAGAATCTTGCACCCAATGGATTTGATAAATATCAAGAATATGACACAGTTTAAATGTATGATATTCATTTTCCTTAGCATTCATTGTCCATTGCAAGTCCCACATACATTCTTGAGTTTAATGTGAACCACCTTAGTACAACCATGTTGGCTCTTGGCAATTTATATTCCATATCCCCTAGAAACGTAATAGTTATAGAGATAGCATCCTCCCACGACATTAGCTAGTTTGAGTCCCCTCGTAGCTTTTTTAATTTCTTTTTTTGAAAATTTGTGTTAGGAAATTTTTTTTATTCCATTAAATAAATTTGAATCAAATTTTAACATTTTTGTGTTCCCAACTATTTTCTATCTAATGTTTATCAAGTGAAAATATAAAAAATATCCATTTGAAGAGTAAACTTCAATGCATTTTCTTATTATTTTTGGGGATTTTTTTGTTTCTTCTTATTTTCTAAGACATATTTTTCTTTCATGTTTTAAACTCACGAAAAAAGTTATATTTAAGTTTTAGTCCTCCACTTATTATGGAAGAATTGAAGGGTTTTCATTTCTTTGTGGTTTCATATACTTGAAAAATATGTAAACATGGGTTGACATATAAGCCCTTAGTTGAGTTTAAACTCTTGATTAAGGATTTAAAAATGCTCAATTAATGGTTTATAAATCCTTGATCGAGGCTCCTAAAAAATTGTGATTGTGGGGTTTTAAATGATTTGTTGGTATTTTTTTGGTAAATTAAGAACTCTCATTTGAGGGTCTCTTAAAACCTTAATCAAGCATGTGTGTTCACCAAACCATTGATAGAGGTTCCTCTCTATGTTTAGACAAGGGGTTGTGTAACTAAATTTGGTTGCTAGAAAGGGTGACTTGTATTCATAGCTTGACTCCCAAATTTGGACAAAAAAACTTGAAAGGTGCTAGAAATGGAAGTCTACATTTTTTTCTATGTAATATAGATCATCAAGTAAATCTCTCGAGTAATTAGCCTCATTCCAGGATGGTAACTAGAGTAAAAAAACTACTAATACCTTGCTATCTCTAATCAACAATTATGTCACAAAGATTTCAACAATTTGCTCATGTATACTTGCTAACTCATGAAGAGTTCAACATATAGCTCACAAATGTCTTATCGAGGATTTGACCTTGAGTGGGATGAGTGAAACACATATCCACAAAACATTCAAGAAATTTCCACATGAATAAATGAAAGTGTAATTACTTGGAAATCTTGAATAATATGCTAGAAGTTAAATATCTAAAAAATAACTAATGAATATTGTAGATTTAAAGTGTAAAATTTTGGATTTAGATTAGACACATATTCCAATGCATTTCATTTACATCAATGTACAATCAAGAAAGTTGGAATTGTGTTTCAATGACATCGTATTTGTCATGACTATATGCATTGGTTTGTGCATTAAAATGAATTATTCAAAGAAAAATATCTTAATACAATGCATTTTATTACACAAGTAAATGTGCTAGATGATGTCTAGGAGCATTGTTGGCCCGATGGTATCCAAGTCCACTTTTTCAAGGCTAACAATTAAAGAATAGGTATTTGACTATGCCTTTAGCAATGTATGCTGGCCCATTGAATTGTATAGCCCGAGGAAATACAAAAAGTATCAAAACATTGAATTGTATAGCCTAAGGCAATACAAACTGTCTCCAAACATTTAATTGTATGGATCCACGAGGGTTGCTTCTCAAGAATTGTAAGAAAGGAGTCATCTAGGAAATGTCCATGGACCAACTACATAGTCTTTGGTTCTAGGAGGTGAATCCTATTGATTGTCTCTTTGCTGAATTTTCAATAAAAGAAAATATCCAAGGGCCTCTATGACCAAAACATATAAGACCAACGCTAAGAGAAATCCTTGTTTAATTGACTAAAACATGCTCACATGTCCATCATTTATTTTGTTACTATACAAATAAGCCATTGCATTATTAAATAACGTTTCGATGTTGTTTATGAATCAATGATTAAATCCTATGACTTTGATCATCACTAGAATGAAGAGCCATTCCACTTAGTCATAGACTTTCTCAAAGTCAATCTTGATAAGTTGAGTGTCCAAATTAGATAATGGGGCTTAGTCCCTTATATATACATTTATGAAATTATCAAGGATATATCACCATTAAATAAATCATATTTCCTCCATATGAATTATTTCAGGAAGAATATGGTTGTTGTGCAAGGCCAATACTTTAGCTAGGATTTCATAGGACATGTCAAGTATGGTGGCGTGCCTCTAATTTGTAATCAGTTTAAGGTCCTCATCCTTGAGAATGAATTTGAAGGGACCATGGTTAATCCGAGAGACTAGGGAAATTGTCCCAAAAGATTCATGATAAACTTGTAACATGTCTAGCCTAGTAAAATCCCACTTGGCCTTATAGAATTCATAGGGAAACCCATCAAGACATCGAACCATATCGTCATCTATTCAATGAAGGGTTTCTATAAGCTCGCCCAAAGAAAGAGCTAGGAACATACTCTTATTTTCTCCTAAGAAACCAAGCAAGGGACTAGGTCCATACACTTTTGGATGGAATACCTCATTTCCACAAGTTCTTTTTCAATACCAGCATGTTTGTTAATACAATGTAAATCAGTCTTCAATATAGAGATATTCTCATTGAGTTCCTTAGTAATAAAGATTTAAATAAGGCTTTGTTTGGTCTATCTCCAATCTTAAGTCAGTCAAGTTGGGATCTCAATTGAGCATCTTAGTCCCAACAGGTTTAAAAAATAAAAATAAGATGGGGTAGTCTAGGATATTGATATTGATTTTTCCCATCACAAGCATCCATTTTAGGTCATGTGGGATTTCATTGAGTTCAAATTGAAATGCCTTCATGATTCCACACTAGATCTTAGTGATTTTTCTCCGATACCCTTTAAGAAAAGAAATTGTTATAAATATATCATCTTCCCACAAAGCTAGCCAACCAAAGCCCTAATCCAAAATTTGAATTATTTTTTGAAAAATAATGTATTTTTATTAATTTTTCCGTTCCACTAATTAAAATTGAAATCAAAATTTATACACTCTTATGTTTCCAAGACGTTTCTCTCCAATGTTTGAGTAAATTGAAAAAATAAAAACCCACATTTAAAAAGTAAACTTCCACGTGTATCCTTGTAGATCTAAACAATGACTTATGAATGTTGTAGATCAAAAGTGGAAAGTTGTGGATCTAGATTTACATCAATTGCATTTCATCTACGCTAATGCACCATCAAAGAAAGATGAAATTGTGTTGTAGAGGTATTTTGTTTCTCATGATTGCATGCATTGGTTTATGCAATAAAACTTAACACACCATGAAACACATTTTGATGCAGTGCATTTTATTGCACAAATCAATGCACAAGATCATGTTTAGGAGCACTATTGGTTTAGGTGTATTCGACTCCAATTTTTAAAGGCTACAAATTCAATCATAGGTAGTTAACTATGCTTATAGAATTTGTCTCTTGTCCCATTGAATAGTATAGCTTGAGGCCATATGTCAAAAGGTATCCATAATTAATGGTATGGAACCGTGAGGGTTGCTTCTCGAGAATTGTTAGGAATAAGTCATCTAGGAAATGTCTTTGTACTAAGTACACAACCTTTGGTTCCAAGAGGTGAATCCCATTAATTAGATCTTAGTTGATTTTAGAGAAAATAAATTAGCCAAAGGCATCTATGACCAAAATATATAAGGCTAGATCCATAGGGAGTCCTTGTTTGATTGACTAAAATAGTCTCACATGTCCATATTTCTTTCTTCTACTTGACAAACAAGTCAATGCATTATTAAATCAGGTTTCCACATTTTTTTATGAAATATGAGATTGAATCCTACGAATTTGAGCATCGCTAGAATGAAGGGCCATTTTCATGCCCCCTCCCATCAATCTGACCACAGAGGGAACATGAACGATGTGCAGGGTACTTAATTTCACCCCCAAGGCCATATTACGAATTGATTAACATATAAATATGTGTGCAAATTCATGATAAACACACATAACATAGTTAAGCTCTATCAATGCACACAAGGCATGTAATACCAGCATGTTTCATCACAGGAATAACAACAAAATAATGCACATAAATAAACTCATTTTTAGGTTGTTCTCATGCATTCAATTTAACAATTCAACTAGACCAAATTATTCAATCTGACATAAATAATCAGTCATTCATAACGTGGAAATTCTGATTATACATAAACAACAGTTAACAATGATCATTAATTGAAGTTGTACAAGCAATTAGCTATGGAAGAGAAACATTTCACCCAATTGTAGGTCTATGTCCATCCTATATTCTTTCAACTGAGAGAACACCCCCTAGTTGGGCTATGTATCTACTAAGGAGGAACTACTCAGGCTCACTCATAGTGATAAGGACAAATACTCTTATTAAGATAGCACACAACTAGGTTTTTCAAGCAAGTAGAGAGGCAAGGAAGAAGATACCTAAGCCAGTGAGCTCAACCATAGAGCTACATGCATCTCAATTTATATTTAGAGATCCTTGGCACCCATAATACCTACCAAACCCAACACAAAGAAGGTCTCCTTCTCTGCTACGCACTCCCCCAAGTACCCCTTCCCTATATTGCTCTTCAAGGTATTAAAAATCTAGATATTATTTCCTTCATTGGGTTTATCAAGCCATTTCGACCTTTGAACTCACTCTCGCTTCAATCCACTTTTGGATTTTTTCCAATTTCTAACCACGTGACTGTCATCATGAAATTTCACTTTCAAGATTCCAAATTTGGGTCTTCCTATGGATTTTTGGGCCCCTAGCACTCTCAATTTTGCCCCATGGTTTACATATATGGATTCCCCATTGGATTTCACTTCTCATGTGAATTTTTGCGCATTTTTGGCACTTCAAAATGTGGCTTCTCCCCAAGTTGTGATTTATGCAAAGTTCACCGCTGGGAATGCATAACAAGCTTGAGTTTGATGTCGGGTTATTCAACAATGGACTGGGGATGATGGAAAAAAAATTCCCATGAGGAAAAAAGACGTATGGGTCAAGTACACCATGCCCATACTTATCCATATGAATCTCTGAGTTTTTCCATTCTCCATTAATGCATGAGCTAATTTTTTTAGCTACTTTCTTATCATAGAAATAAATGTCAGCAAGGGAAGTCAAGATAACATTCCGAAACACAGGGTTCAATCCCACAACCCCCTAACCTCTCCTTAGTGGATACACATTTCCCCCTCATTTTAGTTGCTTCCATAGCCAACTCTTTGAATTTTATTGCATTTAAATACTTACATGCTTATACAATTTCCCATGGCTTACTATCACATGGCTAATAAAATATAAAATACTTACCTTTAAACCCGAGCATTCTCCAACAGGGCCTTGGCCTTGAGCTCCATGCTATGAAATCATACATCACATATGCATGATATTTACATATAAAGCATCAAAATAAGGGTATTACATTCCCCTCCCCCTTAGAAAAACACCATCCTTGGTGTTCTCAAAACTTGAATAAAAATGGGTATGACTCTTTCATGGAATCCTCTAACTCCAATGTACCCTCATCGGGACCAAGGTGCTTCCATTGCACCTTTAACTATCCGATGGATTAGTTCCGGAGAAATGTCACCTTCTTGTCAAGAATGTTCTACCTAGAACTCTCCCTCCAATTCCACCTGTATCAGATTCCAATCAATTATGTGATTAGGGTCATGTACATATTTCTTAAGCAAAGAAACATGTAAAACATTATGAGTTGTCATGTTAGCAGACAATCCAATTCTATATGTAACTGGCCCTATCCTATCAAGGACTACGAATGGCCCACAATATCTTGGTGCTAACTTGGCACAACTTCTGAACTTTAAGAAACTTTTCCTTGGCTTTACTGTTAAATCAACGTGATCCTCAATTTTAAATTCCTTATGTACTATTTTCAAATATGCATAACTCTTCTTCCTGTCTTAGGATGACTTTAAATTCTGCTTGATCTTAACAATTTCTTATTCCATTTCCTTGAGCATTTATGGCCCAAGCACTATCATGTTCACTAGACTATCCCAATTTATGGGAGTTCTGCATTCCCTTCCATACATATCTTCAAATGGACTCATTCTCAATGATGCTTGATGTCCATTGTTGTGTGTGAATTACACCAATTGTAGGTAATCCTCTCACTTGGATGGTTTATCCATCACATACATTCTCAAGATGTATTCAAGAACTTGGTTCACCCTCTCGGTTTTACCATCTGTCTGAGGATGATACGTTGTACTAAAATTCAACTGATTACCCAACTCCTAAAATAAAACGTTCCAAAACTTAGATGTGAAATTTTCATCTTGATATCAAACTATTGCTTTGGGCAATTCATGCAATCTAAATATTTTCTTCATGAAAATATTTGTTGTCACTTGTTTTATGAGTGAACTTAATTGGAATAAAATGATCTTCCTTTGACAGCTTGTCCACCACAACCATAATTGAATCATGCTTCTTCACTATTGTTGTCATACCTAGTATAAAGTGCATAGAAAGTGTTTCCCACTTCCATTCCCAAATGGGAAAGGGTTGCAATAGTCTTGTTGGGTGTTGATGCTCTTCCTTGAATTGCTGGCATTTTTTACACCGAGCAATGTATTCTTCTATATCCTTCTTCATTCCATGCCAAAAGTATTGCTTCATTTTTGTTGTTATTGTCTTTTGATATCCTAGATGTCTAGAGTAAGGCATTAGATGAATTTCATCCATTACTAACTTCTTCAAATATACACAATTCAGAGTGTACAGTTTGTCGTTATAAAGAAGAAGATCATCTTCTTCGAGCTGGTATCCTTCACACTTTTCATCTAGTTTTCCCTGGTGCAATTTTTTTTTAACTTGAAGGTAAGTTTCATCGTTGTTTTGGCTTCAAGATCTCTTGTTCTCATATTTGATTTGCATATACTTAATGCTGGTACATGAAATTTTCTACTAAGGGTGTTTGCAACCTTCTTCTCTTTCCCTTTTACATGCTTAATTTCAAAATCAAATTCACATAGGAATTTCATCCATCTAGCTTACCTATCATTCAATCTTGGTTGATCAAACAAATACGTTAAGCTCATGTGGTTTGTTCTAAGCTCGAATCTTCTCCCCAACAAGTAATGTCTCCACATCTTCAGAGAATGTACTATGGTTACTAAATCTAAATCATGAGTTGCATAATTCTTCTCATACTCTTTTGATTTTCTTGACTCATAACAAATCACAAAGGCTTCTTGCATAATCATTCCACCTAATCCTTCTATGAAAGCATTTATGCACACTACAAAATACTCCTTTGGATCTACAATCTTCAAAAAAGATCTTTGGTAAGTAACTTTTTCAATTGTTGAAAGCTTTCTTCATATTTTTCAGACCATACAAACTTTGCATTCTTCCTTTGTAGTGATGTAATCAAATGAGAAATCTTGGAGAATACTTCATTGAACCTTCTATAGTATTCTGCAAGACCCATAAAAGATCTAACATCGATAACATTCCTTGGAGTAGGCCACTCCAGTATGGCTTCAATTTTTTCTAGATTTGGTGAAATTCCTTCATGTCTGAAATGACATTACCTAAATATTGTACCCTTCTCTAATAAAATGCACACTTGCTTAGATTGCATACAATTGGTTCTCTCTAAGAACTTGCAACACCATTCTTAAATGATTTTCATGCTCCCTTTCATTCCTTGAATAAAAAAGAGTGCCATCCAAGAACACAAACACAAACTTATCCAAATACTTGCTAAAAACACTATTCATGAGGCAAATGAATATGGTGGGTGCATTGGTAAGACCAAATGGCACCATCGTAAAGTCATAATGGCCATATCTTGTCCGAAAAGTTGTCTTGTGAATGTTTTCTTCTGTTATCCTCACTTGATGATAATTAGACCTCAAGTCAATTTTTCAAACACTTTGGCTTCCTTGATTTGATTAAACAAATCATCAATTTTGGGCAGTGGGTACTTATTCTTTATTGTCACTTTATTTAGCTTCTTATAACCAATATACATCCTTAAAATTTCCATCGTTCTTCTTGAAAAGTAACACAAGTGCTCCCCAAGGAGACATACTTGGTCTAATATACTTCTTGTCCTTTAATTCAAATAGCTATATCTTTAACTCTACGAATTCTAGCATGCTCATTCTATAAGGAGATTTGGAAATCGACGATTCCCCTAGAAAATAATCGATTGTAAAATGAATCTCTTTTTGGTAGTAGTCCTAGCACTTCATCTGGAAACACATCTTTGAACTCTTGCAACAATGGATAATATTCTTTCTTTTGGCCTTTGTCCTTTAAATAATTTGATACATGAGCTACATGGAATTGGTAAGATTTCTTGTAAAACTTCATTAACTATATGGATGAATCTTCCTTACTAAAACTTGCTTGGATATTCTTCTTACCAATCTTAGCCTTCCTTCTTCATCAATGCATTCAAGAACCTTTTCGTAACAATTTTCCTTGGCTCTATGCCTTTCCAACCAATCCATGTTAGTAAGACCATCATAGGATCCTAATGGGAGGACATTTAAATTAACTTTGGTGAGGAGTCCCTTCAACTCTATGGGGCATTCCATCACTACTTCACTCACTTTTCTTTGTGTCCCTGTGGCTAATTGAACTAACCATGATTTATTATGCTTCACTTTTCCAAGGGAATAAATTTCAGATACTTTTAGGGAAACATAATCATGAGTAGATCATAGGTCAATCAAAATAGAAATAGATTTCTTAGCAATATTACATCCAACGTCTACTACTTTTGATTGATGGTCTGCTTGATGGTTATCCAACACTGCATAAATTTAGGAAGTTTCTCTTGCCATATCTTCCACTTTAACTTGTGTTCCTAATTGTGCAAGCCTCGGGTATTCTTTAAGAATGTGATTTTCTCCACATCCCCAACATTGAAGTGGTCCTTTTGGCCCTTTCTCTTCTTCTACTTCAGGCTTAACTCCACTTTGTGCTTGTTGGCCTCGTTGGAAATTTCTTGGCTGATTTTTAAATGATGGCTTCAACCCACTTCTCCTCCAGTCAAACCTTCATTTGGATTTCCTTTCCATGTTGGATGAACCTATGAGCTCATAGAAATGCATTTTTATTCTAATGGATTAATCAAGAGTTGGTGGATTAACAAAATCAATCTTAGCTCTAAAAATTTGAGGTAGACTTACAAGGAAGCATTGGATTTTTCACCCTCTCATCTTTGATATAACTACATATCTCAAAAATTCCATAAATTTATGGACATGTTATTCCATAGACTTATGTCCTCTTGTTATCATAATACCTAAAAGATAGGTATTTACCTTGAAATACTTCTTAAATCATTCACAATTGATCATTCTTTCCTTGATTCCTTTTACTTGCATGAGGTGTTCCCGCCAAATTGAATCTCTGCCATTTAGATTGTAAATGGAAATTCTAGCCTTTTCATTTCCTGAGAACTCATGAATCTTGAAATATTTCTTCATTTCAAGAAGCCATGCCTCTGCCTCTTGACCCGTCTTACTTTCTTCATCAAATGTGGGAGGCCTTGCCTTTCTAAATTCTCCTTGTGAAATCCTTTTGAATTTCTTTCTTCCTTCAAACCTACTAGAAGTATGCTTGGATTTATTCAAGAACATATGGCATCTCATGACCCAATAGAAGAAGATATTGATGAGGGTGTTCTACACATTTTACTCGCATAACTCTTTCTTGAGCTTGGATTCCTCTTCTTGGACCAGTCCTTAGAGCAGCTCTTTGCATTTCTTCCTTCTTGGTCCACGTTGCTTGGATTGGAATTAAGGTTAATCCTATGTTGCATATCAGTAAGGCTCTTCAAAATTACATCATCAATTTGGTTGTATTCTTTTTTATCCTTCATCAATCTTTCATTGAAGCTTATCATGGCTTCAACCAAATTTTGAGGAGTGATTTTCTCTCTTCTCTGATTTGATTCAGTCTCTACATTGTCTGCTTGCATATTTTATCCTAAGACATATTCATCACATTCATAGGGGTCCTGAGCATCATTCATGCTTACCATTTTATTTTGGAGTCTCTTTCTCCCTCCCTATTGCCCTTTGCGGCAACTATTCAAAGCTCATCAACTGCAAACATTGTGCATCATAGAGGTATTTATTAGACATATTAGGAATGCATGTAAAAATATAAAGCATTATAATATAATAGAATTTGAATCATGGAATAATTCACAGGGTCCTAATGCCTTCCTTTATTTTCCCTCATTTATGCAATTCTAGAACTACCCTTATAGACAATTTTTTGTCAAATTAAGGTGATAGGCACTTTTCTATCCTAATCTTCGAGACATCAAAATTCCTCATTCAGATTCTAATTGTGCAATACTAATCCCATCTAGATAATCTTTCCAACACCTATATTCATGCTCCATTCCAATCTCAGACATTAAAGTTACATTATTTCAAAAATGTTGATTCTGCCCAATTATGTACTTTTTCCACAGGTGCAATTAGCCTCAGAGGCCAACTTCGATTGCTTGTAGAAGTAAATCTAGAGAGAACTAGTAAAACTTTTATACCAATAAAAGTTAGTACATGTAACAAGAATCACTACAAAACTTTCAGGTCTCTGATCTGATCGACCAAAGAACTGATATAAATTTATAGGTTTGACTACTTTTGACTTTTGCAAATTTTCTCAAATTTCAAATTTTCACCAAAATTGGCTATCTTCCAAACGAAACATTTATGGAAAAAAAGACTAGTGAAAGTTATCTGTTTTGATGAATAGGTGAAATGCCGAGTTCAAAAATTTTCTTGGTTTCAACATCTAGGGTCACTCGTGACTTCCCTCTAGTTTTACAAAATTCCTAAAAAGTGCTCCAAAATAGTGCTTTTGGCCTTCTTTCACACCCCAACTTCACATCCTTTGTAATTTGGATCCAAGATTCCAAAATTAATTGTGTTCCTGGTCTATGAGTGCACCATAAAAATTTGGGCCCCAATCAAGCTCCCATCAGGCCTTGGGACATTGATTTGTAAAAGTCACTAATTTGAAATTTTGGTCAAATCGGAGCATCATGGGCTCAGTATTTTCACTAGTGCTTTTGTGAACTTTGTTAATGGCATCCTACAACCACAAGTCTCCTCCAATTATGATTTAAACTACTCATGTTAAGAAAAAAATAAATTTTGGGCTCTATACTCTTGTTTTAAGACCCGACAGACCGATCCTAACTTTTTCCAATCCTTTCTAACTTTTCCAATGGGAAATAAAAAACGAAATGCACAATTGGTCTACACCGAAACATTTTCGACTTCATGACTCCAACTACTGTCTTTTGTACATCTAATGTCAGAAATCGAAAGTGCAAAATAGCTCCTACATAAATCCTTCTATACCTCTCGACTCTGACTACTTCCGTCTGTACATCAAGAGTCCGAAGTTAGAGTGCAAAACGGTTCCTTCACAAAACCTTCTCGACCTCCCGACTCCAACTAATGTTTTTCATACGTTAGGATTCAAAAATCGGCATTGTATAACGACTTCCAAATAAGACTACCTCTACTTCCCTACTTTGACTACTAACTTCTGTATGTCGAGAGTCGGAAGTCAGAACTCCACCACTGTGCTACTTACCTAGTCCCGATCCCAGATTCCACTATTGACACCCCAGTGTTAGCACTTCGGCATCTACACCTTGGAACTTTCCAAATGGTAACAATCAACAAACCTTCTTCCCTTCTAATTCTGTTATTGGAAGTCAGAAGTTGGCAAGATGTCCATATTACTATTAACTTGTCATGCCAATATCTTTCACGCCCGAAGTCCATTTTTTATGAAATGAACTTCACGAGAAATCTCTTAATGAGATCTATACAATGGTATTCTCCTCTACAACATATGAAGATTTTGAATTTTGGTCATCAATTTAACCGATGATTTTACAAAACATCTATCACCACTCCCTATGCATTTCTGATTTTCTACCTGTAAGTGTAGATTTTGGCCCTAACAGCCCCAACGCTGCAACTATTTTGTCTGATATCACTCTATCATGCCCCCTCCCATCAATCTGACCATGGAGGGAACATGAATGATGTGTGGGGTACTAAATTTCACCCCCAATGCCTTATTATGAATTGATTAACATCTAAATGCATGATAAACACACACAATGGATTTAAGATCTATTAATGCACACGCAACATGCAATTACCATGATGTTTCATCATAGGCATAAAAACAAAATAATGCACAGAAATAAACTCATTTTTAGGTTGTTCTCATGGATTCAATTTAACAAATAAACTGGACAAAATTATTCAATCCGACATAAAGAATCAATCATTCATAACATGGAAATTATGATTAATCATAAACAAAATTTAACACTAGCATCTTTAATTAAAGCTATACAAGCGACTGGCTATGGAAGAGCAATGTTCCACCCAACCGTAGGTCTCTATCTAATTTATATTCCTTCAGCTGAGAGACCACCACAAAGTTGCGATATGTATCCACTAAGGAGGAACTACTCAGGCTCACTCACAACCATAAGTACAAATACTCCCAACACAAGGAAGTAGGGAGGCATGGAAGGAGATAGCTTAGCTAGTGAGCTCAACCATAGAGCTATAGGCATCCCAATTTAGCTCCAGATAGCCTTGGCACCCATAATACCTACCACACTCAACACAAGGAAGGTCCCCTTCTATGCTACATAGTCCCTCAGACGCCCCTTCTCTCCAGTGCTCTTTAGGGTGGGCATATAAAGGTCCAAGTTGCTCAGACTCTGGAGATTTTTTTCTTCGTTGGGTTTATCAAGCTATTTCGACCTCTGATCTCACTCCCACTTCAATCCACTCTTGGATTTTTCTAATTTATGGCCATGTTAATGTCAATCATGAAATTCCACTTTCAGGCTTCCAAATCTGAGTCTTCCTATGGATTTTCAGGCACTTAGAACTCTTAATTTTTCCCCAGGGTTTATATATAAGGATTCTCCATTGAATTTCATTTCTCATATGAATTTTGTGGCATTTTTGGCTCTTCAAAATGTGGCTTCTTCCCAAGTTGCACTTTTGCAAATTTCACCGTGGAATGCATAGCAAGCACGAATTTGATGTCTAGTTGTTCAACCATTAGAGGAATTTTGAGGTCTAAAATGGGCCTCCTAAGGAAAATAATAAAATAATATTTATTAATTTTGGAGGAAAAAAGAAAAAAACTACTTTTTGTGTTCGTATTTTCAATATATCTCCCTGTTGTTTTACTCAAATTTCGATCGGGAGAGCTCGTTGGATGCGGAATTTGATTCCCCATCCAACGAGTACCCACACTGCATACTTTTGATGGACCCCGCTACCCCAAAAACAAGAAATACCTGGAAAAAAACATGATGATGATGTCATCATCACGTTTTTTAGGTCTTTCTTGTTTTTGGGGTAGCGGGGTCCGTCAAAAGTATGCATTGTGGGTACTCGTTGGATAAATTCCGCATCCAACGAGCTCTCCCGATCGAAATTTGAGTAAAAGCACAAGGAGATATGTCAAAAATACGAATAAAAAAAGTAGTTTTTTTTATGACAAATATGTCAATTCAACCATTATGGTTGACTCATTTTATTGGAATTCTATTGGTTCTTGAATTCTAACTCTCGAGAACTTATTGTTGGCATGTTTTCTTATAAGGCCCATTTTAGACCCCAAATTTCCTCTAATGAATGGACCGGGGATGATGGAAAACGAATTCCCATGAGGAATAATGACTTATGGGTCAAGTAAACAATGCCCGTAATCAACCATATAATTTTATGAGTTTTCTCATTCTCCATTAATGCATGAGCTGATTTTCTAGCTACTTTCTTACAATAGAAATAAATGTTAGCAAGGGAAGTCAAGATGGTTCTCAAGATGACATTTGAAAGCATAGGGTTTAATATCGCAACCCTCTCACCTCTCCCTAATGGATACACATTGCCTCTTCATTTAGTTTCTTCCATATCCAGATCTTGGAGTTTTAATGCATTTAAATACTTACATGTGTATCAAATTTCAGATGGCTTACTAGCAGATGTCTAATAAAATATAAATTGCATTCCTTTAAACCTGAGCATTCGCTAGTGGGGCCTTGGCCTTGAGCTCCACACTAGGAAATCATTCATCGCATATGCACAATATTTACATATAAAGCCAATACATTCTAAGGGTGAAAATGGGGGTATTCCACTATTAGACACTGAGAGGGGGGGTGAATTAGTGTAAAGCAATTTTAGAACTTTTCTTAACTTGTCACAATTAACTACCAATTCATCACTGCATAATCATTTCATAAACATCTTTCACTTCATCATTCACATAGCATAAGCATTTAAATCATCAAGAACCATAACACTAAAGAACACAACACCATATAATTTTGTAATCTTTTTGTATTAGTTTTGGTCCGGCTACAACTGTTAGGTAAAATCAGCACCTACTGATACAAAGAGCACCTACTCTACATCCAGGACCTTGCCTGGTTTTCTTAGACCCTGCTACGAAGGGTTTGAGGTATCCTAACCTCAAGACAAGCTTGCTTTTACAGTTAAAGCATCCTGTCACATCACACCAGCACTTATCTCTAGCACCTCTTCAATCAGCATCAACATACTGTCTCAATAGTTGTTCATCATCATTCTGTTAGGCACATCATTCTGACCATAACAATGAATGCATCATACTATCCATCAAATTTCTACCAGCATCATACACATCATATCAGTCTGCTCTGCTGCTTGTCAACATCATCAACAATTATGTCAGTCTGCATGCATCATCATCATCAAGGTCTGATCACCAACAAGGTCTTTAACATCATCATGGAACATGATTCATCAAAGTGCACATGGCATGTCATCATCAAGATCTATATACATCTGAACATTCAATCACAAAAGTCTGCTCATCCCCAGACTTCAAGATTCTGCTCTTGCTGAGACTTCAAGCTCAGTGAATCTACTATCACCCAATTTGTCATCACTGCCAAGTTAAAGATCATTCAACCATATCAGCTCATTCATAAGGTCTACTAATCAAAAGTCAACTTATGTCAAGACACTGCTCCTGTCATCTACTTCACTTGTCACATCATCAATATTTCTTCAGTTGAAGGTATCACTGTCATACTGTTGTAGGTGTCATTGTCAATCATGTCATGCATACATCTCTCTGAACCATTCATAGTTATAGAATATCTCAGTCATCATATCACTCCATGACTGTTTGGTTCACTATGTATAAAATTCATCACTCATGCTTGTTACTTTCAACGCAGCAGTGTTAGAGCTGTCATCCACTTTTAGACTGTCATAGACTTCAATGATCTAGGTCTGTCATATCCTGACTTTGACTGTCAATGTATGCTAAACAGTCATCTTTTGAACTTACCCTTAAGTCTGCATATACTTAGAGAGCTTGATCTCTGTGAGTGTCTTATCAAAAATTGAGCGTGGTCTGTAGATGATATTCTTTACTAGCAAGGACAAACATTTAGTCAAACCAATTAATGAAGTTTCCAACATACCTCTTTCCTTTCAAACAGATTCTATGGTGTTTGCAACCCTTTATGTCTCCAACATGACCTACATACACTTGGACTGTGTATATCCTTCAATCAGGGTCAAGCTTTGACTGTGCATTCACCTCGGAAGAGACTTGGACTGTGCATCAAGCATTAACCTTGACTTTGCATACACACCTTGTAGGTTTCATACATACTGCCACATGTAAGAATGTTCCAATATATCTATTGATATGCCTTCACAAATAGCTACGAAATTCATCAAAAATTGGTGTTTAAGATCATTAGTCAACTTCTAGATCAGACATAAGTAACTTTGGCTTCTTTGACAGTGATAAAGCCTTAGGTACTGTGGCTCCTTAACTCCTTAGTTAAGTTGTGCTTCTTTGACAAACAATCCAATATAGTCTTCTGAACATCATCATTTATGACTGTCATGTCACTAATTCAGGCTGTGTATGCAACCTAGCACTGGAACTAGGGCATCATCCAAGCCTTATCATCATCATTATTAAGCATAGGATTTAAATTGTTCATGCATCCAAATTTAGGTCTGTGCATACTTACAAGAGTTACCTCATCCCATCTAATTTAGGACTGTTTAGGTGCTGGTAAAAACCCCAAGAATTTGTTCCTTTTCGGGACGGTGTATTCACCAAACTTGGGCTGTATATGTCCATCCATACTGTAGTGTACATGTAGCATGCACCATCATCAAACACCTTGCAAAACTCTAATCATCATGAAGACTGTCACAAGAATTCAGGACTGTTCATCCATGAGTTTTCTCCTCAGTCACAACTAACCTTAGGGCATCAAATTGTTGGTAGAACTTTGGACGAACCACTAGCCCAAGAAAGAATACCATTCATGTCTTTCCAATTACTGCTGCAACGAATTCGGGCCTCTCATACTTGCAACCAAGTTCACCCAGTCATTGAAGAAAAAAAACTTTCTCACTATGAAAGTTTTGAGTGTTTTCACCACTTCTTACTGCTACCTTCGAAATTGCTGCTAAGGATTTGATTTGATTTCATAGTTTTGGATCTGTTGTGAACTTATTTAGATCTGATTTACATTCTGATCTGATATTTGGTTCATATTTTAAAATCCAAGAGCTTTCAGTCATGCTTGTAGCTGCTCTCATCAATTCCGGTGTGAAAAATCAAGTACCGCACTTTCTCTTCAAAACTGTTGATAGGGATTTGGTGTTAGTTTTCTCTTATGAGGTTGCTGATATTTTATTTTGTGATTCATTAGCTATTTCAGAATCTATATCAGATTATGGAGCTCAAGCATTTGCTCTCCAGAGTCCCAGGGATTCTCTACCTTTGGTCACAAGCTCATCTCCTCACAGAACTACTAAAGAGGAAGACATTATGCATCCGCTTGGACACTTGCTCCTGAAAATTGGGGTTGATTTTACCACTCATGGTTTGCTGTTCAGGGCTGCAACATATCAGTTTCTTGAGTGTTCCACACATGGTTCAAATCCTCAAGAACCTTTGCTCTCTCTTCAGATGATTTCAGTTGCTCTACATGGGTCCAGTTTTCACCGTGCAGCTGTTTATATTTCTGATTCAGTTGAGTGCATTGTTTTTCTTCCAAAGTGGAAGATTCCTCCAGACATATTCATTTAGTTTGGATTTAGAGGTTCACATGCACAGTCTCAGGATGCTACTGCAATAAAAGAACCAATTCTTGATTTACTGCTTAGTTTGAGGGGGGGTATTTTTCCCATGAGGTTTTCCCCGTTTTCTTGGTTATATTAAGCAGTTACTTTATTGTACAGGGTGACCTATGGCCTTTGTTGCCAGGGCCCTAGCATTTTATGCATCTATGTTTTCTAACTCTTCCTGAGTATAGCTTAAGAGGGGGTGTTGGAGACATTTACCATCATACACACTCTTTTGGTCAAATTGGCCTAGTTAAACCACTATCCTAAGTTTAATTAATATCAGTGGAGCATTAATTGCCATCATCCAGTCACACCCACGCCTACCTACAATCAAGGAGGCTAACTTATCCTTCTCCTACAGTTAAGGAGGCTAACTGGAGCACTTTGGGGGTGATCTGTGTGACATTAATGCACCTAATTGCTAACTGGTGGTTACAATCAGTTCAACCAGTCAGTTACAGTCAGTTAAGGCGCCTCCAGTCATTAAATATATTATTTAATGATTATTTAATGATCATTTATTATTATTTAATGATCTGGAGTCAACAAAGCACCTCCACCAAATTCTGATGGTCAGTTCAACTTCAGTTAACCTCATCGGGGTTCATTGAAGTCATGGAGCACTAGCACTTGATGGTTGGCTTGCTATGACATGTGTTTGATCTCCTTCAGTTGAGATTCAGTCATTTATTGCACTCCGACTTCAGTTAGGGTTTGGTGAGTCAATTAGGGTTTTGGTCATGTGGTTAACTGAGTGTGATTGAATGGCTAAGAGTTAGTTAAGCCAGACTCACTCACTGAATTCGAATTGTCTCCTTAGGTATTTGAATTCTTCATGGAGTTAAGCTATTGCTTAGCATTGGTATTGTAACTATTCATTGTTTATTGAATATACAGAGAGGAAACCATTCTGGATCCGATCAACACCATTTCATGAGTATTTGTTGATTATTCTTTCATGAGATTGATTCTTAGTTCCTAGGTCATGTGCAAGAATTAATACTATCCATAATCTACCTAAAATTGGGGATTTTGATTGATCACTTCGAATTGGGGTATAAACTCGATATACATTGGAGGGACTATCCATAATCCACCTAAAATTGGGGCTTTTGTTTGATCACTTTGAATTGAGCATCTAGGGAGGACATGATTCAATTCTAAAAATAACTGCTAAATTTCGGGTTAATAAAAAAGTTGTTGTCTGAAAGCATTAACATTCTAGGGTTTTTCTTTTAGGTAGGCCCAATCACACTTGACCAATAGAGCCACCATCAAGCGGGATCAATCCTCCATTCAAAGGTCCTTCCAAATTCCAATGCCTTATTTTATCAACGACCTAACAACTGAGTATTTCACCGGCTCAAGAGAGTTGTCCCTTATCTAAGTTCAATAAACTATATGCTCCAGGGATCAGGAGAGTACATGGTTTACCTCACTAATTCCATGTAAATGTTGAATCACTTGGGATTTCTTCTTATTGTCATTTTTTTTGTATACACTGTTTTTAATAAATAATAAAATTTTGTTGTACACTTACAGTTTCAAATGAAAAGAATGATTTATTTTTACATGTCAACATTGAAGGGTTCAATTTCTCACAACCCTTCAAAGTGAAATGGAACCCTGCCCTTCAAATTTGATCCCTGCCGAGATGTAATATTACCATTTTACTTTTGCAGCACATGAAGATAATAACAAGGATCTTGTAAAAAGCTTTGAGAAGTTACAAAATGAAATTATATTCCCAGTATATTAAAAATAAATGAAAGCTTTGAGAGGTTTTGAACAACGGTAATGAAAATCTTCCATTACCTGTTACTCTGTAACAATGATTGAACAAAAAGATAAACCAAAACATAGACTTGAGCAGCACAACCGTTTCTCTCGCAGCTGATGAACAGCCATAGGTAGCCACTCAACAGCAGAAATTAATAGCTGCTGTTGATTTGCCCAGCAGTCAGTTCAATTCAGATTTGAATGTATGCATTTAACTGCAGCAGCACTCAACCTTGAAAATATATCACATCCATCGTGTTGTACACGATATCAATTAATGGATCTTGCAAAGTCTGTCAAAAGCTTCTTCGCTGGTTTATTTAAGCATCATAATAAAATTAAGTGTAATAAAAATTACAATACTAGTCAATAATTTATGCCGTAATAAAATTATTTTTGCAAAAATTAAGTGGAATAAAAATTCAATCATGGTTTTTCTCCTCCTGAATGAGTAGATCCATCATGGTTTTCTCAACGTTTTCTATGGAGTAAGCTACCGACGCGACGATTTTGCTCGGCGGCAATCGTCGCGCCAGCCCTCCGACGACCATTCCGGCTTTTCTCTCCGTCGTCGGCCTCCGTTCCCACACCCTCCTTGCGGCCCCGTTCATCCTCTTTCCGTTGTCGTCAACGTCCATCTCCATCTCCCTCCGTTTGCAGCCGTCCATTCATTTAATTCGCCACCTGACGATCTCGAATTCAAACCCGATCCCACCCGACGATAGCCCCTGCAGCAACCAGCAACCAATTTTGAGTAAAATGTTTTGCCTTTTGTTCTCTACAGGCTGTGCATCAAAACATCGATCTTTCAAGACCATCAGGAAAATCTGCTGATTCACCAGGGTGGTTGTTGTTACAGACAGTAATAAGTTTAATAGACTCTACCCTTCCCTGGGCTAGAAACACTATGGACTATATTTTGCAGAGATATACATCTTAGACATTTCCGCGAGCTGACCCTCAGCCTGCAGGGCATTCAAACCATCATCGTTGGAAACGAAGTGTTTGGGATAGACTATTTACTTACAAGACTTGCTTCCAATAGAGCTCAGAAGCTTATCTACAGTGATCAAAATATGCAATTGAGTTTTCCAGCACAAATTTTGTCCATTCCATTTCTATGGAAGCAATTCCCAAATCTAAAACAGGTTGTCGTGAGGATCAAATAATACTGAGCAAGGATTTATAGAAGCAAATTCGTAGTGCAATTGACTTATATTTTGTGAGATTTCTGTATGGAGACGTGTCATGTTTTGGTGAATGTACTAATTCCAATGAGGAGCCATCTAGTACAGAAGAAGAAGTTGCTAATGCAGTTTGTATATTTTTGCATGTTTCTATCACAATGATACCCCTTGAGAATGTCATGACTGGACTGGCATATACAACTGAACTTGTTCCTACTCTTTGGCAGTACATGAAACGGTGTCACTTGAGCCAAAAGTTGCCATCTACAGGGCTTTGATAGCATTTTCACAGCAACATGGGGATGCTAATAATGTTCCGAGCATTCATACAGAGGAAACGCAGAAAGTAGATCTGGTCATGACGTCACAGCCACAGAATTTTAATTTTTATGCGGTGTAAACATTTAAATGGACTATGTGGTGGTACCCTGATTCTCCCCTCCACTCAATTCAATATTTGTGAGAGGAAGCTGGTTATTGCTTTATCAGAGTCCCGATTACTGTTTTAGGAGGTAAATTAGTTTGCAGGCAATAGATTATTAGCTCGGTCTTTGGGAGTGTTCAGTATCTGAATAAGTGTTTTGTTGCAGAAATTGGACCGTTTTTAATCCCTACAGAGTTATTTGTGAGAGAATTCTGATTTTGGATGCAGTTTTCTGCATGCCCACATTAGATTTTATCATTGAATCCAATGTGGGCAGTTGCAGAAATTTTATGTAAATCACTGCACAGTTTAGCAGATTCATTGAGATAGCTCAGGAGGGTGTTTGTGGGGGTGGACGTCTGCAAGGTGGAGAGCTTGCATTTCTATCTGGTTCTCACTTTGGTTTCAGATCGGCGAAATTGAGAGTAATTCATTGAATTTTGTGTGTGTTTTTGCTTGTGGGTACATCTGTATATATAAAAAAGACGCTGCTTGGGAAGCATGTGAGGCCTTCAATGAGAAGAACTACAAGCATGTCATCCCTTGGTTCGGATTCTTGCCTTGAGCTGAATCCCAAAGAGAAGCAGAGACCATCTCAGGATTGCCCTTCAATTAAGGGCATAGCCCTAGGAGAGACTGCACAAGGGCAAGCTGTGGCCTTGGGTATACCAATCAAAAAGGGTATTTTGGTGGCCATTGAATGGATTTGGTTTTCCTAAGCCTATTAGAAGAAAGAATCCAGAGCCTGCCCACTTCCTGCATGCTTGTTTTCTCTGCAAACGTCGGCTGGTCCATGGCAGGGACATCTACATGTACAGGTAGGACTCTAAAACCATTGCCCATTAGAATATATTGCAGCTAGAGATTATGAATGGCTTGAATTTTATTTTGTTGGTTTTACAGTTTGAATAATTTTTATTTTTTATTTTGTTTTGTTAGGGGTGACAGTGCATTCTGTAGCATTGAATGCCGGCACCAGCAAATTCTTTTAGATGAACGCAAAGAGAAACGCTCTGTGGTCGCCATAAAGAAAGAATCAGTGCCCTCAAATCAGCATCAGAACAGTAGTAATCAGGGTTCCCATTCTGAGACTGCTGCAACAGCCTGAGTGCAAGTGGTGTTTATGAGGATGCGAAGTAGTCCTTTATTTGTTCTCTATTGTTGTTTATTTGATAAGAATGGGTTCAGTGATTCAAACCCTGTAGCAAGGATAAGAATCAAGATCATGCAATCTTTATATGATGTTGTTTATCAGGCCCATCTGTTGCTGATCGAATATATAAAGGCAATTAACCTGTTCTTTCAGATTGATTGTTATGGGTTTTGGCATCTTTACATATTCGATCTGAGCTGTTATGGCTATGTTTTCTAGTCTCCTTATCAAACGTCCTTGCTCTGTACACAGAGGCAGTTTTAGCTAACTGTGAAGTGTAAAGAAAGACAGGATCCTCGAATAGAAATGGTATCCAATTTATCATGATTATGATCTAATTTATCATTTGTCTACAGATTCTAGTTGATGATTAGGAATTGATCTTAACCTTCTCTGCACTTTCATATTCTATCGGCAACCCTCCATTTTTATTTGTTTGATTCATGTCTATGAATGGGGATTATGATATTCTAATGGCTTTGTTGGGTTTATGGATACATTGGGCTGTTGTTGCATAGCTTCTTCTGTTAACTAGTACATCATTGTTTGCCACATTATTGAGCTTTAATGGTGGCTTATATAGAGTCTTAGCATGATTAAATCTGTTATGTGTAGATTCGCAATCACTTCTTCCAACTGACTGGTATTTGATCCCTCCCCCCCAAAAAAATTGAGGTGGCCAAGCTAGGGATTTTAGATGTAACTACATGCTAAATTAGACACTAGTCGGTAAGTCTGCACCAGCTGCTTTAGGCAAGATAAGCTAACATTGAACTAATATCAAAATATAGAGGTAGCAGAGTTTAGGGCTTACATGCAACTACATGCTTGTTAGATACTAGTTGGGAAGCCCGCACCAGCTGCTTGAGGTAAGATAGCCTAATGTTGAACTAATATCAAAATATAGAGGATGCAGAGTTCACCTAAAGGACACAGCTTATGTCCTATGGCTTGAAATCTGCCCCAAGCTCTTGAATGGATTTGGGGTTTGGTAAACACTGCATTGCATCATTTTTAAAATCTACATAGTAAGCCGAAATTAAACCCTAAACTCTCAAAATGTGTTAGAGTTTATGCTCCCTTCTATTTGAGATGATTCAATTGAATTATTGGTGGGTAAACCATCTTTTCATTACAGGAATATCTTTCACCAACTCTGGCTTTTCTCTTGAGGGAGTTGAAGGGGACATGGTGGTCCAAAAGTTTAGGTTTTGGTTGAGAGGCAAGCCATTTATAACCGGGTCCCAGTTTTGTTACAGCTCTTTCTTTGCACAGTGACTATAACATTGTCTATATTATATGAATTGTACTTCACTCATTTCACCGGGACTACAATAATGGGCTATGTTATATGAATTGTACTCCACTCATTACATTTCAATGATGTCATAGTTTTCCAAATTGTCCAAACGCATATACTCCTGAGTCCTAAGCATTCATGTTATTTTGTTTATGGTGTTGTATAGCGAGTACAAACTAGCCAGGTTTTATGTGAAGAATCTATATTTTAAAGGAGAATGCTTTAGAAAAGATATCTAGGATTCTCTTCAAAAGAAAGGCCCCTCTCAAAACTTACAAAGCTGAGATATGACAGGTAGACCCTACTACAGTGGGAGGTATCTAGCATAAAGTAGAGTTGCAGTGAGAATGAAGCCTTTTCTTGCCCCGACCCTCTAGGAAGGCCCACCAACATTTTCCCCTCTCCCTGCCTAGGCCAAACTGAGTTAATTTCATATAGCATAAAGTAGAGTTGCAGTGAGGATGAAGCCTTTTTTTCGCCCTGGCCCTCTAGGAAGGCCCACCAACAGTTTCCGCTTTCCCTTCCTAGGCCAAACTGAGTTAATTTCATATAGCATAAAGTAGAGTTGCAGTGAGGATGAAGCCATTTCTTGCCCTGGTCCTCTAGGAAGGCCCACCAACAATTTCCCCTCTCCCTGCCTAGGCCAAACTGAGTTGATTTCATATTGTGCAAGTAAATTCTAATTTATGGTGTCCTAGTTCTCTTAGTGCCGATGTTGATCATGTTTTCAGTTTCAGCAGAAATTGGGGTAAGTCTAGGATTTAGCTCCTTTCTCATGTTGATCATGTTTTCAGTTTAAGCAGAAATTGGGGGTAAGTCTAGGATTTAGATCCTTTTTCATGTGAAGTAGGGCTAATTTAAAATTTTAAAACTATAAAAAGCTAGAGTGATTGGTCAACTCGGAATAACTAAGCACCAAGACTTGCAAGTGAACTGAGTCACAGCCAAACCTGGTTTTCAGCCTATTTTGGACCAAATTTTGACTGGTCAGCCGATTGACAAGTCAAACAGGCTGATCATATCTCTTATTTGTGAGACAGAAAGTGAATCCTATATAGTGCAGTCATTAGTTGTTTTCCAATGCAATGTGCTCTATCAACTGATGGTAGGATGGCAATTTCTGCAGATATAATCTTGGTATTTAGTTTCTGTGAATGGTTTATTTGTGATTGATGCCACCTATTGGATTAGGCCTGTTACTTGGTTTCCCTAGTTTGTTTGTTTCCTATTGGATTAGGCCTATTAAATTCAACGGAGATGGACATCAATAGGCCTAATCCAATAGGAAACAACGGAAAGAGGATGAACGGGGCCGCAAGGAGGGTGTGGGAACGGAGGCCGGCGACGGAGAGAAAAGCCGGAACGGTCGTCGGAGGGCCGGCGCGACGATTTCCATCGGGCAAAATCGTCGCGTTGGTAGCTTACTCCGTTTTCTATGGCTTCTTTCTTAACGTTCTCGTGGTACAGCAGAGAACAGAGAGATGAATCCAGAGACTGTCAGAAATTCAGGTTTTGATTGAGGAAAGCAGCGTTGAATGAGGAGAAAGGTGAAGGAGGCATCGCAAATTGAATGACAATAACAGAGAGCGCATTACATGCCGCTGCAGTAGGTACTTTTCACACATTTCAATATGCAATTCGCTATGCAACATTAAATGCCGCTGCTAGTGCATTGTTTCTTGTTGGAGTCTAAAATCCAACTAGTGGTGTCCATTTTTCAATACCAATGAAAATTTGTTATGATTATTTATTTTTAATTCAATAAATTTTCATTACTTTGAAAAAGAAATTTTTATTACTTTCCACTTTCCATGCTCAATGCATCCAAAGAACTGGTTGCTCTCATCTTAATTCAATAAATTTTATTACTTTGAAAATCACACCTTCCATGCTCAGTGCATCCAAAGAGTTAATTGTAATAGTTTGTGGTTCAGTCAAATTCATTATTATTTTTTTGGTTATATTAGTTTGTGGTCCACTCAAATTGATTATTATTTTTTTGGTTGTAATAGTTTGTGGTCTAATTAAATTGATTATTATTTTTATTTTTGAAAATGAATGTTTCATCACTTTTCACACCATTAAGAGAAAGTTCCCAATCCGTGAATGTTTCTTCACTTTTCACAAAATTAGGAGAGTTCTCCATCCCAATTAAGGAATAAAAAGTATTTAAAAAGTAGATGTAAACTATTGGGTGTCATTGCAAGGTTGCATGCCAACTTGCTCCATGCTAAGTGTTTACTTTCACTCGAGTGCACTACATTTTCTCACATTACGTTGAGAGTGAACGGAGGAAACCATGGTGAATTCTATATGTGGAACACTAAAATATTGTTTCTATAGAAAAATCCAATGTAAATAGGATAGAAACTCCATAAATGGATAAATATATGAATAATAGACAAGTGATGATAAGATTTTACAATGAGGCTTGCCTTTATAGACTTGAGCATGTGTAGTAAAGGGTTACACCATTTCACTTAGTAATTAATAACTATAATTAATATTTTGTTACACTATTAGTTAAGAGTTAGTTATTTAGTGTTTATTTATTATATATTTTTGTTCATTACAATATGGCGTCACCATGAGCATAAACATGAACCTATGCCAAAAGCGAGAACATCATGTGATTGAGCCTGAGCCTGAGCATCATGCGGCTAACCTTGAGCCTAAGCCTGAGCATGTGACAAATCTATCGAAATTGCTAGAGAAATGTATGTCGCTCATTCTCGCCTTCACTACTCCACGAGATGTTTGCAGATTGGCAGTCGTGTCTAAACTCTTCAGATATACAGCGAATTTCGGCTCTATTTGGAACAAATTCCTTCCTCGACAATGGGAGGATATTTGATGGATAAGGAGGTGTAATAGTTTGGGGTCTATCCACTTGGAGAGCTCTACCACGCTCTATCCACAAGTCTTCATCCATTGGCGACAATTCTTCATCGACGCTCTCATCCTGTCGGTCATGACCCGACTCTGGTGGATTCTCTTCTTGTTTTGTCACTCTATTCGTCATTCTCCCTTGTTGGCGCACAACATCCTTCTCTCTAATATCTTCCTTTCTTCTCCTCCTCTTCTCTCATTCTATCTTATGTATATCTGTAGTGCTCTTGTGAGTAACTGTTCTATTTTTTTCCTTTTTGGCCCGACTTTTCATCGTTGGCGGCAGTGTTTTCTTCATTTGTCGACTAAAACATCTCTCAACCTACTACATAATCATGACCAACTACCCTCCCATAGCCGACCTGAATGCTTTTAGAAAAACCGGGTGGAACTGTCTATTTGTTTAAGAAGTACTCCCACTCTCTTTCTTGAACAAAATTTTCCCACTCCTTCTGCTTGGCTGCCCAGTTTGTGTTAGATGGTGGATTTATCAGTAACGGACGAGGTTCGACATAATGACCCACACCCTTGTCGATCAAGAATTTGAACAAAGTGTCGGCAACGAACACAAGAACTGTTTGGTTAGGTCGTTGTAGAATATATCTTTGATACTATCAACAAAGACCCTTTCGTTGATTGCTCTTTCCTCACAGAAATCGCTAGTGATTCTTTCGAACCACTCCGACAAATTTGTGCGACCTCCCCTTGTTCACTTCTGGAGTAACTGTTCATCTTTATCTTCTACCGGTTGTTTCATCCAGTGGTCTTTTCAAAGACTGAGGTATGGACTCGACAAAATTTTAATGTGTTTCGGAGAAAAACTTCTCGTTTTCTTGTGCAATAGTCAGTCTGTTTCTTGTAGCGTAATTCTGCAAGTAATTCGCAATCTTACAATCTCGCCAATTCTTAATCTCCTGCTCTGAGATCATCTATTCATAGTCATTTCATCAGTATATGTACCACCGACAACAAAACCAATGTTGTAATCAATCAGATTGCAAGGTTACCAATGATACACATAAAGAATCATATAGCAATAACAGAACAAGAGACAAGAATGGTAGACATAATAACAAATTATATTACTCAATTACACATGTGGGTTCATACAACAAACCGAACCAAGTATCTATCTGGCTCAACAGCCTATATATATGTTTACAAAACAGTTACAGAAACTACTTGTCGATTCAACCAACCGACATGACCTATGAGGTCGACCTAATCTACAATTAGTACACTAGTGAGTCTAATCGGCTTAGCTGACTAGCTCCTCCAACATAGCCTCCGTGCTCTTCTTGATTTCTATATTGATATTCTAACATGATGGTGTGTTGAATGTGTTGAACCTATTAAGATATATGTATTGAACTTCCAAGTTGTATAACCTACCATTAGTAGAGCAGGTGGGCATATTGTTTGTGGTGTTAGTGTGAGGTGGTATATAGGGTTCCACCATGGGTGGGATTTGTCAAGTCATAAGGATAAGGGGGTGTCAGGTTATATAGCTCTCTGATATACATATGAGGTCCAATAGTAATACTTGGCCCAATATCTTATGGATCTAACTAAGGAGTATCATTCATTCCCTTAGTCATATCACTCAACTATGCAGGTACTAGAGAGTGCCTGAGTTTTGTTTTTGGTGTACTATAGCAACAAGATGGTGGATTGGTTTTTATCTAAAGTTAGTTCCAAGTATACCTAGGGGACTTCCTATATACCCAAGGGTATTTGGAAGTGAAATTCCATATACAAGTGTTGTCTCATTCAATACTACTCTAAGGGAATCGTACCAATAGAGGTTACAAGGTTGCAAAATAAGGTGGCTTAAGTACCCTTGTATTTTATGTGTGTATACTTCCCCAACTATAGATTTACCAACTAAACATCATATCTATGTGTTATTTAAATATGTGGGAACATGTCTCTAACAAAATCAATTAAAAATTGAGCTGGGGAACCCTATAAAGAGATCTACAATGATTGGAAAATAATTTACTTTTCCAGGTAGGGTTTGAGGCCAAAATTTAGAAATAAGCACAACAACTTGTAAGCCCTTATTTGGAGATGATTTCTAAAATCATTGCACTAATGAAATCTTTTTCATTTACAACTTATGTATTTTTGAAATTTTTGCACTTATCAATCTTCATTTCTTCTTTAGTTTTCTCATATGTCTACTATGTCTTGCCACAGGTTTCAATGAATTCTATTATGCCAAGCAAAAACTCTGGTAATTTTCCTGAAACTTATTGATTTTGGCTTACCCAGAAGGAATAACTTGTATATCCTACTACACACAATTTTTTAGTTCCAAATATTAATTTATTACCACGAGTACTCTTGTATCAATTTCCAATACAATTGGTGGCACTAGGGTGTGTACACAAAGCACTACACATGGTGTGTATTTTTATTATAGTGCACCATGTGTAGTGCCTACAATTAAACTAAATGCATTGGAATCAAATAACTTGTCTTATATGGCATTGTGTTCATGTCTATTAGATGTACTAGTTATGAATGTGTTTCATCCATGTCAATCCACCACTAAAGAAAGGAAAAATTATTTACATAGGCATTGTGTTTCTCATGACTATATGCAATAGTGCATGGAATATATTGAAATGCGCTAAAAGAATTATTTTGATGTGCTGCATTTTATTGTATGATTCAATGCACTAGATGATGTCTCGGAACATGGCGTCTCAATTATATAGGAGTCCTAGTTTACAAGGCTAAAAAATAGATGATGTCTAGGAACATGGTGTCTCAATTATATAGGAGTCCCAATTTACAAGGCTAAAATATAGGAAAACGTTGTTGGCTCAACCTATAGCATTGTGAATTGGCCCATTGAATATTATATACGAAGGCCATAAAAAAATTATCCAAACACTATATAGTATGGAATCAAGAGGGTTTCTTCTTAAGAATTGTTTGAAAGGTATCATCTAAAAAATGTCCACAACCAACTACACAACCTCTAGTTACAAGAAGTGAATCCAATGAATTATATTTTTATTGAATTTACAAAAAAGAATTTAACTAAGGGCATCTATAGCTAAAACATATAAGGACAATGCCATAAGAAATCCTTGTATAATGGAGCGAAATAGGTCGATGTGTTCATATTTTTTATGTTAATGGATGAACAACCCAACACGTTAGTAAATAAGGTTTCCACTCTATTAATGAAGTTGGGACTGGATCCTATGACTCTGAGCATCATTAGAAAGAAGTGTCATTACAATTGGTCATAGGATTTATCGAAGCCAATCTCAATAAATAGAACATCCAATATATATGAGCAAGCCCACTACATGCCTTCCTATATATTGATAACATTATCAAGAATATATTTCTATTGATGTATTTGTAACTTCGGAATGTATTCATCCGTATATCCTATGTATTGTACCCCGATGTTTATTCTAGGATGTGTTTGTAATGTATTTGAGTCATGTCATGCCCCGATGTTCCTATCGGGAGTTTCTATAATGTAACAAATCATGTCAAGTCATTGTGGGTAACCCTCCTATTGGTCAAGGGTTAAAGTCCCCGCAGTTGTGGGGCCCTAGGGTTATTAGACTATCCTAGAGAAGTCGACCTTAGGTGAGTCATTGTAAGTCGGGGCAATAGTCCCCACCATTGTGTTAAGGATAAACCTCATTGTTGGTCGGAGGAGGCAGAGTCCCCACAAGTTGTGGGGCACTAGGGTTATTAGACACTCCTAGAGATGTCGACTCTAGTAAGTAATTGTTAAGTGAGGCCGACATGTTGGAGTGGGTTTCAAGTGAATGAAAGAATATAAATAGAGAGTGAGTCTCTCTATTTATCACACACACACTCACTCATTGGGGCGCATGAGTGAGAGGAGAAGTTGTTGGGACAAGAGAGAGACTACTGCTGTCGGGAGATCATCTTTATGTTTTTGGGTTTTACTTTTGGTGTTGATTCTATCTCTGAGGAAGTTGCAGGGTTTTCTCCTTTATGGTTTCCCCGAGGAAAATTCTTTGTGTCTCTTGTCTCTTCTGTTTTATTGTTGTGCATGTTATTCTCTCAGTTAAAGATCCTAAGATCATGATGCTAGCTTGAATGATAAAAATCTAACATGGAATCAGAGCTAACCTGAGAAGAATACATTGTGCAGCGGCAGAAGCTAGGGATTCCTAATTTTTGGGTCTCTCTCCACAATCCATCAGCAAAAGTATGCTAGGATGACTCTCCATTGAAGGGCGCATCTTTCTGTCGAAGCGGAATTCGATTCCGAGCATTTTCAGTTTTTTGGTGCGGGAAATTAGGGCTTCTTACAGAAGAGGAATTTTTGAGTGAGCCCAGCATAGGATTGTTCTCCTCATCAAAATCAAATTTTAGAGACCTGGGACAAGATTTTTGGTTGGGTGAAACTCCGGGAAAGTCAAACCCCAGTTTGACCCCGAACTGGAAAAACCCTAAATACTAAAACTGATAAGTTTTGGTAGATTCGATATATCTCGGGATTGGAGAAGGCTCGGGAGCTAAAACTTTCACAGGACGAAGATAAAATCTTGATTTACACTGTGTCCCAAAATTCAACCTCGGATTCGCTATATTCTATGAGATATGATCCCTCCAAGTTAGGGTTCCAGCCTTCTCCAGGATTCATCCCTAAACAAGACACCTGGGGAGAATTGCAATATCTTGGGCTACAAAGGTCCAAATGAAATTTCTAAAGATGTTCCAGAAAGGGCACGGACTTTACTTTCTGTGGTCCGCGTTCCAGACTCAGATGATGAAACAGTGACACGTGGAAATTCGTACAACTTCGCTGTTATGAACAGTCCGATAACAGGTCACCTTGGGAAAATGATCATAAGTCCCAATTGGTGAAACCAATTCTGATGAAACTTGTGGTGTTGAAACAAGGACAGGCGAGTCTACCTCAGTGTGAAGTTTCATACACAGAGGAGTAGTAATTTCAGAGATAGCACAGAAACAATATCAGGCATTTCTGCAGAAGAAATTGGTAAACTAGGGCTTCCTGTTCCGGGAGCTTCCCTCCACTGTTTTCAAAAAAGGAATACATTGGACAGCTCAACTTAAAGAGATATGTATTTCTATCCAATCAGATCTGAAAGATTCCAAGTTTGAAAATTAGGGTTTCTCTGACAAACCCTAGATCAACCAGCTCTGGAACCAGAACGGACACCTCAAATCGGTAAGATCCAATCTTTTGCTATTTTCATTTGAGGTTCTCATTTCCAAGTGATATATCACATTAGCTTGATGATAAGCTTGGTGAAGTTGACAACTTCCAAGCATGGAAGTATATGATCTCTCTGAAGATAATGAATTGGACACCTACATGAGTAGAGAGGTTCCAGTTCCAAAGGGAGATGAGGCTAAAAGCCTTACACAAGAAGAACTTGGTCAAGGCCAAAAATATGATTGTTGATTCAATCACGGATCACCTTGTACCACAAGTGTCTTCCCTAAAGACACTGAAGATGTTTGATTCCTTGACCAAGCTATTTGAAGGGAAGAACATAAATCGGAATATGACTTTGAGAAAACAGTTGAAGAATGTGAAGATCCAGAATGCAGAGACCATACAGTCATGCTTTACGGGGGTCTCTCAAATCAGAGAACAACTTGAAGTGGTAGAAGAAGAAGTGGAGAATACATAAGTGGTGATAACCACCTTGAATGGCCTCCCAAGATCAAGGGATTCATTCATTCGAAGAATGTGTGCTAGAAGGAAGTGATTACTTTCAGCAGACTTTGGAAAGAGCACACACAAGAAAAAGCTCAACAAATAATAAGAGAAAAGAAGATGGAATCAACTGAAGATCAAGCTCTCACCATCCAAAGAAGATCCCTCAAGTGATGAGGAATATGAAGAACTCAACTCTTGAAGAACCTCTTATCCACCTTAGCATTTGGATAAGAAATGATGCTATTATGAATGAAGAAGACGATGAAGCTAAAGGCTCAAGAAGGAGTCTACCCACGAAACAAATAAAGATAAGTATTCAATTGTCATTTCATGATATTGTTTTGTTATGCATTTGTTTATGTATTATGCATGATAGAATGTTTGCATTAATGACAGTATACTACTAATATGCATGTGATGGGTAAGTAGCTCATGGTGCTATACAACTCTCCATTACTACTTATCTAAAATGAAACATCTTTGCTGACATATTGGATTAGTGCACAATCTCAATGTTGTCCTGGTAGAGATGGAAGGCATCTAGAAAAGTTTCTGTGAGATATGGATGAATGTTGTATTGGCTAAAGTAGTTGCATGATCATATATTTATGCATAAGAACTTGCCAGTATGAATATTCCTTATGAAATGTTTCTAACCATATAAATGCATTTGACTTGTAGGAAAGATCGCATACATAATCGCCTACAAGAAAAGAAGAATGAGACTTGTTCTGAAGAACAAGTGACAACAATTCAAGATGAAGAATAATATGACGAATACAACGACATTATTGATGCAAAACCTTCAAGCGATGAAGAAGTAACTAAGAAGAAAGGGAAGACCAGTTCAAGAAGAATGATGTCTAGGATGCAGTATCGATACGTGAAGGGAAGTTCGTAGTTCCATCATGTAGTAAATGGAAATATCGTGGGATACAAGGCAAGATTCGTAGCACAAGGCTTCTCACGAAAAGAAGGCATAGACTACGAAGAGGCATTTGCAGCCAGTGGGAGTTGAAACACATACATGATGAGCTTGATGAAGATCTTAACATTTGCTACAAGGTTGAAGATGAAAGTCTATACACTAGATGGATACATAGAATATTAGTAGCATAGGAAGCTACTTGTCACTCCGGTACAGAATGTTTCAGTGCATAGAGTACGAAAGACAGAGGGAGCCTGATGCTCCGCTTTAGAGGGAGTGACTATAGAATATCTTGAGGTTTGACATGGTACGACAAGATGGATAGATTACTGAGGACTCTAGGCTTTGCTGAGAGTAAAGTGGATTCCAACCTTTGCTTCAAGGTTGAAGGCAAAAGACTAGTGATGCTCCTGTTATGTGTCGATGCACTATTTTCTAGGCATGGAGGTGTGGCAAAATGTAGATGGAGTCTTCCTTGGACAAGGGAAGTATGTAGTAGAGATCCTGAAGAGGTTTAGGATGATGGACTGCAAGGCCATGACCACACCTATGGCATCGAACACGAAGCTATTGAGTGATGCTACGATTTATCGTCAGATGATTGGGTCCTTGATGTACCTGACGAATACGAGACCAGATATTTGCTTTGCTGTGAACACATTGAGACATGTTCACCTAATGGTTGCAAAGCATGCAGTAAGGTACCTGAGGGGTACAGTTGATTATGGGCTCAAGTATGAGGCGAATCAAAAGATTAACCTGGAAGGTTATGTTGATTCAGATTGGGCAGGTAGTGCACTTCATGGTGTTGCTTCAATATGGGATCATGTGTGATCTCTTGGTTTAGCAGGAAGCAATCCTGTGTGGCACTAAGTACAGCTGAAGCAGAGTATGTCGCAGCTTGTTCAGCTAGTTGTGAGGCAGTATGGCTGAGGAAGCTACTGTCTGATTTATTTGATCTCCAGATGGATGCTACTTGTATACATTGCGACAACCAGAGTTGAGTGAAGTTGTCGGAGAACTCGACGTTCCATGACAAGTCGAAGCATATCGAGATCAAGTATCACTATATCAGGGATATGGTGCAGAGAGGAGCAGTGAAGCTCCAGTATGTTGCGACGGACGAACAGATAGCTGATGTGTTGATGAATTCATTAGCCAGAGTGAAGTTTGAGTACTTCAGGGAGAAGCTTGGTGTTCTCCAGATCGAGGTTCCTTCCAAGGGGAAGTGATGAGTCCATGATCCATTCTGACATGGTGGGAGGATTGGTTCCTTCCATGGTCAGATGTAAGGGCTGATCCATTCTGTCATGGTGAGAGGATTGGTTCCTTCCATGTCAGATTTGAGTGCTAAGCCATTCTGATATGACTATAGGATTGGTTCCTACATGATCAGATATAAGGGTTGTTTCCATTCTTGGAATGGAGGTGCCTGGTCAGTTACCAGGAATACTCGGTCTAGGACTAAGGGCCTTTCTAATACGACTGTAAGATGTAGTCTTACATGATCATATATGAGCGCATGGCCATTCTGATGTGATTGAGGGATTGGTTCCCACTTGATCATATATAAGGGCTGATGCCATTCTCCCAAGTCAGTTACTAGGAATACTCAGTTTAGGACTAAGGGCCTTTCTGATACAACTGTAAGATGCAGTCTTACATGATCAGATATGAGCGCATGGCCATTTTGATGTGATTGAGGGATTAGTTCCCACTTGATCAGATATAAGGGTTGATGCCATTCTCTGGGAGAATGGAGGCACCTGGTCAGTTACCAGGAAAGCTCAGTCTGGGACTGGGGGCCATTCTGATGTGACTATAGGATTGGTTCCTACATGATCAGATGTGAGTGCAGAGCCCTTCTGACATGTATGCTAGATTGGTTCCTCGCATGGGCAGATGTAAGTGCAAATCCCTTTCGACATGTAGGTTGGATTGGTTCCTTGCATGGTCGAATGTAAGTGCAGAGCCCTTTCGACATGTAGGTTGGATTGGTTCCTCGCATGGTCGAATGTAAGTGCAGAGCCTTTTTGACATGTATGTTGGATTGGTTCCTCGCATGGTCAAATGTGAGTGCCGGGCCTTTCTGACAGGGTTGTGGGATGTGTTCCCACATGGTCAGATGTGAGTGTTGGGCGTGCCTTTCTGATATGATTATAGAATTGGTTCCTACATGATCAGATGTAAGTGTTGGGCAGGCCATTCTGACTTAGGGTCAGATATAAGCGCTGAAGAAGACCTACATGGAGGCTAGGCCTACAACCAGCATGAAAAAGGGCTGGCTTTGTAGAACTTCCTATGACGAGAAGAATCATGAGATAGCACCCGTGATGATGATCCAGATCGAGTGATGATCCAGATCCAGTAATGATGATCAAGATTGAGTGATGATCTAGATCCAGTGATGATGATCCAGATCGAGTGATGATCCAGATTCGATGATGAAGATGACTTGAAGATGAAGATAACTTGAAGATGACGAGGACTCGATGATGATCCAGATGATACAAAGAAGAAAACTTGTGCTAATAAATTGTGTCAAGAGAATACCTTCCTAGTTAAGAGGGAGTGTTGATGTATTTGTAACTTCGGAATGTATTCATCCGTATATCTTATGTATTGTACCCCGATGTTTATTACGGGATGTGTCTGTAATGTATTTGAGTCATGTCATGCCCCGATGATCCTATCAAGAGTTTCTATAATGTAACAAGTCATGTCAACTCATTTTGGGTAACCCTCCTATTGGTCAAGGGTTAAAGTCCCCGCAGTTGTGGGGCTCTAGGGTTATTAGACTATCCTAGAGAAGTCGACCCTAAGTGAGTCATTGTAAGTCGGGGCAATAGTCCCACCATTGTGTTAAGGATAAACCTCCTTGTTGGTCGGAGGAGGCAAAGTCCCCACAAGTTGTGGGGCACTAGGGTTATTAGACACTCCTAGAGATGTCGACTCTAGTAAGTAATTGTTAAGTGAGGCTGACATGTTGGAGTGGGTTTCAAGTGAACGAAAGAATATAAATAGAGAGTGAGTCTCTCTATTTATCACACACACACACATTCATTGGGGTGCATGAGTGAGAGGAGAAGTTGTTGGGACAAGAGAGAGACTATTGTTGTCGGGAGATCATCTTTATGTTTTCGAGTTTTACTTTTGGTGTTGATTCTATCTCTGAGGAGGTTGCAAGGTTTTCTCCTTTATGGTTCCCCCGAGGAAAATTCTTTATGTCTCTTGTCTCTTGTGTTTTATTGCTGTGCATGTTATTCTCTCAATTAAAGATCCTAAGATCATAATGCTAGCTTGAATGATAAAAATCTAACAATTTCAACCGAATAAATCGTGATTTTTCCAATTAGATGATTTTGAGAATAATGTACTTAATGTGAAAGGCTAGAGCTTTGGTTAGGATTTTATAGATTTTGTTTAGCAAGGTGATGGGCCTCTAGATGGTGATCATTTTGTGGTCCTCACATTTTAAAATGGAGTTGATGAACCCCTCTTAATCCTAGTGAACTCCCCAGATACGACTTTCTCGAGGTTGTTAGACGTGGTGAGATATAGGACTCAACATTAAAGACCCATCTCCACAGGATATGGAGCCCATATTCCCCTAAACATGCGCGGGGAGGTAGATGATTGGGAAGTTGAAGCTATGGCTCGTCACCACTCTATGCAACCTCTGCAGCAGAGACTCTCCCATTACTGGTGAATGAAGAATGTCCTTGCCCAGTTGCTCTAGGAACGTGATTGTGTTCCCTCTCCACCGACCTCCAGTGATTCCGATAGCTCCACTACTCAAGAAACTTCCTCGGCCTCTCCAAGTCTAAACCAAAAGGACTCTACCAAGGAAACTCATCAGAGCCAGGAAATCAAGCACACCAGATGTGCAGCAGAAGCTTCACCCACTATGGAGGCAAAGGGGCAAAATGATGAAGGGCACATGCAAACTGGCAGCCAACAACAATAGATGTCGACACCTCCCCCTGCTGTGGAGCCACACCAGGACCCTGAACCTGCTCACTCTGGGGAAGACACCGACTACTTCAAATCATGCCCAATTGTTGAAGAACCATGGCGAAAGCCATAAGGTCTCAGGATTTTCCAATTTCTTTTGTGTTTTTTCATTTTCTGTTAGCTTGGTTAGATTACCAAACAACTCCATTATTTTTTTACAATGGAAACTTGGTTTCCCACACCGAGGGAAAGTTTCAGACAAGTGTAATAATCTCTAGCCTCTTCCCTAGCAAGTTCTGGACATTTCATGAAAACTTTGCATGTACTATTTTTTGTATTTTAATATAATGTTCTGCTACTTACAAAAAAAAACCCTAGTGAAGTTGTCCAAGAGCTTCATGATAAAATTGTAACAAGTTTATCCTTACAAAATCTCATATGGACTTATTGAATTCATAGGGTAATCCATTAGGGGCCTTATCAGCATCTATATCATGAAGGGTTGTTTCAAGCTTATCTAGAGAAAGAGCTAGGTCACATGACCTTCTTTCTTCCCTAGAAACCAAGCGATTAGGTCAAGACACTCTTAACTGAAATCCCTTCTCTCCTTAAACAGACTCTTAGTATAGAATATCATTCTATAATGCTCCATAATTATTTTATCAAAACCATCCTAATTGGTAATACAATGTAAATTAGTCTTCAATGCAAATATATTCTTGATGGATTCTTTAGTCTTTGTTTGGTCTATCCCCAATATTGAACTAGTGAAGTAGATCTCTCAATTGAGAATCTTGCACCCAATGGATTTGATAAATATCAAGAATATGGCATAGTTTAAATGTATGATCTTCATGTTCCTTAACATTCATTGTCCATTGCAAGTCCCACATACATTGTCCAGTTTAATGTGAACCACCTTACTACAACCATGTTGGCTATTGGCAACTTATATTCCATACCCTCTAGAAATGTAATAGTTAAAGAGATATCATCCTCCCATGACATTAGCCAGTTTGAGTCCCCTCGTAGATTTTTTAATTTCTTTTTTTCAAAATTTGTGTTTGGAAATTTTGGTTATTCCATTAATTAAATTTGAATCAAATTTTAACATTTTTGTGTTCCCAACTATTTTCTATCTAATGTTTATACCAAGTGAAAATATAAAAATATCCTTTTGAAGAGTAAACTTCAATGCATTTTCTTATTATTTTTGGGGATTTTTTTGTTTCTTAATTTCTAAGACATTTTTCTTTCGACATATTTTAAACTCGGGAAGAAAAAAGGTTATATTTAAGTTTTAGTCCTCCACTTATTATGGAAGAATTGTTGGTTTTCATTTCTATGTAGTTTCATATACTTGAAAAATATGTAAAAATGGGTGGACATATATGCCCTTATTTGAGTTTAAAACCTTCATTGAGGATTTAAAAATGCTCAATTAATGGTTTATAAATCCTTGATCGAGGCTCCTAAAAAATCGCGACTATGGGGTTTTAAATGATTTCTTGGTGTTTTTTTGGTAAATTAAAAACTCTCATTTGAGGGTTTATTAAAACCTTAATCACGCATGTTTGTTCACCAAACCATTGATAGAGGTTGCACTCTATGTTTAGGCAAGGGGTTGTCTAACTAAATTTGGTTGCTAAAAAGAGTGACTTGTATTCATAGCTTGACTCTCAAAATTGGCCAAAAAAACTTCAAAGGTGCTAGTAATGGAAGTCTATATTTTTGTGTAATATAGATCATCAAGAAAACCTCTCAAGTACTTACCCTCATTCCAAGATGGTAACTAGAGTTAAAAACTACTAATACCTTTCTATCTCCAATCAACAATTATGTCACAGAGATTTCAACAATTTGCTCATGTATACTTGCTAACTCATGAAGAGTTCAACATATAGCTCACAAATGTCTTATCGAGGATTTGACCTTGAGTGGGATGAGTGAAACACATATCCAAACAACATTCAAGAAATTTCCACATGAATAAATTAAAGTGTAATTACTTGGAAATATTGAATAATATGCCAAAAGTTACATATCTAAAAAATTAACTAATGAATATTGTAGATTTAAAGTGGAAAATTTTGGATTTAGATTAGACACAGATTCCAACGCATTTCATTTACATCAATGCACAATCAAGAAAGTTGGAATTTTGTTTCAATGGCATTGCATTTGTCATGACTATATGCATTGGTTTGTGCATTAAAATGAATTAGTCAAAGAAATATATCTTAATACAATGCATTTTACTGCACAAATCAATGTGCTTGAGGATGTCTAGGAGCATTGTTGCCTCGATGGTATCCAAGTCCAGCTTCGCAAGGCTAATAATTAAAGCATAGGTATTTGACTATGCCTTTAGCAATTTATGCTGGCCCATTGAATTGTATAGCCTGAGGCAATACAAAAAGTATACAAACATTTAATAGTATGGAACCATGAGGGTTCCTTCTCAAGAATTGTTAGAAAAGAGTCATCTAGGAAATGTCCATGGACCAACTACATAGTCTTTGGTTCTAGGAGGTGAATCCCATTGATTATCTCTTTGTTGACTTTTCAATAAAAGCAAATATCCACGGGCCTCTATGACCAAAACATATAAGGCCAACGCCAAGAGGAATCCTTGTTTAATTGACTAAAACATGCTCACATGTCCATCATTTGTTTTGTTACTAGAAAAATAAGCCATTGCATTATTAAATTATGTTTCCATGTTGTTTATGAATCAACGATTAAACCCTATAATGTTGATCATCACTAGAATGAAGAGTCTTTCCACTTAGTCATATACTTTCTCAAAGTCTATGTTGATAAGCAGAGTGTCCAAATTAGATAATGGGGCTTAGTCCCTTAGATATACATTTATGAAATTATCAAGGATATATCACCACTAAATAAATCATATTTCCTCCATATGAATTATTTCAGGAAGAATATGGTTGACGTGCAAGGCCTCAACCCAAAGGAATAGTGGTAATCCCTGATCAAATAGCATAGCCTTCGTTGCTCCTACCATTGTCTTTTTCTCTCTCTCCGCCACTCCATTCTATTGCGGGGTATGAGGCATAGTGTGTTCCTTTTTTATCCCCTTTGCTGAGCAATACTCCAAGAACTCATTGGAGGTGTACTCTCCCCCATTGTCCATCCTCAATACTCGGATCTTCCTCCCTGTCTAATTTTCCACGAGAGTCTTGAACTTCCGAAACCGATCAAAGACCTTTGACTTGGCCTTCAAGAAATAGATCCAGGTCTTTCGAGAATAGTCATCAATGAAAGAGACGCAGTAACTGTAACCACTGAAAGATTGGACACTCATAGGTCCGCAAACATCTGAATGCACTAATTCCAAGGTCCCCTTAGACTTATGCTCACTCTGTAGGAAAGGTCTCCTGATGTTCTTTCCTAACACACAACCTTGGTAGTGGTTATGCTTCTCCTCATGTACCTGAGGAACTCCAATGATTGCATGTCTCAAATGCCTCAATGCTCCATGGTTTAAGTGTGTCATCCTCCTATGCCACAAATCACCCTGAATGTTGTTGTTGTTGACTAGAGCCTTTGCATACTCAAAGTGTAGTTTGTACACCTACCCACTCCAGATCCAATCACCCAATCCAAACTCCTATTCGACCCCTTTGTCCTGATATACACCCTATGGTCTCAGAACTTCACCTGAAATCCCTTGTCCTCCAAGGTGAAAACAAATATGAGGTTTTTAGTCAACCCTAGAACATACAATACATCAGTAAAACTGAGGGGTTTGCCATTCTCCCTCTGAAATGAAACAGTGCCAACTCCATGAGCCTGATACTGCGCATCATCACCTAGCGCTTTGTGGAGATTTAATCCACCCTCTTGCAAGTCCTTGAAGAAACTCTTATGTCCTGTCATATGACAAGATGCTCCACTATCCACATACCAAACGATGTTTCCTGTGGTGTTTTCCACGCAAGCAATCAAGCAAAAATCTTCGTTGAAGTTCTTGCTGAATTCCTCCACCTCTGCAGATCCTGCCATCTGGGTATTGTTCTTCTTCTTTCTGTCTGGGCATTGCGAGGCAAAGTGTCCTTGCTTGTGGCAGATAAAACACTTGGCCTTGGACATGTCAAGGTTCTTCTTACCACCTTTCTTTTTCTTTGCCATACCCTTGCTCTTCCCTACTAGGGCTAGAGCATCTTCATCCACAATCTGTGGGGCACTCTTGGATGAACCTGATCCTTGACCCATGCAGGACTCCTCCTGCACAAAATCATCCCACAAACTATGCCAATCAGGGAGCTTCTCCCTAGCCACACCACCTTTGACAAAGGTGTCCAATGGCTTAGAAAAGCCATTGAGGATTATCTGAACTAGCTCCTCATCCTCAGCCTTAGAGGAAACAACTCCAAGCTCATTTTTTATCTGTGTGAGCATTGTGAGATAAGGCATCACTCCTTGACCCTTGGACATCTTGGTACTACGCATCATCCCTTGCAACACCATCTTTCGGTTTTCGTTCTTGCTCTGGTAAAGACTTTCTAAGGCCTTCCACATCTCTAATGCGTTCTTCTTCCCGAAAAGGTGAGGGACTATGTGGTCCTTCACTCCATCCAAGATGATCAACATGGCTCTAGACTATATCTTCTTCCAAGCTACCAACTTTGTCAGAGCAATGGATGCAACCTTCGTGTAGTCAATGACATCGTTAACATCCTTTGCATCACTGACATTCCTCTACATCACTAACATCCAGGATCCTTGTGATCCTTTCTTTCCATGTAGGAAATTTCTGAGCCCTTGGAGTCTATCCTCGACTCTCAACCACACGACCATACTGAAGTGTACCTGTCAAACCCTAAATCAGACCTCTAGGTTTGTGTCTTCAATAGATTTGTCCTGATCTATCAATGTTGCTGCTAGTCATTCAGATTTAGCTCAACTGAGCTCTGATACCATGTAAATTTTCCTTTAAAATTCAAACTATGACTAAACAATATATTTAATTTGTTACTGAAAACCACACATGAATTTCTTTTACTAGTATTGCAACAAGAAAAAAATAATGAGAAACATACACAACATCACATAAATATAGACACAATATTTTGGGTATGGAAATAGTACGACCTCCTCTGCGTGATCCTGTACGCCCTCTAGCTCATCCTGGAAACTCGGTGACTCTATCGGGTGAGTGCTCCTCCGTCTTCTCGACAAATTCCTCCGTGTTACTTCTCTATGTTTATATCCCTCCTGTGTATGTGTCATCTCCACCAAATCTCCTTTTAACTCAATGGCTAAGCAAAAACCCTAACCCTCACTATGCATCAATGGATGTAATCCTCCAGTGAGATCAGTGGCCAAGATTAGATTAGCCATCACTTAAGCTTATTTCACTTTTTCACTCTATTAAAGTGATTCCATTAAGTCAAAATCAAATTAGAATAATTAATGTATTTCCCCAAGTCCAAACTTAGGAAAATCGCATTAAATACATGTGGCTTCCTATTTAATGTCTTCCTAGCATGCAAGGACACATGCAATGCTAGAAGACCTTCCTTGTTGCCAATTTCTAACAACAAGCTGATACAGATGGGATCCCTCGGAGCCTCCACAAATCAAGCTCTCTTGGCTAGGGAGACGAAAAGTGCGTAAGCAAGGAGGAAGCGGAAAGGAAAGGATAGAGGAACACTAAATTCAAACCTAAGGAAGAGTTTGATCCATGAGATGAAGCCTCAAGCTCTAAGAAAGACAAACATCAGAGGTTTGTCAAGGGCAAACGCTCCTACTGTAAGAAAGGAAACCATACAGAGAAAGGTTGAATGAAGAAGACCATAGATCAGATGTCAAGACTGCTTAAACAAAACTATGTGTGTGTGTGTGTGTGTGTGTTCTAGGTAATATGTCTCAAGATAAACCTCTCAAGCACTTCCCCTCATTCTAAAGATGGTTCTCAAAGTCAACTCTAGATTCTTGAAGGCACAAGGCCAATTCCACAACTCATGAATAGATCATATATAGTTATCAACAATTGGTTCACTAAGAGCAAAAATGTAGCAAACTGGGATTTGAACCCAGGTGGGAAGGGTAGCAATTTTTCCTCGACCACTCGGTACCCAATTGACTATATATACATTTATCCCAAGGGGTTAGCTCAATCAATTGTCATCAATGTTGTTGGGAATTAGGCTAGTTCCATCCTAGGAAGTGCTCAGTTCAAATCCCCCTAGGTGAGTCACACTAGTCTATGTTGCATGCTTATTAGGAATGTCATTCATGGAAGTGGATAAGCATCCCTTGGATTTCCCCACAAGGTTTCCCTTGGAAAACAAAAAAAGGGTTAGAGACCCATGCACACATAAGTGGATCAAAGCCCACCTCTATGTTTCTTATTTTTTTAAATCCCCAAGGATTAGCTCAATAGGTTGGGTCATCCACCAAACACATATTGTTAATGGAGAGGTCACAAATTTCAAATTTGTCGAGTCCATCTAGATACAAGGAAGAGGAGGAATCCTACGAAATTTGTTATATATATATATATATATATATATATATATATTCAAACTTCAAATTCTAAAATTTAAAAGGCATAGATTTTAATGATTTTGATAAACATTGAAAATAATGTGTTTTGTAGTGAAATTCAAGGTCACAATACACTAAGATGGATAAGTTCAAATTCTCTTAAATATATAGTATTCCCTACTTGTTATTAATATTATTTTTACATCGATAGGCGTTTATATCTTAGAATATTTGGGTGGAATATCATCTATGCATTTCCTAGATTGAAGGAGGATGGGACAAGTGTACTATCCAGATTGATTCTATGGGAATCGTTCAAAATTCGTGATAAACAATTATAAAAACAAAAAATAGCTCATGTGATAACTCCACTTTGTGTTAATTGGAAAAAATAAAAAAATAACTCATGTGATAACTACACTTGGTGGCATGGTAATGTGGAGTCTGTGTTATTGTCTAACTCAATCTAACAACTGGGAGTCGAACTAATGTGCACAAGGTATGGCATTGTGGAGTCTGTGTGATAGTCTAACTCAATATGGGATCTGGGATTCGAGCTAATGCGCACAAGGTTTAGTCGAACTCCATTTGGCAGTTGGGAGTCAAGCTAATGTGCAGTTCAAATGACAATCGAACTCCTAATAAACTCCTCCGAACTCTTAATAAACTCATCCATTTGGCATTTGGGAGTCAAGCTAATTTGCAGTCCGCACGACATGCCAAGTAAACTCTCAATATGGTAGTATGGGCACAAAGAGGGAAAACGGGTGATAACATGTAGCTAAGGCATTGACAATGGATGATTACAGTTACTAATGAAGAACAAGTAACAAATAACTTATTCATGGCACTTAACTTGGGCCCTATTGATGTTCACCTGCCACAACTTAAGTGGGTGTGCTAGTATATATCCTTGTTCTTTCATTATTTTAAATTTTTTAAATTTGTTATTGTATTCCTCAAACTTAGGTTATTCATGTGGAATTAGTTTGAGTTGAGTATAGATTTTACTTCCTTTTTGGTATATGGCCTTTGTTAAGAAAGTGGGCTTTACCTTTGTCTTGACTCTTGAGTGTTAAATTTTCGATTTTGTTACTTATTTCCTCATACTTACCAAGTACATAAAGGAAAACACAACACAACATAGAAGAATATAATTGGTTCTTTCCGGGTTTGAACCTAGTCTCTGTGAACAAAACTTACTTGATTTACCACTTGATCACAACCTGCTTGATAAATATTAAATAGATATTTTGTCACATCCCCACCCCTCATCCCGACGATGGAGAGAGCGACCAACACACTGCTGCTGTCAAACGGGCATTAGAGAAAATTTGGGGTCTAAAATATGCCTTATAAAAAATTGTACCATGGATGAGCTCGATTGAGTTGAATTTTAAAACCAAAAGAATTTCAATATCTTTGGTCAACCATTATGGTTGAGTTGGACACATAATGCTTATGTGTCATATTTTTATTTGACAAGAGCTAACTCATATCAACCTCATCTTGGTTAAGTTCTTGAAAAGATCACCTCGAAATAAGATAAATAAACTTTAACTAATAAATATAGAATATTTTATTTGATCACTACTTCCAACTCTTTTAAAACATAACCTTATCATTAATTAAAATTGTAGTGGAAGCATTTTGAAATACTAAAAACATTTATTAATCAATTTTTTGAGAAAAAAACTAAATAATATTTAATTTTAAATAGACTTATCTTAAAATACTAAATAAAATATATTTAGTATTTTTAATATTATTAAAAAATATTTAAAAAATAAATATATTAAATTATTACATCCAAAAATAAATAAAACATTTAAATACTAACAAAATAAAAAATGAAAACTATTTTTAATGTTACTAAAATATAATAAAATTTTATTTTACTTTTTTTCTCTTACCTACCTACCTATTAAACCACAATTTTTTTTTATATTAATATAAAAAGTAATATGAATATACATAGTTTATTGTTTTTTTATTTTATATGATATAATATTTTTTATATGAATTAAAACAAAATTTATATTAAAAAATGATAGTGATTTTTTTTTTATTTTTTTAATATTATTATAATTATATTTTTCATTATAAATGAATATATTTGAGTTTTACATTTATTAAATATATAAAAAGTAGTGGTCAACTCATTTAAAAAAATAATAATATAAAATTCAAAAGTTTTCTATCATTTATTATGTGTGCACAAGAATCTAAATATTTCATTAATATTTTTAACCAATATTCCTTAACTCTACATTAGCTCAATATAGTTGTCAACAACCATTAACGAGACGATTTAGGTTGACTTTCATTGTATTTTCATTAGATTTAATCTGACATGGCATATTTGTAATGTGATGTGGCTTTTTTTATTATTTTCCTTAGGAGGCCCATTTTAGACCCCAAATTTCCTCTAATGGCAAAATAGCCCCATGAACATAAAAACATAAACATGCATTGGATTAAAAGCATAACAAATGCATAAATCACTAACATGCATTAAGTATAAAACATGCAATATACAGCCGAAGCAATAACATCCATTCAAGCATTCAACCTGTTCATAATAATTCATAAGAAAGTACAAATGCAGAGATAAAATACACAAGAATACTTATCTTGAAATAAGCTTGTCCAGCAACTAGCTACGTCGCTGCAACGTTCCACCCAACCGTGGGCCAGTGTGCTCATCAATCTCTCAGCATCACTGACACCCCTGAGCTGGGCACGATTCCACAAGGCACTAGGGAACAACAGACTCACTCATAGCCAAAACCATACATCCATAGTCAAGCCAACACACGGTTGGGTTTCACAGACTGTCCAGCCAAGCCAATAAGTAATTGGGTTTTTCAGGCTGCTAGGGCAACTAACCAATGACACATGGGTCCCTTACTCAGCCAAGCAAATTTACCTCAACACACAGTCCATCCATTAACAGATAGATCCTTGGACTTACCCAACCAAGCCAACCTGCTAATCAAGCACAGACAACCATTTAACAAATGGGTATTGTCAAAACGTTCTGGGAAACCAAAACAAAATGATCGAGGGGAAAAAAACCTTGCAAGAGAAAATACGTTTTTAGAAAATGTTCTTGTGCATTGGGGAGGCCATTCGACCACCACAAACCCCCAAGTCGAAATCTGAACTCAGAAAACGTCCCCGAGCATTGCCGGAGCAAAAATGGCCATCATTCACACCCAAATCGAGAGATCTTGGCTTCCTCACCACGGAGCAACACAAAAACGAATTTATGGGCATGAAACAACAAAAATCATGAGGGGAAAATGCCCAGCAAGCTCAGCGGCGCGTGGAAAACAAAAAACGGCCTCTTGAAACCCCCAAAACGTGAATCACTGCTGCACATTCACTCAATAAAACAAAAACGGGATTTCCCAGCCATGGCAATGAGGAAACCCACAACAAAACGCCAATGGAGAACCCCAGACACTGGGCATTGCCAGATCGAATTCTCAGCCATGGGAAAAATGAAGAAAAACAGGCAAAAACGTGAGGGAGAATGCCCCAGCTATCTCCAGCTACGTGAGGAAGAAACGCATGGGTGAATGAATCGCTTGGGCTCCTTTTTCCAAGTATTTACTTGGCCCATATGTCAAAATTCATTTTCCCCAAAAATGGATGCTCTGCCCAATTCGAAATTGACCCCCATGCCTTGCCCATTCCCATGCAATAAATTCCTTCACCAACTTTAGATGTCTAGGCATAAAAAACAAAAATAGGTATTTAACAACTTAAGGGTTTTCCCTTGACATTTGGCTTTTCCCCATAGGATCAAAGGTTTGAATAAATCCCCCTCCCTAATCCTTGTGAAATCATGCCCCCATCTCTTTAACGTTGCGACATATAACTAGTTGTGGTATTTTTATTAATTTGCATTTTACATGATGTCTCAAACATATTGTGCCTGGCTAGCACATAAACCATTGGCATCGATTTTAGTCGCTGAAACATAAAACACTAAATCCATGGTGGGGCCTTTGCCTTGAGCTCCACACCACGATTTAATACAATATTTACATCATATGCGATTTAATACCACGGGGTCAAAACTGGGGTGTTACATATTTATGTTTCAAGCAAATTAATAAATCTATTTACAAGCTTTAATACCAAATTTGATGTGACAAATATTTGACATAAACTTACTAAAGATTTGAAAAATGCTTTCAATTGTTTTACAGTTTTACTGCTCTCTTGTGATCCAGGAGAGTTCGGTCCTAAATTTCTAGCTGATGGAAAAATAATCAGACTTGTAGTAAATTTCACAATGTAAACTCTTCAAAGAAGGATATATACATGAAATCTTGCTCCTACTGGTATGCCTTGTAAATAACGATTATGAAGCTCCAATAAGTTCCTTCTTGCATGCTTTGAAAATATCAAACCCAAGAAAAATATTGAGTACATTCATTCCAACCATGCCTAAAAATGCAAGAGGTAGCTCTATTCCACGAGGGAATTTGGAAGCATCTCTGATTAGCTTGTACGTAATGAACCAGTGTACAAAGAGTCGGGCTATAAAGAAAGTGAACCAATGAATTCCCCATTCTATTCTTGTTCTCAAGCTCCTTTCTCTTCTCAGTCCTGACATTCGCAGAACTCTTCGTAGATGCAAGAAGATGGAATGCAACTGCAGACAAAAACAAATATGGCTAGATGTCATGTATACTTCCATAAGAATTCGCCATAGTGGGTCTTCTAACAACATCATATGTGAAAAAGAGACTTGAAAAGCAATATGCAAACAGGAAACTCCCTTTTTAAGCTTGGTGACATAAACACACTCGACTAAAATACAAGCAATTCATTTTCTGTTGTACATCTACTATACCACATTTTGTGATTGACAATTTCTGAAGGACTGGTGCAGACCTCCCAAGCCACAGTGAGAACGTGGGTGCCTAATAGGGATGGAGTTACATTTGAGCCCTGAAGCTTTTTAGCTCGAGAACAACAAAACCTCCCTAGCATAGATTTTGAGTTGAGTAGTTTTCTTCAATTTGTTCACAAAGGCACTAAAACAGCTCCCTATTGTTACATTCTACACGCATTGTCTCTTTCTGAAAGGACAAGAATTGGTAATTGAAGATAAAACATTACCAATCAAAAAGAGTATATTAATGAGGAAATGCTCCATATGATCTTTCTCAGGAAGGCTCTCCTTCAATCTTTCTACCAATCGGTAGAAATATTACAATTTTCTACAGATCAGAAAAACTGACTTTCCTTTTATCAGTCAAAATTTAGTTGGATGATGCATCTTTAGTTGCCCCAGCCCAAATGGAGAGGAGTTCTGCTAGTGACATTGGGCAGCACCAGCCCAAATGGAGAGGAGTCTGCTAGTCTGACTTTCCTTTTATCAGTCAAAATTTAGTTGGATGATGCATCTTTAGTTGCCCCAGCCCAAATGGAGAGGAGTTCTGCTAGTGACATTGGGCAGCACCAGCCCAAATGGAGAGGAGTCTGCTAGTGGCATTGGGAAGCTTTCTCCTAGAAATTACAATATTTCTGATTATTGATCCATAGAGTTATTCATACTCACATGCTTGAGGAAATTTGTGCCAACAAGTGTTAAAGCAGAAATCAAACTTCTGGGAATGAATGAATGGATGGCTCTGCTTCTTATTTAGTTACAAGCCTAGTTTGTTTGCTTGTGATGCCAATGCCCAATCAATTCCAACCCTGTCAATGCCGATGAAACAACAGAGCTTTGTTTATGCAGCAGACTCAATTAATAACACATCTGAACATTTTTACCAGCTGACAATCAACAGTAAAATGATTCAACTTATGTTGAGTTAATATTTAGCAATGCTTATCTGATTCAAATAGTGTTAAGATTTGCCTCGTGAGGAGGTTATGAACATCCCTTCTTTCTTTATTCCAAAAAAACCGTTCTCAACACTTCCGCAAATGAAATTAAAACAAGTATACCTCCTATCTAAGAATGCTCTCCACTTTATTTTTGACAACTGTAGACTTTGGTGTAGAAAGAGTTTCTGTACTGCTATCAAAATAACTACGCATTCATCTTTGTATTAGCTGCTAAAGATGTCAATGTCCTAGCGCAAAATCCAATATGGAGTTTAGAATATTACACAGCGTTCCTTCGTAAGTTCATTGCGAACCTCGGCAAACCCAAACTTCTCTTTTTGGTAGAGCTCAATCCTCTCCTTTTGGACAGTTTCAAACTTTGGCTTTTGGTGTAGTGCAGTCATCTCCTTTCGGCCAAATTCCATAATCAACTCCTGGCTTTGGCCAAACACAGAAGTCATAGTTTGGTAACCCTCAACAGCCCCTTTTTAGCGATGGCCAGTTGACAACTCAGATGGCACCAGTTGCACCAATGGTGACTCCACTTCCTGACAGGGATATATAGGTAATCGTTGATGCATATAAAAGCAAAGCAGGGAATCCTAAATAAGGTTTTAAGCACTGTTTGCTCAGCATAACTGATCCATCAATCCAAATCAAGCCAGTTGATGTATCTGGATTCTAATATAATGTGGGCAGCAGCCAAAAATAAGTTGGAGGGTATGGAGAGTGCAAATCGAGAAAGGATGTGTCTAGAACTAGTTCAAGGTTTCAAAGATCTTTCACCTCATTTAAAGTTGCAAGCTGAGGCAATAGCTGATTATGTTCAGAGACCAAAACACTTTTCAAGAAAGAAATCGGTGCCATTCTTTAATACCAGTGCTTGAAGGACTCAACTATGGAGGAAATCACAGAGTAAAAACTTCATTTTATACGAATGGAAGCTTAGAGAGAGTGAGTATTTGCATTTCCACTGGACAACAATGAAGACGACTATTGTGTAGTGCAAGAGAAACTGATCTAGGAGCTTTGAAACAAAGGATCAATAGCAGAACACCATGCATGGTGAGGGACGGCTCTAGAGTAGCACACGGACATATAAAACTCAACTTGCAAATACCAATGTGACTGGTGGTAAATTCCAAGGTGATATAATCCAATGTAGAGGCACTACGCAAAGGTAATAGTTTGTAGGTGCACGACAAATAATATGAGACTAAGGTTTGCAGAGATACCAGTGCGCAGGTAATAAACGTGCAATGAGACCAGCACACAATAATATGCAGAGATACCAAGTCACAGGGATATGATACCACTGGAAATGATACACGCAGAGGTATGGCACGTAGACAAGGAGGAACGGTATCTTCTAACGCCAACTAAGGTATCATGCAAAGGTATGGCATGAGCAGGAAGGCAGAGATGGCAGATTCCCACAGTGCTCAGAATAGTACAGACCACAGCGCTCAGAATAGCTCTAATAACACTGTTAAAACCAACAAAATGAACAGAAAGACAAAGACAAATAGAGACTGTTGGAACACTCAACAAAGATGATTGTGAATGCACATTTTACATTAAGATGATATACATGTAAATACATTTAGAAATGACCCTTGGTTTCATCTTCCGAGAGGTGTTTGAACTTCACTATGACTCTTCATATTCACCTCTGGTGAAGGTGAATGTGAATAGTAATAATGATACATTCAATTTTTACCATAATCCTAAAAGATCAGGTTTCCAACAATTGTCAATCCTCACTCACTCTGCAACAATAAAAGGCTCAAGAAATCCTAAGTTGCCAGGAAACTTGGGTACAGGTATGGGGACAGGAACGGGTACGGGTACAGGGATGCCACTTTTTGAAAAAGGGTACTTGGGTGCGTCGGGGGTACTATATATATATATATATATATATATATATATATATATATATATATATGTCATAGTCACATCATACATGCATATAGATTTCTTCATAAATTATGAATCATGATTCATAATTATAAATTCAATGATTATTTGAACAATGAACGTTTGATTGTTTGAACAATGAACATTCAGATTGAAAATTTGAAACATAAAATTTGATAAATCATAGACTCAGTAGATATCATATAGAAGACTGGAAGTTACATAAAATTTGATAAATCATTGTACCAGGCAGCTGTAACAGAGAATCAAACTCAGACATGAAAGTACACTTGAAATCTTATTTTAAACACCTATTTGTACTGCTGTTACAGGCAATAAAAAATTGAAAATTGCCAAATATATTCTTGCTTTGATGTGAGTGTATTTCTCAACATTAAATACGTATGTATATTTTTTATGTGCACATTTGGTAGTCAAATTATGTTCCATGAGTGCTGAACACAAAACCATAAAAACATTCATTGTAAATCAATGTAAAATCAATTTGCCAGATATGGACAATATTCAATGGAATTTGAACAGTGTTGCAAAGTGTTTGACGTAAGTCCTAAACCAGACTCCATACGTAGTTAGCAAAAAATTAGTTCAGATTTGGTGGGGGGTCATTACATTTTCCCCAATGAATTGCATTTTATTGAGTCGGTCGTACCCCCAGAGTACCCAAACGTGGGGTATGAAGTACCCAAACACGGGGTACGGCATACCATTTCTCCTATAAGTACCCCTTTTTTTATAACGGAGTCTCGGGTATGTGGACCCAGTATGGGGTACGGTAGGGTAAGAAAGGAGATGTACCCTGCGAGTACCCAAGTACTCAGCATAGGTACGTGTACCCTACCCCCAGGTACGGGGACCCTGGCAACATAGCCATAATCCTTGTTGCAAACTACAGATGCATTCTCTCCTTGATCTATCATATTTTTCTCATTTGTGTGAATTTCGATGTCTAACATTTTCCATATAGGTTTCTACTAAATGTAGACACCTCGTTCCATGTACTTTGTTCATATTCCAGTGGAAAGCCAACGCAACTCAACTCCAAAGCTGAGAAATCATTCCATTGGTTTACAACTCAGACAATCTGCTCAAATTGGCAAAATAAATACCAGAACCGAAGGAATACCCACAACTATGTTGTTGCATTCCACTCATAAACTGCTAAAACTTGTGGAATAATCGCAATTTTATGCTTTCCAACTTTGACTATTCCATCCATTTTCTAGCAGTACTCTGCCATGTTTGTCAATGGATCCCAAATGTGACACTAAATCTTTGGAAAAGCCTGACATCCTCTAGCTCCTAGACAAGCAATAACAATAAAATAAATTCCTGGCTCATTAGTTGGTAGAGTAATGTCAATTGTAGGAGGAACATCACAAACAACATGTGGAGTAGATGGAAGTTGTAACAGTTGGTCAAGCAAAGACAACACCAAAATGATTTCCAAGCAAAGCTGATGCAGGGCATGGTGTCCATATTGTTAGGATTATAACCAACATTAAAATAATAATAAGCAAGAAATAAATATTGCAAGCAACATTCACATAGACACAAACAAATTTACCCTGGAATCCCATGCGGGGAAAACCAGCACCAATGAAGATCTTCATTACTTGGCCAAAACCGGCCATTCGGGCCAAGTGAGCTAGCCACCACTCACCTCCAGGCCACTTTACAATGGAGCCTCCTCAAGCCTTATAAAGGCTTAATCACATGCAATACCATGGGCTACAACAAACCATGTGCTAGACCTAAACCACCTTTGACTCAATCTTTAGTCAAGGTTAACCCTAACAATCCCCCCTTTAAACTTGACTCGGAGTAATCACCAACCCCCCTCAAAGTTTTATCGAGGAATCTTACATACACCCCCCTATCACCTAGGTCTATCTGTCGACTTTACCGGTGAGTTACCAGGGGTATGCATGCCTTACCAGGTCTTACAGCCATATGCCCATTTACATGCAAAATGATCCATTAGTTTTTTTTTCATGTGTCTCATGGTGACTACACCATCACCATCCGTTGCTTCATCCTCTCGATTTCCATGCTCGCTTTCTTGCTCATCCTTCTTGCTTTGCCTTGCATTCCTTTCCAAATGCCATGCTTGTCCTTGTTGCACAATGATGTCTATGCCAATCCGAAGCTCTCCACCACGGAGTTTCTTGTCTTTGTTTGCATTTCCTTTAATGTGCAAATTTGTCAAAGTAGTCAATTCTAACAAACTTTTCACACACATTGAGTTGACTAGGCTCAATATGTTTCTTACTAACTCCAAGTTAAAGAAAAATATGCAAAGACACTTGAATCTTATACCGCATCTATTTTCCAAGATTTCCTTGCCTTGGCGGGCCTTTGCATGCGGTCTCATCCAAATACATCCATATCATATGCACGCATCTCTCATGTGTACATTGCCAAAACATTGCACAAGCCCTCGTTTCTCCTTATGCTTGATTGGTTTACCTTTTCCTTGCCTTGCCTTACCACTACTTGTCTAAACCGTGCCTCCACTTTCCAGTCTGGATCTATGTCAACACCAAGGTGTTCTCCACCCAAATGCATCCTTCCACAAGATCTCTCTTTTGCCATCTTGGCTTTCTGGGCATTACCAACCCCTATTCACGTGATTATGCTTCTCCTACCATTTCAACGGTTGGCGACTTTGAATTCAGGATCATCTCCTCTAACAAATGCGAGCATTTGGGGATTGATGTTTTCCTCATGTGAGGCGTAGCTTTCACGGCCCTCTTTAATGGCTGCAACCAACCGATTGAACGATTGGGGTTTTCTTGGCAGTGATCCTTTTTCACTCTCTGAGCGCAGATCTCCCTTTGGTTTGTCCTCACCCCTCCACGCCCTTTTGCAGGTGTCTCTTATTTTCTCAAGCGACGAGGGTTTCAATATCTCAGCTCCATGTTTCTTCTACATGAAGAGTGGGCTCTCTCTCCCTCAACATGTATCCACATCTAACCTAGCATAGATCAACACACAGGCCTTTAATACATTATCCAGGTCTCCATGAGCTACGCATCTAGCATGTCTGTCAAGAGCAAAACTCTCAACCAAATCTACAATTTGTAGAGATCTCTTAATCTAGATATGATATCCACGGGATCACTCAGCATGTCCACATCCTTTGCACACGCACCTTCTTTGTCGACACTTCTCAGCTATGATCGGACAAGCCTTCTCCTCACGCAAGCACGCTAGTTTTGCACTGTGGCCTTTACACCCAGATCTTATCTCCTTTGTGACCTTCTTCCTTCATTCCGTGGATCTTTGCACACGATCTCTTCAGGTGGATATGCATTCCGCGATATCGCTTCTTCTACACGAGGTTTCCTTCACACAGATCTTCAAGATTAAGCGTGGAACTTCTCCACGGTGATATTTTGCAACCTCAAACCCTCCAAAGGAACAATCCTTTATTCACCTCGCTGCAACAACATATTCAATGATGGCACCAACAGATCTTAGGCTGGTGGTCCAATGATTGCATAGGCATCTCAACCCTCACGGTTTCTGCGGCTAGGGTTACATGGGCAGTGCTTTCCAAAAACTTGGCCACAGACTCCAGATTTCAATCGCAGTATTCATGCTACACAAAAACGAGCCCCCCTATAGCTCGCCCAGGAATTCACAAGTCGGTTGTTGCCTTCACACAAGCTCCCTGAGCTTTGATACCAATTGTTAGGATTATAACCAACATTAAAATAATATTAAGCGAGAAATAAATATTGCAAGTAGCATTCACATAGACACAAACAGATTTACCCTGGAAACCCCATGCGGGGTGTTATCCAACTTTTTGTACCATAAGTTGGGTTACCTGAGGAGCCGCCGGTTGACAGACTTGTTCAAAGTCTGATTCCAGTGTATTAGTTGATCCGTCTGCTTGTCTAGCCAATATTGGCTAGTCACTTT
>LPNX010985835.1:99843-154113 GCA_001517045.1 Pseudotsuga menziesii
CGGGGAAAAGCAGCACCAATGAAGATCTTCATTACTTGGCCAAAACCAGCCATTCGGGCCAAGTGAGCTAGCCACCGCTCACCTCTAGGCCACTTTACAATGGAGCCTCCTCAAGCCTTATAAAGGCTTAATCACATGAAATACCATGGGACAATACCATGGGCTACAACAAACCATGTGCTAGACCTAAACCACCTTTGACTCAATCCCGAGTCAAGGTTAACCCTAACACATATTTCTTAAGATGATGGTTGCCTAGCAGCAATAGTTGCAACAATATAAGCATACTACCGTACCTATCCTCGAAAAGCCATTCAAGCTAGACACCAAGGTTTCAGTGCTTTTCTTCGATGAATCCCTTGATTGCAATAAGGTGATTTTTAAATGCATACTTCTGCAGTCTCCATGCCTACTCAAGATTCATACCAGCATGACCAGATGTAATAAGATCATGGCCACTGAGATTCACATGGAGAAGCAATCCCTCACATCGTGGCAAACTTGCACTCGACAATTGGCATCTTCCAACCAACAAACTATCACACGCTGGGATAAATTCAAGGACATCTTTCACAAGCAATTATATTCCCTCAGCTACATGGATTCCATGCTTGCATGATGGCCTCAGGTTCAACAAATTCCCAGCCAGACAGTCCAGCAATTCAATTACCTGTCAATCCAACTTAAGGCATAAGACTCAAAGATTATTAAATTCATTTATACTTTATCTCCTCATTTGACAAAAAAATTAGAGCTCCTCCCAATCACTTCCTTAGAGCATGCTTTCAAGTTGGCTTCCAAGGTAGAGGTATAGTTGCCTAAAACCTTCAAACCCACTTAGAAATAGGGTTTTGTTATCACGAATCTTGTAGTTGCCCCGTAGGGTGATCCTATCCAGGATGGCAGAGGAAAGGCAACTAAAGTCGCAACCTACAATATCCAAGGCCTCCGAAAGAGCTCAGATGTCACACCAGTTAAGGATACTGGCACTTCGAACTCAGTGAAAGTACTAAGCCCAGGGAGTGTCCCCATAACCAAGATCCCTAAAAATGAGGAAGGGAAGTAGATATTGTAGGGAAACTTGATTAAATCTCTTAGTACTATGTTTAATTAGAGTTTTGTACCATTACTAAGAGATTAAGAGTGTCTGAGTAAAAAACCCCAATTTACCCTAGGGATTTTATCATGGAAATTTGAATCTAGGGGTAAATGCTGCAATTAAGCGAATTGGACACCCGGATTGATTGTTAGGTGTAAGATAAGGTGATTAGAGGTGAAACTAGAAATACCCAGTTCGTGGATCTGAAAATACCCATTCCTCCCAAGGAGGACGTCTTCCCCTAAGAAGTAGACCAATGTGTTAAGTGGGCTAATGGAGTCCAATGATCATGAAAATTTAATCTATGATTATTCCAAAGTGAATTTTAAGTTTTATACCCTGCCACAAAATAGAACCTACAGATCTAAGAAATGAGGGTTTTAAATGAGATTTTGATGAAAGGAAAATGCATCCCCAATCAGATACTAAGAAAAAGGATAGATCTTACCTAGGAGAAACATACCTGGTGTTTCTAAGGATGAATTTCGAAGTGATGAAGATTAATTCCCTATAGATTAAGTGAAGCAATAATGAAAATCTAGCTTTGTTGAAATCGCCCAAGGAATCCAAATGCGCCCTCTCTCCTACCAAGCCAAGTAAATAACAATGAGAACGGTAAGAAAAAAATGACAAATGCTAACAAGAAGTGAAAAAATGAGAGAGTAAGAAATCATAAGATAAAAATACTCCCTGTAACCACCAATCTGGAAAGAAGAGCAAGATGGGCGTCTCCCATAGGTGCGCCCCTTTCCAAATCGAATTCTCTGTCAGACAAATAAAATGGATCCAGAAAAAATATGCCACAGATTCACCAATAATCTCCAATGCAAACGAGAAATAATGTCAGTCAATCACAAATAACATTCTTCAATCATCCACAAAAGACAAGAGATCCCAGAAAAAAATTCTCTATTATTCCTCAAGATAACAATGGGGGGGTCTCATCTTTATATAGATTTTGAGAGATGCAAACGCTAACTTACTTTTACATCCGACGATTGAGATTATAACATCATCAAAGGTGGAGATCAACTTTACATGGATCAATACATGGATCAAGTTGACTAGATCAAGGGGGGCGCACTTTTTGCCCAATGATGCCTTGTCTAAGTCAAAACATAGGATAACATAAGATATAGCATAATAATACATCAAAGGGGGTCACTAGGGGCTTAATTCTCCCTAGGCTCCATTACAATGCGATACATCTTATAGCCAAGGTGAGGGGTGCCCCTTGGGGGACGTCCTCACCAACTGAGCCAAATAAATAATGCCGGACAAATTGATGACTGACACTGGTGAAGAAGTGTTAAGAGAGCCATAATACATCATCTTGATAGATTTCCCTGCCATTTTCTTGACCACACAAGCCAAATCGATTTTCCTAGTGGTTTCCTAGTTCATTTTTTGTTGGCACAATCTCTGAAAAATCATAAAAATCATCATATCTTCCTTCAAACTGAGAATTGGGGCAAACTGACTGCATTAGGAATATCTAGAGACATAGTAGAATGGAATAAGTGACTACTCATACCCCTTGGAACATTGTGGTGCTCTAGGAGAACCAAAATCACTGCAATAATAATATAATCTGACCAATAATAAAGTGATAATAATCATTCATCATGCAATCTGAGGCCAAACTCTGAAAACTCAAACCGCAGTATTGGTCCTGGGCATGTCTAGAGTAAATATGATCTAGGATCTTATCTGAGAGAACAACATGCACAGCAATAATCACAAGAGACAAGAGACAAAGATTTTTCCTCGGGGAAACCATAAAGGAGAAAACCCCGTAACTTCCTCAGTGATAGAATGAGCACCAGTAGCAAAAGTAAAACCCAAAAGTATAAAGATGATCTTCGACAGCTGCTCTCTCTCTCCCTTGTGCGAGCTTGTCCTCTCTCTCTCATGCGCACTTTATGAGTGAGTGTGTGTGTTAAAATAGAGAGTCACTCTTTCTATTTATACCTATTTTCCACTTGACTTTTTCTCCTACTGGGCCGACTTCTCTAGGAGAGTCTAATAACCCAATTACCGCTTATTTCTGGGGACTAATGCCCCAACATACAAAGGAGGGTAAACCTCAATGACTTTACATGACTTAAATACAATAATGAATCTCCTGATCAGAGGAATAAACATCTTCGTCAGGGTACAATAAAATACAATATGAAATATACAAGTGAATATCTTCTGAAGTTACAATTACATTAACACTCCCTCTTAACTAGGAAGGTATTCTCTTGACACAAACATCAATACATATAGGCACAAGTCTTCAACGCTGGATCACCATCGTCACTGTTGATGTTGTTCTCATCATCTTGATCAAATGGTGCTATCTCTCGAATCTACTCGTCATAGGAAGTTCTACAGAGCCAGCCATTTTTCATGTTGGATGTAGACCTAGCCTCCATGTAGGTCTTCAAATCATCAAGTAGGTATAGCTTAAGACTTATTGACTTGCAAAACATGAGGGATCTCAAAGGACTGATTATATGCCTTTGCAAAACTTGAAGGAGCATCCCAGGACTAATTATATGCCTTTGCAAAACCTGAAGGAGCATCCTAGGACTGATTATATGCCTCTGCAAAACCTGAGTCTCCTACTATAATCTCGTCGTCTTCAGATCACCTCATCGTCACTCGGAGCACATCCTAGATGCACACATCTCGACCAAAGCCCTTACATCTGCACCATGGGAGGACACACCTACCACCCTGTGAGAATGACTCTCGTGCATTTGTGTCTTCCGGACCCATCACCTCCCCTTGGGAGGAACCTCGATATGAAGTACACCAAGCTTCTCTCTGAAGTATTCAAACTTCACTCTAGCTAACGGCTTGGTCAACACATCGGCCATCCGCTCGTCCGTTGCAACATACTGGAGCTTCACTGCTCCTCTTTGGACCATATCCATGATATAGTGGTACTTGATCTCAATGTGCTTCGACTTGTCATGGAACACTGGGTTCTCGGACAACTTCACACAACTCTGGTTGTCACAGAAGATACAAGTCGCCTCTAACTAGAGATCAAACAAATCAGACAGTAGTTTCATAAGCCATAATGCTTCACAACTAGTTGAACAAGCTGCGACATATTCTACTTTGAGTGTACTTAGTGCCACATAGGACTGCTTCCTGCTAAACCAAGAGATCACACCCGATCCCATACTGAAGCAGCACCCCGAAGTGCTCTTCCTATCTAAGGCACTGCCAGTCTAGTCCGGATCAACATAACCCTGCATGTTAACCTTTTGAATCGCGTCATATCTGAGCCCATAATCAATTGTACCCTTCAGAAACCTCAATATATGCTTTGCAGCAACCAAGTGAACTTGTCTCAGATCCGTCAAGAACTGGCTCAAAGTGTTCACAGCAAAACATATGTCAGGTCTCGTGTTCGTTAGGTACATCAATGATCCAATCATCTGACGATACATCGTGGCATCAACTCACTTTGATGAAGCATCGCAAAGTAGCTTCAAGTTCGATGCCATGGGTGTGGCTATTTCCTTGCAGTCCATCATCCCGAACCTCTTCAAGATCTCTACTGAATACTTTCCTTGACCAAGGAAGACTCCATCTGTACTCTGCCACACCTCCATACCTAGAAAATAATGCATCATGCCCAAGTCCTTCATCTCGAACTTGACAGCAAGCTTCCTCTTTGTATCAGCAATCAACCCATCCTCACCTGTCACAAACAGGTCATCTACATACAGTAGGAATATCACTGGGTTCCCTTCCTCAACCTTGCAGTAAAGGTTGGAGTCTGCTTTACTCTTGGTAAAGCCCAAACTAGTCAGGAGGTTGTCCATCCAATCGTACCATGTCCTGGGCGCCTGCTTCAATCCGTACAAACCTTTCTTCAACTTGCACACATGAGTCTTCCTGTCATGTCTCTCAAATCCGAGTGGCTGCTCCACATACACTTCCTCTTCCACTACATCATTCAAGAATGTTGTCTTGACATCCATCTGGTGTATCTTCCATTTCATCACTGTAGCCAGAGCAAGTATTGTTCTGATGGAAGTTTATCTGGCTACAAGTGCAAAAGTCTCCTCATAATCTATCCCTTCCTTTTGGGAGAAGCCACGTGCCACAAATCTCGCTTTATATTTCTCTATGTTGCCATCTATAGCATGCTTGACCTTGTAGATCCACTTGGAAGTCACAACAAACTTCCCTTCTGGTCTTGGGACCACATCCCAGTCATCATTCTTCATGATCGACTGATATTCCTCGATCATGGCATCCTTCCATTCTTTCTTTTTTGTCGCTTCTTCATAACTAGAAGGTTCCTTGTTAATGATGTCGCACAACAAGGCTACATCCCTGGAGTATGGCCTAAGTCTCTTTCTTTCTCTGTGTATTCCTTATGGAGCGCCATATCTCTCTACATCTAGAATTGCCTCTCGTACCCATGCTGGTTTCCTCTTGTGAGAATTCTTCTCACAGGGTGGATCTACAGGTTCCTGAGGTTCTTCCATTTCTTGATCTTCTTCTGGAGTTCCTTCATTCATTGTTGTATCTCGAATCCTGAGTACTTCTAGTTCTTCAATGCCTTCAATAGGTAGTTTTCTAGATTTGTTGTATGTTGAGTTTTCGGCAAATGTCACATCCCTGCTAATATCGACCTTCTTGTACCCTGGAAAGTATATTCTGTAAGCCTTCGAGTTTTCACTATATCCCACAAATATGCACTTTTTTCCTGAAGGGTCTAACTTCGTTCTTTTCTCCTTTGGAATGTGTATGTACACTGGGCAACCAAATATCCTGAGATCGCTGACTTTTGGTTTCTCGCCGAATAATGTTTCTTCTGGTGTCTTGTTGTCCAGTACTCTTATGGAGTACAATTCAATACATACACGGTTGTTCTTGCAATTGGAAATCGAGTAGAGGATCAATCAGATCATAGAGTTGGATGAATCTATAAGAGCTGCCCTTGATCAGTCACTCAGGCATCAAGAAAGCATGAAGGGCACATTTGATAAGTCAGCCAGGCCGAGATCTTTCCAGGTAGGAGATATTGTTCTCTTATGGGATAAGAGAAGGGAGAAGCCTGGGAAGCATGGGAAGTTCGACAGCCTTTGGAAAGGCCCATTTATCATCCATGATACTGCTGGCACCAATTCCTTTTTGCTTAACACCATGGATGGAGATGCTTTAAACTTACCCGTGAATGGTCAACATTTGAGCCCTTTTATCGAAACAACCTCCAAGATGACCAAGGGGTCATCCTAGGGCTTTTCTAAACCCATCCTTGTTGTATTTTTATGTATTTTTATTTTTTCCGTACCATAATATGTTTATGTACTTTGTTTTTGTACCATAGTTTATGTATCATATCCATGAAGAATGTTGTATCTTAACTCATGTATATTAGCATTTGTATCATATTCCATTATATGCTGAAAAGAAAAAAAAAATCTTTTATGTACTTTGATTTGAAAAAGCAAAAAATATTTTTCTGGTACTTCATCATAGCTTATTTTATATATCATATACATGGGACTAAGACACTTCTGTTTACATACAGGTACCAGAGATTCCTGGATTCTCAGGCACTCTCTTTGATCAATAAATCAAGCGAGTACCCGTCCCGCAGTTGGAGCCAGATGTTACCAACTTATTTGTACCACAGCTGGATCAGCTGAGGAGCCGCCATTTGACAAACATGATACATGTTTGTGTTCCAGTGCTTCAGATGATCCGCCTTTGTGCCTAGCCAGTTTTGGCTAGTCAGTTTTTGTTTTAAGTAATTATGACCATGGCCCCGCGGGGTTTGTAATAAAATGTGCTAGTAGGGTGTTTTGAGTGGTTCGGTCTCCTAAGACGTACAATTTCAAATAAGGTATTCCAGGGAGTTTTTTTCCCTTGACAATTATGCTTTGCCTATAGCCGCGTATAATTGACGAGGTTTTCTCCCGCTTCCTCCAAAGCTGGAATGCCCGATTTTGAATTCTAGGCCTTGGGGGGTTATTAGAGCCCAACTGAGTATGTATAAACCTACTAGACATTTTTAGAATAGACTAAGGTCATGTCCTAAGTCACTAGGACCCTCAAAAAAAATTCCGAAAAAAATTTACCGGACACGTCAAATTTTGGATTTTTTATTTTTTTAATTTTTTTTTTTTCCGAAGTTTTTTTAATTAAATTTTTCCATAATTTAAATGGAAAATTTAATTTTGTAATAAGTCAGCCATCTGGAACCCGAATTCAGTGATTGAAGGCAACCTTAAGCCAAAAATCATTCTTGATCAGCCAGCCAGCTATCCCTAAGTTTCGGAAGTTCATTCAGCCTCATAATTAATAATTTCTCAAAAAAGTCATTTACGGAGAAATTATTAATTAAAATATTAAAAATGAATATTTTGGAGAAAATAAAAAGCTCTCCAAAATAAACCAAATTGAATAAAATAAAAGGCTAAATGACATGGAATGGAGCATTTATGATGATTCCAATCAATATCGGTCAGTTTCAGATCAAGTATCGGAGTGTAGCAGTTGAACTATCAGTCAGAAACTTGCCCTCTTTGGTCAAATTCGTTTTAGGTTGAAGTGTGGGTTATCTAATGGTTGGGTCATCATTACGAAGGAGGATGAGCCACCTCACCCCCCCTCATTACTCCAGCACTCAGTTACAACTCAGTTCAACTCCAAATCATCATGTCGAGCTCATTCAATTACTCCGGTGTTACTCTTAGTCCGGATTTAGGGATTTTAGCCCTATTTTCTTTCCTTTTTGTATAAGTAGAGGCTCTTTTGAGCTCTATAGATCGGATTTTTGGCATAGAAACTCTAGATAATTTCTATTGTAATATTTTGCTTAAGATTTAATAAAGTTGATGACTTTGGAGGTCAAAGCGGAAGCTCTATGTTGGTCATGATTCACCGTGTGAGGTGATACCTTTCTTTGTTCCTTTCTTTATGGATTCTTAAGCATTTGATTGTGTAAATTTTGAAGGCTAACAATCTAGCATTATTTCATATAATCTATGCTTTTCTCTTGAAGACTATGTGCTTTCAGAAATCGTCCGATATATAGGGGCCTTTTTATGGTTAACATTCATTCTGCAGGTTCCACAAAAAGTCATTCTCTTTCAGGAAAATCGAGAAGCACAATTTCTTTGCCTCATCCATCAAGTAAAAGAAATCTTTCCGGTTACTTTTCTCAAGTTTAATCTAAGTTTCTCCTTTCTCAATATTTCCATGTGTCTCATGTTCGTTTTGACCTGAGAAAGTAGCTTGGGATTTGATCCCAAGTGCCACATAATTTTGTGGTTGCTTCTCTTTCCCCACTAGCATCCTTGCGTACATCCAACTAGTCTGGACGGTTTCGGGACTAGTGCTTCTAGTGGTCACCTTGTTCGGAGGTTGATCCCACCTTTTGTTGATTATTGATTGATTTTTTCTAGGTTGGATTTGGCCTCCTTCCACCTTATTGTGTGTTTTTCTTCTTGGTTTTCTTCGCTGCCCTCCTTTTTCATTTTTATTGCAGCCACTTTTTTCTCTTATTGCTGTCCTGTTTTTACCATTTTTGCAGCTCATTGATTGTTTAGTTCGCTGCCCTATTCTTCCCATCTTTGGCACTCAATTTCCTATTTTTTGTTCCCCCCTTTTCTCCCTCTTTTCTCTTCTGTTTCAGCCCTCCTTTGCCCTCTTTTTGCTCTTTTCTATCTTCTTCTTTTTCCCTCTTTGTAGGTTTGAAGAAAAGGTTCTCAACAAAAAGATAAATCACTCTCATTTTTACATAAAATCCACTAATAAAGTTTCATGTTAATCTTCTAGCTTTATTTCAAAAGTCTTTTCAAGGGTTGAATTCCCAAGGCAAATTTTAAATCTCAATAAAGTCTCTTTTTCTTTGAGTGGGGTTTTTAAGCCCCCACTCTCAACCTCCCCCATTTGGGGAGGCTTGTGGTGTTCTTATTTTTATGTGCTTAGAATAGATGTGCTTATGCTTTAGAATAATCTCATTATCTTTCTTAGAATACTAATTGCTAGATTACCCCATTTTGTTTCATTACTAAGTTGATTACTTCATATTTTAAATGTTTCATCTTTCAATAAGTAAATCAACTGTTTAAAGTAGAAATCTCTTCCATCTCACTTTGTGAATCAAGAGTGCTCTCTATCAGAGAGTTGTCTTTTATTTTGATTTTTACTTGCCTCCATGCTCTCTCGATTAGGGCCTAAAAACCTGAAAGAGATTCTGGGTAGATTAGTCTTTTTTTTACATTTTTGTAAGTTAATTAATTAATCTCTAAAGTCTCTTGAACTTGTCGTAACCCAAGTCAAGAGCACTCTCTATCGGAGAGCATTCCCACTGCATATCCTTGCATCAAGCATATAGTTTAGCTAAGTCTCTTAAACTTTTGTCATAAGACAAAGTCAAGAGCGCTCTCTGTTGGAGGGTTTTAATCAATTTACTTAATAAAATTCTCTACCTCACATTTCCCCGCTAATTAATTAATCTCGTTGTTTCCTTGCCGGAGTATGCTCTGACCGACCTAAAAATCGGAGTACCCAGAAACAGCATTGGATTGTTAATCTTACAAAACTCATCTTAATAAAAAAAATTACCCCATAACCGGCGCACCGGCGTTGTAGAAGACTTCCTAAGTCATTCCTAGTAAAGGCGTCGGAACTCCCCGTTGTCTAGAGTCTCAGCTAGCAGGTCAATCTTCGCGATACCAGCCTAAGATACTGGGCGGGCTGTCATGTCTCCAACAGATTAACTTGGAAAATTTTCCCAGCTGATCTTGTGATACCTTTCGTTGAAGCCCTAAACAAGACCATTTAAAAAACATTTAAAATATACCAAGAGCACTCGCATAACATCCACTAGCTTTATTTCAAGACTTGGTTTTATCTCTTTAATCATTACAGAGCTTCGACTCCATAAGGCACTAGTCTATTAATTTATGCGTGATTGTTACATCTGGATCATTTCTCTTTAGCTTATAAAATCTTTATCTGTGAATGCATCTTTATCTCACAAGACTTGATATACTGTTCATCTTTTAATCCAATACAACAACATGGATTGCTTTTATCTTGTGTTCAAAATTCATAATTTTAATCATCTTTCATCACAATAACTCCTAAACAACACCCATCCGCATCATAACATCAAAAACTTAACTTAAACATTGAGCCATAGAAAACTCTTTGTGAAGGACTACCCTCTTGGCTTCGTTAGGAGTTAGCTAAACGGAGGAGCTTGGAGTAGGTGACAGTACCTGGCTCTATGCTTGCTCCCAAGGTCACACCTCTCCCACTTTCCTAAGTGAGGAGACAGCTTTCGGAAGATTTATGCTGCTGGTGTGCGATCGGCAGACAACAGAGCCAAAACCATGAATCAAGGACCACATGTCATCCTTCAACCTCGAACACATCAACAAGCCAATAAACAAGCTCCACTTCACCAAACATGACTAAAGGAGGCGAGTTTGCTAAGTGAATGTGAACTCAATGCTCTCTGATTGCTGACTGAAGAGGATTTGTGCTGAGCCCAATCATCATTAATGCTTGATGCCATGTCATTCTGCATTTCATTTCGCTCAATTTGGATTAATTTGGAGAGATTTGGATTATCTCCAAAATAATCATTTTTAATATTTAATCAATAATTTCTCTGAAACTGAATTTTTTGAGAAATTATGAGTTATGCAGCTGAATGATGATCTGAAACTTGGAGTTAGCTGGCCAAATGCTCATGAATGATTTTTGGCTTAAGGTTGGAGCCTTCAGACACTGAAATCGGACCCCGGATGGCTAACTTATTACAATTTGAATTTTTCCATTTAAATTATGGAAAAATTTAATTAAAAAATTAAAAATCCAAAATTTGACGCGTCCAGTAAAAAAATTTCGGAATTTTTTCTGAGGGTCCTAGTGACTTAGGACATGACTATAGTCTATTCTAATAATGTCTAGTAGGTTTATACATACTCAGTTGGGCTCTAATAACCCCCCAAGGCCCAGAATTCAAAATTGGGCATTCCAGCTTTGGAGGAAGCAGGAGAAAATCTCGTCAATTATACTCGGCTATAGGCAAAGCATAATTGTCAAGGGCAAAAAACTCCCTAGAATACCTTAGTTGAAATTCTACGTCTTAGACTCTTAGGAGACCAAACCACTCAAAACACCCTACTAGCACATTTTATTACAAACCCCACAGGGCCATGGTCATAATTACTTAAAACAAAAACTGGCTGGGCACAAAGGCAGATCATCTGATACACTGGAAATAAACATTTATCATGTTTGTAAAATGGCGATTTTCAGATAATCCAACTATGGTACAAATAAGTTGGTAACATCTGGCTCCAACTGCGGGACGGGTACTCGCTTGATTTATTGATCAAGGAGAGTGCCTGAGAATCCAGGAATCTCTGGTACCTGTATGTAAACAGAAGTGTCTTAGTCCCATGTATATGATATATAAAAAATAAACCATGCTGAAATACCAGAAAAAAATATTTTTTGCTTTTCAAATGAAAGTGCATAAAACAAAACTTTTTCTTTTTCAGCATATAAATGAAATATGATACAAATGCTAATATACAAAAGTTAAGATACAACACTCAACATGGAAATGATACATATGGCACATAAAAATATAACAAGGATGGGTTTAGAAAAGCCCTGGGATGACCCCTTGGTCATCTTGGAGGTTGTTTCGATAAAAGGGCTTCAAGTGTTGGCCATTCATGGGCAGACTTAGTGTCTCTCCATCCATGGTGTTAAGGAGAAAAGAATTGGTGCCAGCAGTGCCGCGGATGATAAACGAGCCTTTCGAAAGGCTATCAAACTTTCCATGCTTCCCAAGCTTCTCCCTTCTCTTATCCCATAAGAGAACAATATCTCCTACTTGGAAGGATCTTGGCCTGGCTGACTTATCAAAATTGCCCTTCATGCTTTCTTGATGTCTGAGATACTGATCAAGGGCAGCTCTTCTAGCTTCATCCAACTCTATGATCTGATGAATCCTGTCTTCCATTTCCAATCTTTCTGAGTCATAATCACTCAACAATCTAAAGATCGGAATCTGCATGCTAACCGGAAGGGTGGCTGTGAGTCCATAAACTAATTCAAAAGGGGATTTCCCAATTGAGTTCTTCTTAGTGATCCTATCCGCCCACACAGCATACTTAATCTTGTTATCCCATGATCTTTTATTATCGCCCACAGTTTTCTTAAGGATAGTCATTAAGTTTTTATTTGTGGACTCAGCCAGTCCATTGCCTTGTGGGTAATAATCAGATGAGTGGGATAGGATAATGCCATATTTAAAACAGAGATCTTTTACCTTCTAAGAACTAAAATCCTTGGCATTATCGGTTGTTATTTTTAGGGGAGTTCTAAATCTGGTGATTATTCTTTCCTCAATGAAGTCTGTAACAACCTTTTCAGTAGCATTCTTAGTGGGTATGGCTTCTACCCACTTGGTGAAATAATCGGTTGCCGTAAGGATCCAACAAAAACCATTGCTAGAGTTATCCTTAAATTTGCCGATAAAATCAAGCACCCATTGCTAAAAGGGGGCAAGGACCACAACAGATGTAAGGGGAAGCGCAGCCAACTTCTGTTTCCCAGTGAAAAGCTGACACTCTTGGCAACACTTGACATGTTTATGAACATCTGCGAAAATAGTGGGCCAATAATATCCAGCTCTCAAGATCTTGTGGGCAGTTGTATTTGCTGCATAATGGCCTCCACAAAATCCCAAGTGAAATTCAGTCAAGATTTTCTTGGAATCTTGTTCGTTTATGCACCTAAGTATAATACCATCTAGGTTCCTCCAACCCAGACCCTCTTAGGTAAGGCAATACCTAGCAGTCTTGAGTCTCAAAGCCCTACGCTTGTGACCTTTGAGGTGATTCGAGCAAGTGAGATGGAGAAGAAAGAAAATGATATCAGAATACCAATGATTGTCAAGCTCTAGAAGGGCAGGAGTCATGGCTGGCTGAGGAGCATTATTTTCGGCAATCATTTCAATAGCTTCTTCATTCTTTTGGGTAAGCATTTTGGCAAGGCCCTGACCTTTGATTAACTTAGTAGGCTTTATTTCAAGGTCATACTCCTGGATCTTGGACACCCACGTGCCCCTTACTCCTAAGTAATCCTGTTGAGATAGGATGTCTTTCATTGCAGTGCGGGGAACATATCCAATAACTTTAGAATACCCAATATAGGTCCTGAAATGTTTCAAAGATTTAACCAAGGCATAAGCCTGCTTTTCCATGATGGTATACTTTAATTCGGAGTTTTGCAAGGCTCTACTCATGAATGCTATAGGTTGCTCGAACCCTTAGAAGTTCTTTTGGAGCAACACACCGGCAATAGTGTCTTCTGAAGCAAAGGAAAAGATCATGAAATCTTTTGTGTAATCCGGGCTGACTAAGACTGGAGACCTGGTAATGGCATTCTTTATAGAATCAAAGGCTTCCCTTCCTTCACTAGTCCATACAAACTTGGCATTTTTCTTAAGTAAGGCCTGCATAGGTTTCATTAATTCGGCCAAGTCAGGAATAAATTTTCTGATAAAATTTATATGTCCATTGAAAGATTGGAGTGCTTTCACATTTTTAGGGAGAGGGATCTTCTTTATGGCTTCTATTCTTTCGGGGTCAATCTTGACACCGTCTTTGTTTATAATGTGGCCTAGAAGCTTTCCTTCTTCAATGCCCAAAACTGACTTAATCGGGTTCAAAGAAATACCATACTTCCTACATCGCTCAAATATCTACCTGAGATGACCAACATGGCTGGATCTTTCTTTCGAAAATATAATAAGATCATCTTGATAGATCTCAATGATTTTACCAATCAATTCCTTGAAAGCATAATCCATGGCCCTTTGGAAAGTAGCTTCGGCATTTAAAAGGCCAAAGGGCATTCTTGGATATTCAAAAGTGCCCCAAGGAGTTGTGAAAGTGGTTTTAAGCCTATCCTCTTCTTGAATGACTACCTGATTATAACCAGAAAAACCATCTAGCATTGACATCATGCTTGATCCAGTGACCCGTTGGAGGAGGGTCTCCATGTTAGGGAGGGGGTAATTGTCCTTCTGACATGCTATGTTTAGATTTCTGAAATCTATACATATCCTTAAACTCTCGTTCTTTTTTCTAACTACTACTAAGTTAGAACACCACGTTGAATGTCTTGTAGGAGCTATTATTCCTGCTGCTAACATTTTTTCCAACTCCTTTTTTATGATTGGTGCTAACTTAAGATTTATTTGCCTAAGTTTTTGTCTGAAAGGCTTGCCCTTTTGACACTCTAGTTCCAAGGGAATGGTATGTTGAAAGACATCTTCCCTATATGCTTTGAGTTGGTCATAAGTAAAGGCAAATACATCCCTATACTCTTTGACCAAGTTTATAAGGTTGTTCCTTTCTTTTTCGGAAGTACATTTTTCAATTTTTATTATTTTAGGTTCTGTTTCCATCCCAATGTTGATTTCAATGTAATCCCCTGGTTTCATTTGCTCAACATTACTCTTTTTTCTGTCCTGCCTGTCAAAGATGTTTTCTAAGGCAACTAGACCACGTGGGACAGGATTATTGAACTGGTCGCCTTCTCCATGGTATTCTTTATTTTCCTCCTGATCATTTACTTTAAAGTTTAGGAATTCATCAACATTATGAATAAATCTCAAAATTTGCTCATCATCTTTGAAGACCTACTAATGTTCTACATTATCAGGAACAAAAGGTCTGAAGTTAATCTCTAAAGGACAATCCCCCTCTAACATCTCATCCGATGGCTGAAGAGTTGACGCTGAAACTACAAGCTTATCGACGGCACTAATTTGATCTCTAGGGATTGCTTCTATATTAAGGGCATCAAAGAATTCCATTGTATCCTAGATTGCATTTCTATATTTTTTTAAATCTTTGACACTTACATGCAAACTGACCCTTAACTTGCTGGGCAATTAAGTCAGAATCCCCTTTAATGCTAAGCAACTTGATCCCCATGTCCTTGGCAATCTCAATGCCTAGTAGAAGTGCCTCATACTCTGCCACATTGTTTGTTGCTTCAAATTCCAATCTAAAGGCAAAGTTGAAAACCTTACCCTCTGGTGAAAAAATGACAACCCCAGCCCCCTTCCCTGTTCTAGAGTAAGCACCATCAAAATTCATCCTCCATAATTCACTAAGTTTTTCATTTTTTATTTCTTCTTGGAGGGGTTCCAAGAAGGTAGAGTTGATTTGATAGGTCCCATGCTCATCAATGTGGTAAGCATACTCATTTAATGGTTTTTGAGGGTTTTCAACATGGTGTCCTTTTTCCTTTTCAGAATACACCTTTACAAGTGAAAAATCAGATGCTGATACGGTGGCATAGGTCCAATCCATTTGAATTGATCCTCCCAAAGTGGCACCCCATTTCCTAAAAAGCAACATCCCCCACTTCTCTGGCACATCAATAACAAGGATGTCCATGGTGATCTAGATATCTGAATACTTAGCCAATCTAACTAATTGATTCTCAATCATCCCTTCAACTTTAACCGGTCTAGAGTCCATGGCACATACATTTTGGTATGGCCTTGTAGTTCTTAAGTCAAGCTATTGCATGACCTTTTTGGTCATGATGCTGGAACTAGATCTTGAGTCTAACATACAATTGTGTAGAAGAAGATCACCCATCATCAATGATACATAAAAAGGGGGATGTTCTTCTTTTCTTGGGTCCCTAGTATGTAGAACTATAGGAGGATCAGCTAAGAAATTATTTGAGGTTCGCTCCACGGTATCAGAAAAAGTGACCTTCCTAGGGGTAAGGGGCTTTACAGGATTTGAAGGGCTTACTTCAGTTTGAGGATCAACATCACTTGGAGGATCTAGGATTTTCAAAAGTCTCTCTCTTTGGCCAAGGATTTTGCATAATTCAAGGACTTGAACAGGAACTTTTGTATTTGCTAGCCAATTACCTAAGTCAAAACTTAAATCAACAATTTCTTTAGTTTCTAATTCTTTGGGAATATCAGGAGCTGTTACCTTGAGAACATTCTGTGCAAAAGACCCATCTCTTGCTTTTCTTTGGTAAGTTATTCCTTTGAAGTTTTGAGTGTTGTTGATCTGCTCAGCTGAAGGCATCTCACCATAGTATTGAGTTAAATTGTCAACCTTCTTTTCATAATGGTTGGCCTGTGGCCAATTTCCTGTGGAGATGCTAGGGATGTCATCTATGTTGTTGATGTAATCAGGCTCGCTTGTTGACGTACTAGGGCCACAACCTTCTAGATGACCATGCTCTTGAACATAGCATGCATAATGACATCCAGATTCCTCATGGAAATCTCTGCATGCTCTGCAAAATGGTTTGTAATGCTCAACCATGTTAGCAGCCTCTAACTGATGAGGAGGCCTCGGTTCATGGTTGGGAGGCTTTCTTTGCCAAGTTGGCTTGTTAGGAAAGGTTCTTGGAGCAGGCTGAGTTTGAGTTCTTTCCATAGTTATCACCCTATTCTGTATTTCCTTCAACTGCGCTAAGTGTTTATGTTCAGCTTCTTCCATGTTTTTCTTCATTTCCCTTTTCATTTCCATCATCTGCTTTTCATAAGCATCCTTCATAGTTGACAAAGGATCCTTATTTTTGGGTTCATTAATTTTCAAAGGTGTTGAAGACCTTGAATAACCATGGAGGTTGGATTTACCTGACGATTGCATGTTCAAGTCAATTTTAATTGCCATTTCTTGAGCTTGGACCAAGTTAGCAGGCTCCTGGTCTCTTATCTAATATTGCATCTTGCCACTAAGTGCCTCGATGTAATAGACCAGAATGGTTGGTGCAATTGGGGCATAATCAGTAGGGATAGCTTTTGACAACTCGATGAATCTAGTGTTGAACTCATCCATCGTTTCAGCATCCTTCTTTTTGATGTTGGTCAGAGATGCAAGTTGATGCCGAGGTTCATTCTTTTCACCAAACTTATTGGTGAAAGAGGTTTTGAAAGTAGCTAGAGTAGCAAAAGCGTTGTCTGGTAAATTGTTGTACCGGGGGCCAGCTTTTCCATCCAAAGATAGAGCAAATAACTTCATGTGGACATCATCATGCTGGCTTAAAGGATCATTGACATAGGCATTGATGCATCTGGAAAAGTTCCTGAGGTGCATGGCGGAAGTTGTGGCATTAGTGTCGGTATACATTGGAAGTTTCTCGACAGCTTTGTCTAGAAGACGATGGGGCTGACCTGCTATCTGAGAAAAATCGAGTTGGGTAAAATATTCGCCCATTATGTCGGAAACACAAGTGTTATTCTTTTCTTGAGGATTATTTTCTAGAAATAAACTATGGATGTCCGACAAAGACTGAGATCCAAGATCTTCAAGGATCCTACGAGAAGCAAGTTTATTTAGCCTCCTCTTATAAACCTTTTCAGGCTCAGGGATAAAACTAAGTAAACCTTCAGAGTTTCTTCTGGTTGAATACCTTGGTAAAATTAAAGACAGTGGAGTCTAATCAAAGTCTAATCTAGCACGAAAACAGATTGCATGAGAATAAAAAGGAAACTAGCAAGAATATGCTAATGAAATCAAATCTAATTAAACCCTTCAACAGACTGAAGCTAATTATCCCTATTCTACTTTCACCATTTTATTTATTGCAGGTATAAAGCAAAGTAAAGAAAATGAAATATAGACAATGGCGATACAGGCTTCCCCCAAATGGGCGAAGTGGGGTGTGGGAGCCTTTATCCCACTCGCTCTTTTATTAATTCTTTTACAATGCCTTTCTTTTGATGCTTTTTTGCTTCTTTTCCCATCTTTGGAAGGCTTCCGGAGCGAGCTGTAGAAAGGGGAATGAAGAAGAGGGAATTATGAGTCTTTTTTGAAGCTTGAATCTTCGATTTTCCGCTAGCACTTCCGCTTAACCTGTCACAAAAGTAAAAAATCAGCAAGCTAATAATACTTAAAAGTGATGGGAAAGACAATGCATGAATAAAAAAATTTGGAAATTTTTTTTTTTGTACTTAGAAAAATTTTGAAAAATTCTTGCATGCAAAGTACAAATCTTTTCCTAGATCTAATGAATGATAAATCCTTTCAGCAATTAGATTTAACAAAGCCTAAAGGAATATAGATCTAAATATTAATAGTGAAATAATGGATCTACTCTTTAAACAATCCAAAACAAAAATAAAGAAAAGGGTAAGAAATGAAGGATTTCTTGTGGATGGAACACAAGAGAGGAAGAGAAACTCCGGTTTTCTTTTATGTGAGAAGAAGACGATCCGTGTAGGTCTTGCAATCACAAAGTGTTAAACAAAAAGGGTTGCTTGAAGCTTGGGCTAGATGTAGCTGAACTCACCCTTCTTCAACCTGTGAAACCTAATAACACCAAAACTCAAATACAAAGTAAGATCAAATCATATGAAAGTATGCTAAGAGAATTAAATCAGGATCAACACTACGTATAACTAACTACTCATGTTCATCAAGATTCTAATTTACTTTGCATAAATAATCAACTTGAAACAACAAATGATTACTCTACTGTGCCAACAGTGGCCCTCTTGAGCTTAACAAGATAATTGATCTCATTCAAAGTATTTAAAAGAAAAGGGTTAGAAACAATATCACCTCAACCATGAAATGTTTACCACATGCAAAGGGCTCATAGACCTCCAAAGTCGAAATTCTTATTAACAATTCAAAGCAAAGCTTGATACAATTTCTTCAGAGTAACTCTACCAGTTCCACCCAGAAGAGCTCATAAGAGCCTCTTCTTATACAATGAGAGAAGGCTAAAACCCTAACACCACACCACGCAAGGAGGGCGCAAAACCTAAAAATCTAGCCATGCTATGAGCACAAACCTAAGATAAAGAGGGTGAGAGTGAGGGGAGGCCTCCACCTAGGCAAGGCGCCCCCACTCCCAACCCTAACCAACCAACTCCATCCAATTCAAGCTCTCCACAAGCAAAAGCGTGAGCATCCAAGGCTATGACATGAGCCTAGAGAAAAGGCACACGTGAGGCTTTGAAGGTGGGCGTGCTAGGTTTGGAGGAGCCTCATGCTAGATTTGGAGAAGCATGTTACCAACTTATTTGTACCACAGCTGGATCAGCTGAGGAGCCGCCATTTGACAAACATGATACATGTTTGTGTTCCAGTGCATCAGATGATCCGCCTTTGTGCCTAGCCAGTTTTGGCTAGTCAGTTTTTGTTTTAGGTAATTATGACCATGGCCCCGCGTAGTTTGTAATAAAATGTGCTAATAGGGTGTTTTGAGTGGTTCAGTCTCCTAAGACGTAGAATTTCAACTAAGGTATTCCAAGGAGTTTTTTGTCGTTGACAATTATGCTTTGCCTATAGCCGAATATAATTGACGAAAACCTGCTTCCTCCAAAGTTGGAATGCCCGATTTTGAACTCTGGGCCTTGGGGGGTTATTAGAGCCCAACTGAGTATGTATAAACCTACTAGACATTATTAGAATAGACTATGGTTATGTCCTAAGTCACTAGGACCCTTCGAAAAAATTCCGAAAAAAATTTACCAGACACGTCAAGTTTTGGATCTTTAATTTTTTAATTTTTCGTAAGTTGTTTTAATTAAATTTTTCCATAATTTAAATGGAAAATTTAATTTTGTAATAAGTCAGCCATCCGAAACTCGAATTCAGTGATTGAAGGCTCTAACCTTAAACCAAAAATCATTCATGATAAGCCAGCCAACTATCCCTAAATTTCGGAAGTTCATTCAGCCTCATAATTAATAATTTCTCAAAAGAGTCATTTACGGAGAAATTATTAATTAAAATATTAAAAATGAATATTTTGGAGAAAATAAAAAGCTCTCCAAAATAAACCAAATTGAATAAAATAAAAGGCTAAATGACATGGCACGGAGCATTTATGATGATTCCAATCAATCTCGGTCAGTTTCAGATCAAGTATCGAAGTGTAGCAGTTGAACTATCAGTCAGAAATTTGCCCTCTTTAATCAAATTCGTTTTTGCTTGAAGTGTGGGTTATCTATTGGTTGGGTGATCATTACGAGGGAGGATGAGCCACCTCACCCCCCCTCATTACTCCAGCACTCAGTTACAACTCAGTTGCAGCTCAATTCAACTCCAAATCATCATGCCGAGCTCATTCAATTACTCCGGTGTTACTCTTAGTCCGGATTTAGGGATTTGAGCCCTATTTTCTTTCATTTTTGTATAAGTAGAGGCTCTTTTGAGCTCTATAGATCGGATTTTTGGCATAGAAACTCTGGAGAATTTCTATTGTAATATTTTGCTTAAGATTTAATAAAGTTGATGACTTTGGAGGTCAAAGCGAAAGCTCTATGTTGGTCATGATTCACCGTGTGAGGTGATACCTTTCTTTGTTCCTTTCTTTATGGATTCTTAAACATTTGATTGTGTAAATTTTGAAGGCTAACAATCTAGCACTATTTCATATAATCTATGCTTTTCTCTTGAAGACTGTGTGCTTTCAGGTATCGTCCGATATACCGGGGCTTTTTTATGGTTAACATTCATTCTGCAGGTTCCACAAGAAGTCATTCTCTTTCAGAAAAATCGAGAAGCACAATATCTTTACCTCATCCATCAAGTAAAAGAAATCTTTCCGGTTACTTTTCTCAAGTTTAATCTAAGTTTCTCCTTTGTCAATATTTCCATGTGTCTCATGTTCATTTTGACCTGAGAAAGTAGCTTGGGATTTGATCTCAAATGCCACATAATTTTGTGGCTACTTCTCATTCCCCACTAGCATCCTTGCGTACATCCAGCTAGTCTGGACAGTTTCGAGACTAGTGCTTCTAGTGGTCACCTTGTTCGGAGGTTGATCCCACCTTTTGTTGATTATTGATTGAATTTTCCCCCTTCTTCTAGGTTGGATTTGGCCTCCTTCCGCCTTATTGTGTGTTTTTCTTCTTGGTTTTCTTCGCTGCCCTCTTTTTTCATTTTTATTGCAGCCACTTTTCTCTCTTATCGCTGTCCCATTTTTACCATTTTTGCAGCTCATTGATTGTTTAGTTCGCTGCCCTATTCTTCCCATCTTTGGCACTCAATTTCCTGTTTTTTGTTCCCCCCTTTTCTCCCTCTTTTCTCTTTTGTTTCAGCCCTCTTTTGTCCTCTTTTTGCTCTTTTCTATCTTCTTCTTTTTCCCTCTTTGCAGGTTTGAAGAAAAGGTTCTCAACAAAAAGATAAATCACTCTCTTTTTTACATAAAATCCACTAATAAAGTTTCATGTTAGTCTTCTAGCTTTATTTGAAAAGTCCTTTCAAGGGTTGAATTCCTGAGGTAAATTGTAAATCTCAATAAAGTTTCTCTTTTTGTTTGAGTGGAGTTTTTAAGCCCCCACTCTCACCCTCCCCCATTTGGGGAGGCTTGTGATGTTCTTATTTTTATGTGCTTAGATTAGGTGTGCTTGTGCTTAGAATAATCTCATTATCTTTCTTAGAATACTAATTGCTAGATTAGCCCATTTTGTTTTATTACTAAGTTGATTACTTCATCTTTTAAATGCTTCATCTTTCAATAAGTAAATCAACTGTTTAAAGTAGAAATCTCTTGAATCTCACTTTGTGGATCAAGAGTGCTCTCTATCGAAGAGTTGTCTTTTATTTCGTTTTTTTGCTTACCCCCATGCTCTCCCGATTATGGCCTAAAAACCTGAAAGAGATTCTTGGGTAGATTAGTCTTTTTTTTACATTTTTGGAAGTTAATTAAGTAATCTCTAAAGTCTCTTGAACTTGTTGTAATCCAAGTCAAGAGCACTCTCTATCGGAGAGCATTCCCACTCCATATCCTTGCATCAAGCATATAGTTTAGCTAAGTCTCTTGAACTTTTGTCATAAGACAAAGTCAAGAGCGCTCTCTATCGGAGGGTTTTAATCAATTAACTTAATAAAATTCTCCAACTCACATTTCCCCGCTAATTAATTAATCTCGTTGTTTCCTTGCCGGAGTATGCTCTGACCGACCTAAAAATCGGAGTACCCAGAAACGGCATTGGATTGTTAATCTTACAAGACTCATCTTAATAAAAAAAATTACCCCATAACCGAAAACTTCCTACATCATTCCTAGTAAAGGCGCCAGAACTCCCCCTTGTCTAGAGTGTCAGCTAGCTGGTCAATCTTCGCGATACCAGCCTGAGATACTGGGCGGGCCGTCATGTCTCCAACAGATTAACTTGGAAGATTTTCCCGGCTGATCTTGTGATACCTTTCGTTGAAGCTCTAAACAAGACAATTTAAAAAACATTTAAAATATACCAAGAGCACTCGCATAACATCCACTTGCTTTATTTCAGGACTTGGTTTTATCTCTTTAATCATTACAAAGCTTCGACTCCATAAGGCACTAGTCTATTAATTTATGCGTGATTGTTACATCTAGATCATTTGTCTTTAGCTTATAAAATCTTTATCTGTGAATGCATCTTTATCTCACAAGACTTGATATACTGTTCATCTTTTAATCCAGTACAGCAACGTGGATTGCTTTTGTCTTGTGTTCAAAATTCATAATTTTAATCATCTTTCATCACAATAACTCCTAAACAACACCCATCCGCATCATAACATCAAAAACTTAACTTAAACATTGAGCCATAGAAAACTCTTTGTGAGGGACTACCCCCCTTGGCTTCATTAGGAGTTAGCCTCAACGGAGGAGCTAGGAGTAGGTGACAGTACCTGGCTTTGTGCTTGCCCCCAAGATCACACCTCTCCCACTTTCCTAAGTGAGGAGACAGCTTTCAAAAGATTTCTGCTACTGGTGTGCGATCGGTGGACAACATCTTTTGGCACCGTTGCCGAGGACAAATCTTTTTGTTCCTGGACGACCTTTGTTTCTTTTTAGTTATTTACCTGTTTTCCCCTTTTTGGTAGATTTTTAGTCCAATCACTCTCAGGAATTAGACTTGACTCCACTGTCAGTTAACACCTCAAGGTATTCGACTAGGTTTGACCAAGTCAACATGACCAATAATATGACCCAGGCTAACATCAAATTGATGCAAGTGTTTAGAGGTTGAGTCATGCTCTACAAATCATTCAAGTAACAATTATAACAAACAGTAATCATTTCACTGGCGGGCTATCAACCAAATATATAATGTTTTCTTAATTATTATGGCTCAGACCATACTCACTTCATGGTTGTAATCCATTTGCTAGTGAAGGATGAAGGCTAAAAATCAAAAGGCTAGGCTAAAGGGTGACTACCAACTTGACACTGTGACACTTTGGATATGGAAAGGGGATACTCACTCTAGCATATGTCGGACAAGCAATAACACAGGGGATGGCAGTGTCTCACAAATGGGTATGTTACATTCAGAGGTGCTTATTCACCTTGACAAATGCTCACAATCCATATCAAATACAAGTGAGGCCAGCAATCTTTTAGATATAACTTTTAAGAATCATTGCTTTTTGGGCCTTCGAGTTTCCATAGCCTTGATCCATGCATTTGTTACACGTATTTTTATTTATTAAGGCTTCATGCTCCATGCGTGTTTAAAACACTTGTTACATGGGTTATACATTTCACATTTACACTTCAAAGCCAATTTCATTAGGCTTGCCTTGCATTCATGTATGTTCAGAAAAACTTCTTTTCATGAATGGGCTTTTCACAAGATATTCATTTCATTTCCATATGCATTGTATTGATGGCAGCGCTATTTGTTTTAGGTTTGGCCAACACAACCTAGGCAACTCAGAGCCAAGACACAAATAAATAGGGAAGCTTATCCAACAAAGAGGCTATAGTGGGGAAAGGTCCTCCATGCCACAAGTCAAGTAGTAGGTCGGGATATAAACATAACTGGAAGGTAATGGATGAGTGGAGATAGTGAAAAATGAGACCAACACTAGCAAGCCAAAGTATGGTGGAAAAGATCACCTCTATTCTCCCTAAGGAGGCCAAAACCAATGAGAATGAGTCAAGAACTTCTAGGTCTAAGTACGGACATAAACATATAATATCAATACACCCAGGTCCATATATTTATATGACCGCCAGATCATGACACTAAATGCTAAGACATGTCACAAAAATGAGTATAAAAACAATAATAACCATAACACAAGATAATCTCTGTTGAGTCATACACATGTATATAACCGATCTGAACCAACATCTGTCCACTGAGAGACTATTGCTGCAACTCTGGGCAATACTAATTGTTCTATAAGTGGCTAAACGGCTACATCAGTCCTCGGATTTGAGTGTCCTCAGACCTAATCATGGCATGGGAAAGTACTATAGTCCATCATCAAATAGTGATCCATCACAGATGCTCATCTCAGCATCTCATATGTAAGGGAACTGGCTGAAAAAAGTGTACTGGAATCCAAAACATAGAATATGGTAGCCCAGCTACTATATATGTGATCACAAGCCTTTCTCAATGGTATTATTGAGGAAGAAGTATATATTGAACAACCAGAAGGGTTTGTTGTCCATGGAAAGGAGTCTCACATATGCAAGCTAAAAAAGTCATTAAATGGACTCAAACAAGCACCTCGTGCTTGGTATGGACAGATTCCTAGTGAGTCTGGGATTCACCAAGAGTGATGCAGACCCCAACCTTTACGACAAGGTTGTGAATGATGAGCCACTGATTTTCGTACTATATGTTGATGACTTGTTTCTTACCGGAAATGAGAAACTTATCTTATGGTGTAAGAAGAAACTCGCCTCTAAGTTCGAAATGAAGGATCTTGGATTGATGCACTACTTCTTGGGATTAGAAGTATGGCAGAGGCAGAAAGAGATTTTCCTAGGACAAGGAAAATACACCATAGTTATACTGAAGAGATTCGGAACGTTGGACTGCAAGTCCATAGCTACTCCGATGCAAACTTGAAGAAGCTGAGGGATTCTACTTCATATTCAAATTTGATTCATCCCACTATGTATCGCCAGTTGATTAGATCCTTGATGTATCTGACGAACACCAGACCAGATATTTGTTTTGTTGTGAATGCTCTCTATCAGTTCATGTGCAAACCGAGGCAGATTCACTGGATTGTTGCAAAACACGTGCTCAGATACTTACGTGGCACTGTGGGATATGGTCTACAATATGATTCAAAATGTGACTTGAAATTGCAAGGGTTTACAGACTCAGATTAGGTCGGATGCACTACAGATAGGAAGAACACTTCAGGATGTTGTTTCAGTATGGGTTCTGTAGTAATTTCCTGGTATAGTAGGAAGCAAAACTCAGTAGCTCTCGATACTGCAAAGGCCGAGTATATGGTTGCTAGTTCAGCAGCCCGGGAAGCAGTTTGGCTTCGTAAACTTCTTGCAAGATTGTTTGGCCAGATTCCAGAGCCAACCATGATTCACTGTGATAACTAGAGTTGTGTACAGATGTCAGTGAATCCTGTATTTCATGACAAGTCGAAGCACACAGAGATTCGATATCACTTCATACGTGATATGGTGCAGAAAGGTTTGATCGAGCTACAGTATATTCAGATAGATGATCGGACTTTAGATGTTCTCACCAAGCCTCTTCCCAGGGTGAAATTTGAATACTTTCACGGAAGACTTGGAGTATAAGAGAATGTATCCCTCCTTGAGAGAGAGAGATTACTGAGAGACACCTACCATAGCTTTTCCTAGATACCTCTGCTCGTCTAGGTTCTCAGCCAGGTATGGGAGAAATCCCATCGGCAGATGAGACGGACAGGTAGTAGATGGTCTGGTTCACACAAGTGCCTCTGCTCGCCCAGGTGCTCAGCCAGGTATGGGAGAAATCCCATCGACAGATGAGTCGAACAAGTAGCAGATGTTCGTGTGATTGCACAGATACCTCTACTCGTTTAGCGTCTCAGCCAGGTATGGGAGTACCCCATCGATAGATGGGACAAACAGGTAGTAGATGGTCGTGCACATGTGCTCATCCAGGATCTCTAGCCAAGCATGGAAATATTCCATCTGCAGTAGAGACGCATAGCTAGCAAGGGATCTTCTCTCAGACATCCGAATAGAACAAATTCATAAAGACAACCTTCAGTACATTTAGAGATGATAGAGACAGTATATATGTACAGATGAAACCTAGATGATCATGATGTCGATGAAGACCGCAGAATACCTTCCTTGGTGAGAGGGAGTGTTGGAGTTTGTGCAACTTCAAAAGCTATTCTTATTATACTTGTTGTTGTTATCATTCATACAAACCCTAGAAAGAACAATGTAAACCTTGGGGTGAAAATCTAGCAATAAAAGAAATTAAATAAAAATTATAAAATATAAAATTATATTGCTCCCCCAAGTGAAGTCGACCACAGTTAAATTCTTAATGGGAAAATAGTATAAATAGGAGGCGCCCCTCATTATTTCACACAGCAGCAACAAAGGAGCTCAGAGAAGTTCGCAGTTTATAGGAGAGAGAGAAGTTCGCATACATTGCAGAAGAAGATTGTTTTCAGGGTTTCTATATTTGGAAATCATTTCCATATTTTTCTTTTTCTTTCTTCATTGTACTCTGATCTCATAATTATTATCTCTAGATGAAGGTAGCTGGGTTTTCTCCCATTTGGGTTTCCTAGGTGAAAAATACTTGTGTTATTGTTCTGTGCTTTGTCTATCTTCTAGTGATCCTATTGATGAATGCAATTAAGATATACTGCTATAATCTTAAGAAAATATAACACTTTCTTTCTTTCGTCTTTTATAAAAATTCTCAGAAAACTCGTAAACTTGTCGATCTTAAAACTATAAAAGATCACAGTGTTCCCAAAATAAAGTTGTAATAATCATAATAAAGAGAGCGAGTGGGCTGCCAAAGTGCCCACGCCTCATCACCATTTGCGGATCCGTGCTGCCTCTACTTTCATGGTCTTATTGGTAGTTTAGCTGCTTTTTTCAATTTTCCAGTTTAGTTGCTTTTCTTCATTTTTTGGCAAATAAATACTAACCTCTACGGATAAGGCCTTTCCCTAGTACTAGACCGGAAAAGAGATTCGTAGATAGTTTAATTAGAAAACATTTACATTTCAAGCATTTTGCTTTATGTTATGTTATTTTTCTTTGTAAAATAAAAACAAATTATGTTGTGCATTCCCGAAGTACCTGAAATATGGAAAAAGAGATTCTCAACTTTTAAACAACCTCACAATCATTTTAAACTTTTAAAATAAACCAAGACTCCTTCCCTGTATGCTCTGCACCTCTGCGGTTTTTCCAACTAGTTGGTTGCACCAAAAAGGGATAGAGTCACTAGATAACTAGGGAAATCCACATAAGCATTCTTTCAAGAATTCGAGAGGTCGCAAAGAGTGACTACCACAGAGTCAAGGGGATACTCATTAATGAGGTTAGTCCTCTCCCTGTTGGACACTTGGTAAAGTTGCTTCTGCACTCAATTCGAAAGAGTTTGCCTTATTGGGCCAAACCAAAATATCAACCCACTCCCTTAATCACTCATTAATAATTTAAAACTGACAACGAGACACTTGCAACACTTTCACAACACAGCATTATCATTTCACTTCTCGGCACTGGCCCTTACAATACATATCTTGTGGTTAAATCAATTTTTCAATGTCATGAATGTTTATAAACTTCACATGTTGTTAATTTATAATATTTGCAGTGTTCTTTGTTTTAGTCTTTATTCTAACATTAACTCCTAGATCTTTAAATTTTTGTTTTTTGTAGAATAAAAGCCTTAGATTTCTTTTATTAGGGACCACCCCCCTTGGCTTCGCTAGCAATTACCCTAGATGGAGGAGACGAGTTTTCACTTGGTAGCACTTAACTCTGACTTGCCCTCAAGGCCGCACCCAGTGGCTTGAAAATTTCTACCACATGATCTAAGGTGTGAATTAGGCAACAACAGGGACCACCGCCCTAGGCTTCACTAGGAGTTAGCCTAGACAGAGGAGATGACTTTCAGGTGACAACACTTGACTCTGGCTTGCCCCCAAGGTTACACCCAGTGGCTTGAACATTTATAACACGACTTGAGGTGCGAATTAGGCGGCAACAATATGCACCCCAGAATAAATGGGATATTGCAGTGAAATAGAAGTAGAACATATACAAATACACATTCACCAATAAAAGAAGGGGGTTGGGGGAATGACTTACAATAAACAAAGTATCCAACACAACAACATGAATGCCCTCTATTGTAGCAACTACGTCAAGTTTTAATGGCATAAAGATTAAATATTATCTATTCCTAAAAATACTTTTGCACTCCCTCAGAACTTCACTGTGAGTGTGGATCAAAATGAATCACAACAGATTCAATAGGCTGGTCCAAAGATGGCCTTGATGTGAAGGTAAGTTCAATCATCAATAATATGGAAAACTGTGGCATGAGTAATCGAAGGTTTTAAAATTCAAACCAGCTTAATCTAAGAAGAGGAAGAATAGACTAAAATGATTTTGGTAATCATGGCCTAACCCACTATGTCACAAAATGGAATGTTATATGAAGCCACCAACTTATGTTGAATTCAACTAAGGCAAACTAGACTTTAGCATCCCTACAAAGTACAAAGTTAATTCTTCTTAAAGGGCACCAACCAAAATAACATGAGAAGTAAATGACGAAAGAATGGAGAGGTTTTCATCTTACCTCGCAAACAAGAGTAAGAATCAGATAATTTATTGTGACCAACCGGTATAGTGCAAGGCTGAAACAAAGCAAAAGAAGTGCATGATGTACTAAGAGTGAAGGTGCCCGAGGGTTATATAAATGGTTGTTCAACATATCCCATTGATCATAAGCAAAATATCCACAAGAGAAGCACAATGCCTTGAATGCACCCAACCATAAACCATTAAACAACTCCTCGTGGTCAAACATCTTTCTTGCACTATTATTGATCCATTCGTGTAGGAGCACCAGCATCACTGCACATGCGCTGGAAATGTTATAACAGCTAATATAAAAATCTATACTTTTCTAACATGCTACGTAATATTATAAAAATACATTCACCAACATTTAGCAATGAGGCAATTAAGTGATATATTAGACTCTTCATGGCCTGAAAAAACAGTCCTTACTCCACTTACTAGCTGGCCACTAATCAAAACCATATTCTTCCACTCCAACTAGTCTTACATAAGTTCTTATTATATCAGTGTTTGTCTGGAAATATTGGTTTTGATCATGTCCTACAATGAGTAGGATAAAAGACAAATAAACCGCCCCGCTTTTCCGGCGAATTTTTGATAAAACCCGGTCAAAATTGTTCCTGGAATATGCTATTCCGCAATTTTCCAATTTCAGCAATCGTAATTGCCTGCCCTAGACTAATTGCCTGATTTTAAAACTACCCAGATCGCCCAAATTGCGATTTGAACACTCCAAATTATGATTTCAGCAACAATTGCTCTGCCGGATTCCGGCGGGTTGGGGGCGTTTTGGTTAGCACTTATACAGCTTCGTCCTACAAGGCTATGCATTTTTTTGCAGTATCCAAAGGGAAAACAAATCCAAAATCACTTGAGAAGTAATTACTTCTATGTGGATTGGTCATTTACACTGGTTCACCTTTAGTCTGCAATCCACAAGATTGCAGTTACATTCTACATTTTTGCTTTTCTGTCTATTCAATATTTCTTTCCTGCAAAATATTGTCCAAGATTTTGAGTGCCCACAAGTATTTCTAGGAGAAAAGGAATCACGTCCACTTATAGCTCAACTACAGCCCAAAGTTCAACCCGTTATGGGAAACAACAGAAATGTACAATGAAAGTACAATATGAGAAGTATACTAACATAGAGTTTGGCAAATCTGACATTTGGAAAGCAGGTAAAAGACCAATGTTTTACCAACAGGTTGTCAAATCTGCCTCTTGCAACCAATGTTTTACCAACAGGTTGTCAAATCTGCCTCTTGCAACCAATTTGTCAAAGGGCAAGAAAGTTTCCTTCTTGGTCAGAAAGAAAAATACTGTCACATATACACTTAACCATATCACTTTATACACTTAACCATATCACTTTATGTTCTCAAGGATATATAGCTGCAAGTGGAAAATTTTATAGGGAGGGTCTTCCATTCTAAATGAAAGGTAATGATTTATGCCATAATCCTTCTTTGTTATTGCTTTTGTTTTGTGTGATGCATCAGTGGAGAATAGAAAGGATTCTATTAATGGACATCGATATTGAGTGTTCTATGACAGATGATCAAATTAAACATATGGTATTTTTATTGCAAAAATTGATTTCATCATAGAAGAGACTGATACTTTGTGCATCAACAACATTATACCATAGACTGATGGAAATAGTTAATGTGGATAACATATTTGGTGCCAAAGACAACTGTCAACCACTGCTATACTTTGTCACAAATTAAGTCCCTCATGAGGAGAAACATATTCCATCAAACGAAAGTGAGTACAATCAAGGTTGATTAAATTCATGTTTGATTCTCAAGGAGGTATTCCATTTCATACACACGTTCAATGCTAATGCAAAACTTATTTACCTTGATTCTGCATTCAAATGACAGGTCAATGCCTATGATGTCATTTACTCATTCATGGACAAGAACAATAAAATTTAAGCTTAACTGCAAATATTGTTGAAATGTTGTAACTTCAAAAGATATTCTAAATGTATTTTACTGATGTAACCCAAGGGAGATGTTATTATTCTTCCGACAAGGTGTTACTATTGTATTTGGTCATCATAGAGTCATGAGGTAAAGCCTCCACTTGTGTCGGGTCTTTAGTACCCTAATAAATAATATAATATACTGTTTTTGTGTATTCCTAGGTGAAGTCGGCCCAGACAGTTTATTGGGGCCAACTTGTCTCGTGCAAAAGTCAATTGACACATCTGTATAAATAGAGGAGTTGTGGTTCTTATTTGAACACACACTCACTCATTTGTGTAGCGCATGGGAGAGAGAGAGAGACAGAACAGAAGGAGGAGAACAACTGTTTTCGGGGTTGTCTTTTATACATCTTATACAGAGGAAGTTTTTGTTGGGTTTTCTTCCCCTTGAGGGTTTCCCAGGATAAATGTTGTGTCTATCTTGTGATTCTGTTTCTATCAGTGATTCTTGATATGCTGCTGTGATTTTTGAATTGAATACTATTGAATCTAGTCTAACATATGAAAACTTAACATGGTATCAGAGCTAACCTGATTAGAGCAACTTTCACAAGGTGAAATTCTCCCTCCTCCCTCTCCGGAAGAAATTAGGGTTTCTGCAAAAAGTTGGAGGATTGAAGATCTGCTTGCATAGAAAGTTGTGCCCTCCCAGAGCGCATCTATTGAGCCCTAAATCGAAGTTTTTGGGTGGCTAGATCTCCAGGAAAGCCAAAACCTAGTTTGGAAATGAACTAGAAAAACTACAGTGAAACATAACCAGAAAAGTTGCAGTGCTGCAACTTTGCAAGTAGGATTTGAAGATTGAAGATTAGGGATCTCCAGAAAGCAGTTGGATCAACCTACTCGCCTCCTCCAAGAGCATCTATTGGTAAGGTCAATCTCCTATTTTGATAAATTTCATTTTTGAGTGACTTACTGGTCAAGGCCCCAAGCACTAAGCTTGAGGACAAATTGGAAGGCCTAGAAAACTTCCTGGCTTGGAAGTATAGGATTGGCCTCATCCTAAGAGAGAATGGCCTTGAGAAATATATCAATAAAGAGATTACAGAACCTGAAGAAGCTGAAGCTAAGGAGAAGCATAAACAAGACCTAATCAAGGCAATGAGGATCATTGATGATTCCATTAAGGATCACTTGATCCCTCAAGTGTCATCTAAGAAGACACCTAAGCAAATGCATGATGCACTTTCTAGAATGTATTAAGGAAAGAACATCAACAAAAAGATGAATCTAAGAACTCAATTGAAGGGCACCAAGATGAGCAAAAAAGAATCTATTCAAGATTACTTCACAAGGATCTCCCAGATAAAGGAGAAACTAAGTGCTATTGGAGATGCCCTTGATGAGGATGAATTGGTTATGACTGCTCTCAATGGCCTCACTAGACCTTGGGACTCATTCATCCAAACTCTCTATGCCAAAAAAGAAAGTATGATGTTTGACATAGTATGGGAAGATTGCATACAAGAAGAAGCTAGCGTAGCCAATAGAGAAGCTCTTCTCAGAGAAGATGATCAAGCTCTAGCTACCCATACTAAGGAAAAAAAACAATCAAACTTCAAGAAGAGTAATCATAAGCCTTCAAAGAAGAAATTCCAGAAGAAGAAGAAGAAGGATTACTCAAAGTATCAACGCTACAACTCTCATAAGATAGACATCTTGCTAGACAATGTCCATCACCAAAGAACAACAACAACAAAAAACATCATGCTCATCTAGCTGAAGATGAGAATGAAGGAAGTCCTCGAAAGAAAACTAGAGGTGAAGATGTAGAAGAATATGTGTTATTCTCTGCACTCTATGGGTTTGTAACACCTTGAGAAGATACATGGCTTATTGATAGTGGTGTCTCTAAGCACATAACAAGAAAGAAGACAACTCTGTCAAATCTTGAAGAGAAGAATTCTCCCCAAAAGCTATCACCGGGAGATGACTATCAATATCCCATCAAAGGTATTGGTGAATCAAGCTACAAACTTGACTCTGGGGCCTCCATGAAGATGAAGGAAGTACTGTATGTACCAGGTTTGAAAAAGAACCTACTCTCCATCTCAGCTCTAGACGAGAAAGGATATAGAGTTGCTTTCATAGATGGACAAGTACTAATGTGGTCCAAGGGGAAGACGCTTGAAGATGCGGTAGTCATTGGAGAAGAAGGAGGACTGTACAAGCTCAAAGGACATCCAGAGACATCCCTTGTCCATGAGACTACCAGCTCAAGTGAATTGTGGCATAGGAGACTTGCTCACATCAACTACAAAGCATTTCCCTATGTGAGCAAGGTGGTAACAGGGTTACCAGATCTAAAGATCAAACATGATGGAACCTGCAAGGGATGTGCACAGGGAAAGAACATCAAGAATTCCTTTCCGAAAAGTGACACAAAGACTAAAGGTACGTTGGAACTAATCCATTCTGATGTATGTGGTTCTATGCCCTCCATATCCTTAAGTGGATATGAATACTATGTCACATTTATTGATGATTATTCAAGAAAGACTTGGATACACTTATTGAAGAATAAAAGTCACATTTATTGATGATTATTCAAGAAAGACTTGGATACACTTTTTGAAGAATAAAAGTGAAGTGTTCGAAATTCAAGGAGTTCAAAGCCTTGATAGAGAACCAGTCAAAAAAGAGAATCAAGACACTGCGATCAAATAATGGTGGAGAATACACTTCAAAGGAATTTGAAGCATTTTGTAAGGAGGCAGGAATCAAGAGGGAACTAACCACTCCCTATAATCCTCAACAAAATGGTGTTGTGGAAAGAAAGAATAGAACTATCATGGAAGCAGTGAAGACCATAATTCATGACCAAGACCTCCCTATGCACCTATGGGCTAAATCTGCAAGAACAGCAGTATCTGTGCAAAATAGATTATCTCACAGTGCTCCTGAAGAAGTGTATACCGGAAAGAAACCTAAAGTAAGCCATCTCAAGATATTTGGTTGTCCAGTCTATGTACATATTCCGAAAGAGAAGAAAACCAAATTGGATCCTTCTGGTAAGAAGGGAATCTTTGTAGGATACTGTGAAGTCTCCAAAGCCTTCAGGATATACATTTCAAGATTTCACCATATCGAGATTAGTAGGGATGTAACCTTCGATGAAGAGGCAGCTCTTAAGAAATCCAAAAGGTGTCAGCTTGAAGAAGTACATGAAGAAGATGTACCTCCCAGAAGGGCAAAAGCTGAACCAACTCCTGAAAGAATAGCATCATAAGACCATGACATGCTAGAGCCTCAGGAACCCCCTACTATGGATATCTCTCGAAACATAAAACTTGCTTGGGTAAGAGAAATCATACAAGAAGCAGAAGGATATGGAGCACCAGAAGGCTCCACAAGAACCAACAAAAGCTCAAAGCCATATTCCAATTATGTAGCTTTGATGTGTGATCTTGTAGACCAAGAACCCAACAGCTATGAAGAAGTTGCACAGAAGAAAGAATGGCTTGAAGCAATGACGGAAGAATACCAGTCGATCATGAAGAATGATGTTTGGGATATAGTTTCCAAACCAAAAAACAAAAGTGTCGTTTCTTCGAAATGAATCTACAAGATAAAACATGCTGCGGATGGAAGTATTGAAAAGTACAAAGCAAGATTTGCAGCTAGAGGATTCTCTCAGAAAGAGGGGATCAATTATGAAGAGACATTTGCTCCAGTAGGAAGGTACACTTCCATCAGATCTATCATGGCACTTGCTTCCATGATGAAATGGGACCTACACCAAATGGACGTAAAGATAGCCTTCCTTAATGGTGTGATTGAGGAAGAGGTTTACATTGAACAGCCACAAGGTTTTGAAGTCGAAGACAGAGCGACTCATGTATGTAAGTTGAAAAAGGCTCTATATGGACTAAAGCAAGCTCCTAGAGCTTAGTATGGAAGAATAGATATCTTCTTGACAAGCATGGGCTTTACAAAGAGTAAAGTTGATCCTAATCTTTATATGAAGATCTTGGATGATGAACTAGTCATACTATTACTGTATGTGGATGATCTATTTCTGACTAGAAATGAGCAACAGATCAAGGATTGCAAGAAGAAGATAGTTGAAGAATTCGAGATGAAAGATCTTGGATTGATGCATTATTTCCTAGGGCTGGAAGTGTGGCAGAGCCCAGAAGGAATCTTACTGAATCAAGGAAAGTATATAGTAGAAATCTTGAAAAGATATGATATGTTGGATTGTAAAGTCATGGCCACACCCATGGACACCAACTTAAAGTTGTTGTTTGATGAGACATCCAAGCTAGTGGACATCACTCACTATAGACAAATTATTGGGTCATTAATGTATCTGACGAACACAAGGCCAGATATATGCTTTGCTGTGAACACCTTGAGTCAGTATCTAGTTAAACCTAGATGGGTTCACTTGATAGCCGCAAAGCATGTGATGAGGTACCTAAAAGATACAATTGATTTGGGACTGTACTATGGGAGAGATCATGACTACAATTTGTATGGGTATACAGATTCAGATTGGGCAGGAAGTGCCGCAGACAAAAGGAGCACCTTAGGTGGATGTTATTGTCTGGGATCCGCCATGATCTCATGGTTTAGTAAGAAACGGTCCAATGTTGCTCTCAGCACGGCTGATGCAAAGTATATTGCAACTTGCTCTGCTTGTTGTGAAGCGATAAGGCTTCGGAAGCTGATGTCATGAATATTTGACATGGAGGTGGACACCACAGTTATTTTCTGTGACAACCAAAGTTGTATAAAGATGACAGAAAATATGGTGTTCCATGACAAATCGAAGCATATAGAAATCCGATATTTCTATATAAGGGATATAAAGATGACAGAAAATATGGTGTTCCATGACAAATCGAAGCATATAGAAATCCGATATTTCTATATAAGGGATATGGTACAAATGGGAGCCATCAAGCTCCAGTATGTGGGTACCGATGAGCAAGTTGCGGATATACTGACCAAGCCTTTATCTCGAATGAAGTTCAAGTATTTCCGCGTTAAGCTTGGTGTAGTTCGGAAGGACTTTCCTCGCAAGGAGGAAAAGTAATGGAACTACAAATGATGGACCCTCTTCGAAAAAGGAAGATCGGGTCGGAGACATGAACCCTTCTCGGACAAAGGGGGAGCAGGTTGATGATACGAAACTTTCCAGGAAAGGGGGAGTGATGATGAGACTGACATCGGTGATGGATGACAGTGATGATGGTCTGACATTTGTTTGTGGACGATAGTATCCTCTCTTGAGGATGGCAGGTATAACACTCTGTTCATGAGAGTGGTCCTTACTACCTAAGGATGGCCCTACAGATGCTACTCTTGCATGGAGAGTACTCACATTCACTTGCGGACAATAGTATCCTCTCTCGAGGATAGCAGGTATAACACTCTGTTCATGAGAGTGGTCCTTACTAGCTAAGGATGGCCATGCAGATATTACTATCATGGAGAGTACCCACATTCAATTGTGGAAAACGTAGATTAAACACTTGCTCAGGAGTGGTCCTAAACCTCAGTGGTCTAGATGCTCTACAATGAGTCCTCATGGACGTTGGGACTAACATTGTGTATGCAGTCGAGATCTGCCTTGCAGACTATACTCTTGCATGGAGAGTATTCCTACATTCATATGTAGATGCCATAGAATAACACTCGCTTGGGAGTGGTCCTAACCTGTGTTGTATGGATTCTCTATGATGAGTCCTCACGGACAACGTAGTATAACACTCGCTTGGGAGTGGTCCTAACCTATTAAACACTTGCTCAGGAGTGGTCCTAAACCTCAGTGGTCTAGATGCTCTACGATGAGTCCTCTTGGACGCTGGGACTAACATTGTGTATGTAGTCGAGATCTGCCTTGCAGACTATACTCTTGTATGGAGAGTATTCCTACATTCATATGTAGATGCCATAGAATAACACTCGCTTGGGAGTGGTCCTAACCTGTGTTGTATGGATTCTCTATGATGAGTCCTCACGGACAACGTAGTATAAAACTCACTTGGGAGTGGTCCTAACCTGTGTGGTACGGATGTTCTACGATCGACCGGCATTGTGTATGCGGTCGAGGTCTGCTCTACAGACAATACTCTTACATGGTAGAGTAGACCTACACATGAGTGTAGATACCATAGTATAACACTCACTTGTGAGTGGTCCTAACCTGTGTGGTATGGATGGGCTACGATGAGTCCTCACGGACGATAGGGCCGGCACTGGGTGCGGTCGAGATCTACATTTAGTTGTAGACGATTCAGCTGATCGATTTCATGGATCATGCTGATGGAGGATTGCATCATCCTTGGACTTATGTCCTAAAGTGATTGGGATTGATCATCCCGCAAATAGATCATGTGTACTGCAAGTAACGTGGTGGTGAAGGATCAAGTAGATCAAAGTACAGCAGCAAAGGGTCAAGTAGATCGAAGTGTGGTTGCAAAGTATCAAGAAGGATCGAAGTGCTGCTACAAAGGATCAAGAAGATTGAAGTGCTGCTGCAAAGGATCGAGAAGATTGAAGTGATGCTGCAAAGGATCGAGAAGATCGAAGAGTTGCTGCAAAGGATTGAGAAGATCGAAGTGCTGCTGCAAAGGATCAAAGTACTACAAGGGATCAGAAGATCGAAGTTTCGCTAAAAAGGATCTAAAGATTGAAGTACTACTGCAAAGGATCTAGAAGATCGAAGTGCTGCTACGAAGGATCGAAAGATGGATGCGTTGCTGCAAAGAAAGGATCAAGTGATCATGTGATGCAGAAGAGAAACTGTTCCAAGTTACTAATTGTGAAAAAATTCCTGTGACGTATAGATGTATCTCCTCAATGTACTGTTGTAATTGTCTCTCTGTTCTCCTATAGTCTGTAACGATGTTGTCAGTAGAATAACCTTCTCGTTAAGGGGGAGTGTTGAAATATTGTAACTTCAAAGGATATTGTAAATGTATTTTACTGATGTAACCCAAGGGAAATGTTATTATTCTTCCGACGAGGTGTTACTATTGTATTTGGTCATCATAGAGTCATGAGGTAAAGCCTCCACTTGTGTCAGGTCTTTAGTACCCTAATAAATAATATAATATATTGTTTTTGAGTATTCCTAGGCAGAGTCGGCCCAGACAGTTTATTGGGGCCGACTTGTCTAGTGCAAAAGTCAATTGACACATCTGTATAAATAGAGGAGTTGTGGTTCTTATTTGAACACACACTCACTCACTTGTGTAGCACATAGGAGAGAGAGAGACAGAACAAAAGGAGGAGACCAACTGTTTTCGGGGTTGTCTTTATACATCTTATACAGAGGAAGTTTTTGCTGGGTTTTCTTCCCCTTGAGGGTTTCCCAGGATAAATGATGTGTCTATCTTGTGATTGTGTTTCTATCAGTGATTCTTGATATGTTGCTGTGATTTTTGAATTGAATACTATTGAATCTAGTCTAGCATATGAAAACTTAACAAATATGACAAGAACTCGTAGAGAAGACTCAATTTACTGAATTTCCATAGGCAATCATTGAAGGTATTCTATTAATCTCATAACAAAAACAATATCCATTCCGCAACTATAGAATAAAAGATAACATCACCATAACGGAATGGCACAAAAGAAATCATGAGAGGCACAACAAGATCTTGAATCTGCTTCATAAAACTTGGATGAACCCCCAAGCTTTGGCTTCTCTTAACACCTAGAACCTCATAAGGAAAGATAAAAGATCACAATGATGAATGAATAATGACCTCCTGGAGACTTCCTTTTAAACTAGGTTTATGGTCCGTCTTTACAATAAAATATTCATTTAATTTCCTTAATTCGTGGAACAAACCCTAATAATCCCATAACAAACCCCCATTATTACTTAATGACCAATACAATGAGTAATTAGGCCCCCATCGCTATCCATTTACTTGTCCTCGAATCGATCAATGTCGAAACTGTGTCTGCATGCAATTGTTGAACCACTCTAATCTACCTGCTACTTTGTTGGCACCTTTCTTTCACGAGCGCAGCCTCTGCTTCTCTTTTCTTTGCTCTTGAACCACTTCACCCTTCTCTTGGCGTAGCCTGCTCAATCGGCCATCGCCTCCGCAACTTCTTCTCCGGTGTGGCCTGCTCAAGCGCCCATCACTTGGTGGAGTAGATCTGTAACTCGATACCGGCATCCAATCCTCTACTGCGGATATCCCTATGGTCATCATTCCATCTTACTGGAATGCCTCAGAGGCTATCCTAGGAACCGTTAAGAGTGTTATGAACTGATGTTATATACAGGGTTGAACCTAACCAACCTCCTATTCAACTGTGAATACTGCATCTGTCTTCACTGGAAGAATATGCCCCTCTTCAGCTTTGACTTCAAGGGTCGAACTTTTGCAATAGACACATCTCATCCGACTGTTGATCATCGATCTTTCTCTGACCCATCATCCTAATCGTCGCATGATCTAGTCCAGCGCAGCTCATCATCTTTTGCTAAGATGCTATCTCATAGCAGCAAGCCCTCATGCTCCAGCTCACCATTGTTAAAACATTGTAACTTCGAAAGATATTCTAGTTGTACTAATTGTATTCCTCCTTCGGGAGTTGTCACTGATGTAACTGATCATGTAAGAGTCATTGAAAAAATCAATGTAAACCTCTAGATGTAAGTCGGGTCAATAGTACCCTTGAATCATTATAATAAATATTATTTTGGTGTCCTACTAGTCAAGTCGCGGCCCTGTCAATTAGACAAGTCAGCCCTGTTAGGCCTTAGGTCAAGTCAAGAGTCAAATATAAATAGGGAGGCGCCTCCTTCATTTGTACTCGCTTCACTCAAGCTAGTTTGCAAGAGGAGGAAGAAGTGTGCCAGAAAGAGGAGAGAAGCAGTTGTCTTGGGGTTTTACACTATTTTAGTTGAGTTCTATACTGAGGAAGTTTTGTTCGGTTTTCTCCCCCACGAGGGTTTCCAAAGATAAATATTTTGTTCTCGTGTGCCTGTACTTGTTATTCTTTCAGTGATCCTACCATCTTAAATTGTTTTAGAATATCATCTAAGCAATAAGAAAACTTAACATGGTATCAAAGCCACCCTGAAAGGAGACATTGTACAGCTAGGGTTTCTTGTTCCGAACAATTCCCTCGACAGATCAACCAAAAAAAGGGTTCACTCAACTCGCCCTAAGAGGGCGCATCTTTTTGTGAAGACAGAACTGAATTCTGAGAAGTTTCTTTGTTGGGCCCGACACTACTGCCGAGAAGAACTAGGGCTTCAATTTTCTTGAGGTTCCATCATCAAGCTCAGAAAAATCAAGATACAGTCCAGCTCACCTTGGGGAGGTGCATCTTTTCCAACACTCAACCCTACAAGTGATTCCAACTGGAAAATTAGGGTTTTTCCATCAAACCCTAGGTCATCCCGAAGAAGGTCAGCCAGGAGCAGTATTCTCCAAGTATTGTCTCTTCTATTTTCCATTTGAGGTTCTCATTTTGTTAAAGATAACAAACAATACCAAGTTGGATGTTATGTCACAGGGTTCGCCGAATTTCAGCCTTCAAGTTCGAAATTCGACGAATTTCAATTTTTTTTTGGAATTCGATTTAGTTCGACGAATTTCTTTTCCAAACATACTCTCGTCGTTGTTGTCTGCTTGTTGTCGTTGTCTGCCCGCGTTCTTTATTCATTTTGATGTCGACTCATTCCACCGCCCGCGGCCCCTGCTCATTCCATCGCCCACGTTCTCTGTGCATTCGGCTTCCCGCATTTGCTGCTCATCCCGTCGCCCGCAGTCACACTCGACAATTGGACAAGTCTGAACTCCACACTACGCTCGCATAGGCCCGTCGATTGAGGTTATGATCCGATGAAATTCAATGGACACCGCATAGGTTTAAACTCCTAGAGCTTCTAGTATTTCAACCATTTGATTATCAACTCTTGCACGATATTTTACTTTTGGAAATCTATGGATACATGACAGGTCGCAAGTAAAAAGGTTGGTTAACTTTATTTTATTTAATGTGCATATATTAAATATATGCATTATATATTAATGCTTTTTTATTATATATTAATTATAAGCACAATGATGTTATAAAGTATTTTAAATAGGATAAAAATATATATTTGTTAGGTCAATATATCATAAAATACTATTTTTAAAATATATTATACTTTTAAAATGAATATAGACGAATTTAATGGCGAACCTCATTTCAAACCTTATTAAAAAATTCGAGTTCAAACCGAACTTCAACCTTGTCAAACTCGAACTCGAACCCGAACCATGTGACATAGGTTGGATGAGAAGCTTGAGGGTGTTGACAACTTCAGAGCATGGAAGAACCAAATCATGCTCATCCTAGAAGAAAATGACCTAGAAGGCTTCATAAAGGAGGAAGTTGCAGAACCAGAAGGAGATGAAGCTAAATCCAAGCACAAGAAGGATATGATCAAGGCTAAAAGAATCATAACTGACTCCATCAAAGATAACTTGATCTCTCAAGTATCTTCAAGGAGAACACCTAAGGAAATATTTGATGCCCTATCCAACCTATTTGAAGGAAGAAACATCAACAGGAAGATGACTTTGAGAAATCAACTCAAAGGTGTAAAGGCTCAGAAGTCAGAAACCATGCACTCATACTTCACAAGAGTATCCCAAATCAAGGAACAGCTAGAAGCTATCGGTGACATGATAGAAGATGCAAAAGTTGCAATGACCGCTCTGAATGGTCTTCCAAGAGATTGGGAATATTTTATTCGAGGAATATGCTCCAAAAGAAAGTTGACCAAGTTCCGAAAGTTATGGGAAGAATGTGTTCACGAATAAGAAAGAATAGCATTCAGAGAAGAGAAACTAAATGAAAGTGAAGATCAGACCCTGGCAGTCCATACCAAAGGCAAGAACAAGAGGAAGAGTTATGATCATCCTCTCAGGAAAGTGCAAGGGTCTAAGAAGAATAAGAAGTTCAAGAAAAGCTTCTCAGGTTATGAATGCTTCACTTGTCACAAGATGGGACACATCTCCATAAACTATCCCATGAGGGCAGATCAACTCAAGAAGAAGAACAAAAGATTCCAGGCCCATACAGCTGAAGACAATGATCAAGAAGAAGAAGAAAGAACTAAAGAAGATGAAGATTCCTGTGAAGAATATGTTTTAATCTCAGCACTCACAGGTTCAGTCTCACCTGGTAATGATACTTGGCTAGTAGATAGTGGTGCCTCCAGGCACATGACAGGTTACAAGGATTCACTCTCTTGTCTTGAACAGAAGAATTCTCCACACAAAGTAATGCTTGTAGATGATTACCAATATCCCATCAAAGGGATGGGAGAAGCCTCTTATAAGTTGGACTCAAGAAATTCCATGAAGATGAAGGATGTCCTGTATGTCGTAGGACTAAAGAAGAATCTCCTTTCTATCTCAAAATTAGATAAGTAAGGCTTTATAGTTGCTTTTGTAGATGGTGAAGTTCTTATGTGGACAAAAGGAAAAACTATGCAGTAGTGATTGGAGTTGAAGGAGGACTCTACAGATTAAAGGGACATGTAGACTCGGCCTTGATGACTAGCACCATAAGCCCATGTGAGTTATGGCACATAAGACTTGTTCATGTACATTACAAAGCATCACCAATTGTGAGGAAGGTGGTGACAGGTTTGCCAGAGATTCAGATAAACCATGAAGGAGTGTGTAAAGGATGTGCACAAGGAAAGAATACCAAGAACCCTTATCCAAGCAGTAACAGTAAAGCAAAAGGGATTCTAGACATTGTTCACTCAGATATATGTGGACCAATGCAAACTACTTCATTAAGTGGGTATGTTTATTGTGCTTCCTTCATTGATGACTACTCCCGCAAAACTTGGATCTATTTCTTAAAGAAAAAGGATAAGCGTTTGAGAAGTTCAAGGAGTTTAAGGCACTTGTAGAAAACCTCTTTGAAAAGAGGATCAAGACCTTAAGATCATATAATGGAGGAGAATTCACATTAGGTGAATTCAACGAGTACTGCAAAGAAGTTGGGATTAAGAGGGAGCTCACCATTCCCTATAATCCACAACAAAATGGTGTGACAAAAAGGAAGAATAGATCTATCATGGAAGTTGTAAAAGCCATGATCCATGATCAAGATCTACCTATGTATTTGTGGGCAGAAGCAGCTAGAACAACAGTATATGTGCATAATAGAATCTCCCACAGTGCCCTTGGGAATAAAACTCCAAAAGAGGTGTTTATCGGAGAAAATCCTGAAGTTAGTCACCTAAAAATATTTGGTTGTCTTGTATACATACACATTCCCAAAAAGAAAAGATCAAAGTTGGATCCTTCAGGAAAGAAGGGATTGTTTGTAGGATATAGTGAGCAATCAAAAGCTTACCGAATCTATATCCCGGGATACCGTCAAATTGAGCTAAGTAGAGATGTTACTTTTGACGAAGATAAAACTTTCAGAAAATCAAGGAAAGACAAGGAAGTCGAAGAGGAGCATGAAACTCCTACAGCTACAGAAGTTTCTAAACCAGTCAAAAACGTGGAGGAAGAACAGATACCTAAGAACCATGACATGAGAGAATCTCAGAGACCTAAAGAATCTCCTAGTGAGATGATCTCACACAAAGAAGGCCATCTTGGGCACAAGAAGTAATTGAAGAAGCAAAAAGACATGGTGTTCCAGAAGGAACCATCAGAGAAAGAAAGAAGCCAAAGCCATACCCCAGTTATGTGGCTTTGATGTGCAACCTCGTTGACAAAGAACCTACATGCTTTGAGGAAGCAATAAAGCAGAAGGAATGGGTAGATTTCATGGTCAAGGAATACCAATCCATTATAAAGAATGATGTATGGGAAGTAGTACCAAGACCCAAGAACAAGTCAGTAGTATCCTCGAAATGGATCTACAAAACAAAGCATTCGGCAGACGGCAGTATAGAGAAGTACAAGGCAAGATTGTAGCCCGTGAATTCTCTCAAAAAGAAGGAATCAACTATGAGGAGACCTTTGCACCAGTAGCAAGGTACACCTCAATTAGAACCGTCCGTGCCTTGACATCCATGATGAAGTGGAAGTTACATCAGATGGATGTAAAGACAACTTTCCTAAATGGAGTAATGGAAGAAGAAGTGTACATTGAACAACTGCAAGGTTTTGAAACAAGTAATCAAAAAACTCATGTATGCAGACTTAAGAAGGCATTGTATGGGCTGAAGCAAGGCCCCGGAGCATGGTATGGAAGAATTGATGGTTTCCTAATGAGTTTGGGCTTTACAAAGAGTAAAGCAGATTCCAACCTCTACTATAAAGTTGAGGATGATGGGCTTATGATATTACTACTATATGTAGGTGATTTATTTTTTACAGGTGAAGAGAAGCCCATCAACAAATGCAAGAAGAAGCTCGCTGCAAAATTTGAGATGAAAGACCTTGGAATGATGCACTACTTTCTAGGTCTTGAAGTATGGCAGTATCCAGACGAGATTTTCCTAAACCAAGGAAAATACACAGTAGAGATCCTAAAGAGATTTGGGATGATGGATTGTAAGGCTATGACTACTCCGATGACAACAAATTTGAAGCTCTTGCATGATGATTCTTTGGAGATAGTGGATGTTAACTTATACAGACAGATTATTGGTTCACTAATGTACTTAACCAATACAAGGCCTAATATATGTTTTGTTGTAAACACTTTAAGTCAGTATATGGTGAATCCCAGACATATTCACTTAGTAGGAGAAAAACATGTGACAAGGTACCTAAAGGGGACTTTAGATTATGGTCTCAGATATGCATCAGATGGCGAGATCAGATTACATGGATTTACAGATTCAAATTGGGCAAGAAGTGTCAAAGACAGAAAGAGCACTTCAGGATGTTGTTTTAGTTTGGGATCAAGCATGATCTCATGGTTCAGCAGAAAGCAGTGCAGTATTGCACTCAGCACGACAAAAGCCGAATACATAACAGCATGTTTAGCTTGTAGTGAAGCAGTATGGCTTCGCAAAATGTTGGCAGGATTATTTGATACAGAGGTAGAGGTAACTGATATCATTACGATAATCTGAGTTGGATTAAGATGACAGAAAACCTGGTGTTTCATGATAAGTCAAAACATATCGAAATCAAGTATCATTACATCCAGGACATGGTGCAGAAGGGAGCTGTAAAGCTCAAATATGCTCCTACAGAGGAATAAGTGGCAGATATATTGATTAAGCCTCTATCTCGTGTAAAGTTTTAATACTTTTGAGACAAACTTGGTGTAGTCTGAAAGGACCTCCCTCAAAAGAGGAAGTAGAAGAGGTAGAAGTTTTTTTGTTGCAGTGGTGTGGTAGCTCAGTCTAGGATAGGGTATGTCTGGCTAGGCTTGTTGGCCTGAAAGGGTTAGTAAGTCAGACGAGGCCTATTGACCCTAGGGGGATTAGTATGTCTGGCTATGATTGTTTGGCCCGAAAGGGTCAGTAAGACAAACAAGGATTTTTTGGTCCCCAGGCAGATCCATCTATCTGACTAGGCTTGTTGGCCCGAAAGGGTTAGTAAGTCAGACAAACGCCCGAGTGGATCTATCAGAGAACCCACTGTGATGTTGCTCCAGAAGGCCAAAGGGCAAGATGTGGTTTCAGTATTCCTATACTGATGAGGCAGGTTCAGTATTCTCATATTGATGTGCAAGAGGTGGTTTCGGTATTCCCATATTGATGAGGCAGGTTCAAAATTCTCATATTGATGTTCATGAGGTAGGTTCAGTATTTTCATACTGATGTTGATGAGGCAGATTCATTGTTTTCATACTAATGTTGATGAGGTAGGTTCAGTATTCTCATACTGATGTTAATGCGGCAGGTTCAGTACTTTCATATTTATGATTAATGAGGTGGTTTTAGTACTTTACTGATTGTACAAATAATGATCTAACATTTATTTGTTGATGATGAGCTTTTAGCACTAACATGTTAATGATGTTGTTGTTACTTTAGTATTTACATACTAATGTTGCTGGTGGATGCTTTAATATTCATATACAGATATGACAGAAGAAGATTAGTATCCACATAATGATATGGCAGAAGATGATTCAGTATTCACACAATGATATGACAGAAGAAGATTCAGTATCCACATACTGATATTGCAAAAGAAGACTCAATGTCTACATACTAATATTGCAAAAGAAGATTCAATATCCACATACTGATATTGCAGAAGAAGACTCAATGTCTACATACTGATATGGCAGAAGAACACTCAGTATCCACTTACTGATATTGCAGAAGAAGTTGCAGAAGATAATCCAGTATTCTCATACTGAGATTGATGATGAAGATGCATGATGCGGTTCCAAAACTTCCTATGACATATACACACTCACCAATCAATTGCACAGTGGTGGTAGTGGTTGTTGCTAGTATAGAATGCCTTCCTAGTTAAGAGGGAGTGTTAAAATATTGTAACTTCAGAAGAATTCTAGTTGTACTAATTGTATTCCTCCTTTGGGAGTTGTCACTGATGTAATTGATCATGTAAGAGTCATTGAAAGAATCAATGTAAACCTCTGGATGTAAGTCGGGCCAATAGTACCCTTGAGTCATTATAATAAATATTATTTTGTTGTCCTACTAGTCAAGTCGGCCCTATCAGTTAGACCAGTCGGCCCAGTCAGGGTTTAGGTCAAGTCAAGAGTCAAATATAAATAGGGAGGTGCCTCCTTCATTTGTACTCACTTCACTCAAGCTAGTTTGCAAGAGGAAGAAGAAGAAGTGCGCCAGAAAGATGAGAGAAGCAGTTGTCTTGGGGTTTTACACTGTTTTGGTTGAGTTCTATACTAAGGAAGTTTTGTTGGGTTTTCTCCCCCACGAGAGTTTCCCAGGATAAATCTTTTGTTGTCTTGTGTGATTGTACTTGTTATTCTTTCAATGATCCTACCATCTTAAATTGTTTTAGAATATAATCTAAGAAATAAGACACTGAAGGCTCACGCAGGGTTAGAGGATGCGTCCCTCTCTCTCCTCCACACGTGTGGGATTTTTGGCATCTATTGATCGGTTGTTTCAGTTCACTGAGAGAGGTGTCAATCAGATGGTCAGTTCTGCTCCAGATCAACCTCAGTTTATCTCAAATCATCCTCAGTTCAACTATCGATCAGCTAGAGTCTCTTTCTCAGTCAGGCATGCGCCCCTCTTGGTCAGTCTAGATATAAATAAAGCCCTGCCTCTCTCACAAACTAGTTGGGATTGCAGTAAGAGAGTGCATGCTGTTGTAATCTATATGTTATTGCTATTTTACTTGGAATAAAAGAAAGCTTTGGAGGCTAGTGGTGGTGTGCTCTTTTGTGTGGATTGAGATTATCATGCATTATTGTGGTAAAAAACTGTATTTTTCCAATTTTTATGCATTACTCGTGGTTTAGATCTTGCCTATGAAGGTTTCTCCGAACTGGTAGGAATAGAAATTGAAAGTAAGTTTACTTTAGTTTCTATATTATCATGTATGCTTAGAGATCAAACATTGCATGTTAATAAGTTTATTTTCATGCGTTATTAACCTCTCTTTATATATGCTTTTCAAGATCTCACGGGTGTGTTAAGTTTTGGTTGAGTTTCAAGTTTCTTAGCTTCGAAACGGTGTGGATCTAGCTTGATTCTACCCCATTTCAAAGCAAATACGAAAGACATAGTCCCTCGGCATCTCACTACAAAGTTGTTTCAAAGCGAAACCCCCCGCGGCAACATACTATTTCTCTTTCCTTTCTCCTTTTTAAAATCAATTTTCCCCCTTTGTTACCCAACTTGTTTACTTAGATCTATGCTTTACAAATATAAATCTTGCACTTAGATCTAGTTCTCCAATTTTGAATAGATCAGATCTAGTAAGCATTGTTCATTCGTTTAAAATAAATCTGGCATAAAGGAATCAATTTTTTGCATAGCATTTTCAGTAAAATTTATAAATTGCATGCATTAGTTTTCCTTTCAAATCTTAAAGTTACATCTAGCATAAAAGTGCAAATCATATTGGTTTCCCAAAAGGCAAGCCAACTTGCTTTCCTTGGTTCCTTTTTGCAATTTTTTTAACTTTTTAACTTGGAATTTTTTTGGTAAATTTTTGCATTGTCCAAAGACACTTCCAAAGTGATTTTGGGAACTTTCTACTAAACTGTGCTTGCTAGTTTTTAGCAGGTCTGTCCAAAAAGAGGAGGATACGCTGCCCAAAATTCAAAGTTTGGGCCATCCGAAACTCCCCAGGAGTGCCCCCTTCGGCCGCTATCTTTTTGAACCTTTGTAAGCCCTAGGATTCATTTACTACAAGAACCAAGCGGTATTTTCCAAGCAAGCGTTGTAACCAAATTAATAAAAGTTCATTCCGAGTAGGCTCTTTCGAGCCCACTTCCCATTCCCCCAGGGGGGAATCTGTGTTTTTTATGTTTTTTTCTTTTTTTTACTTTTGCTTCAGTTTAGTTGTGTTTTGCAGTACTGTATACTTTCAATCATCATTTCAAGCATTCCATCTTCTTTAATTCAAAGTAACCATACTACTTACCCCACGACTTCCCGATTGACCCGAAAGAGGAAAGAGATGCGTGGTAGGACTAATTAGACAATCTGTGAAGTTTTTCTTTCATGTTTGTCTTTATTTGCAAGCCCTTCTTTATTTAAAATCAAACCCTCCTCACTTTCCCAGTTGAGGTCCATTTGGACTGAAAGAGATTCCTGGAGGGTTTTCTTTTTAACAAAGAACACAACGCTTTAAAAATCGTAGAACTTTACAAGACTTCGTTGTGTATGCTCTACACTGGCTGCGGTTCGTCAAATCAGCCGGCTGCATCAAAAGCAACATGGGTGACTAGAATAATTAGCTCTCACATTTCAATAAACCTCCCCAGGCGAAAATCCAACGCCTTGAATTAAGCCGTTGCAGTGGCAAATTACCCAAAGGAAGCAGGAACAACTAGTCAGTGACCTCGAGACACAGTTAGTCTACACCCTTGCGATGTAGTGTCGAACACCATCTCAAAGACTCCAACCAGCCTGCATATTCCTTGCAGGTAGCCGTATCGATTAAAGGTTTTGGACATACTCCCCGTACCCTCAGGTATATTGGGAGTCCCCTCCCACCCTAAGTTAATTCACTCATTTTTTCACATTAACATAAAATTGACCAAGAGCACTTGTAACATTTTCCTTTCAGCATAGCAACAACACTTTATTTGTGGACTCCATTTGGCACTGATTCTCTTTTGTATAATCATCGGTTTCCATCTGCTTTGGTATATTATATCTTGATCTTTATGCTGTTGTACTTTAATTTCGTTGCAAATATCTTGTGTTAAATTTTTCCTTTCATCAAAACTCCTAAATAACTCAATCATCACCATAATTACTAAATCCTTAACAGCCTTAGCAATTAATAGGGTCTACCCCCCTTGGCTTCGTTAGGAGTTGGCCTAAACGGAGGAGTCAAGAACAAGGTGACATCCTTGACTCGAGACTTGCCCCCAAGGACACACCGAGTGGCTTGAAGATTTTTGTCACGTTCCCCCCCAGGTGTGTGAAAGGCGGCAACACCCCCTAAGTTAATTCACTCATTTTCTCACACTAACATAAAATTGACCAAGATCACTTGCAACATTTTCCTTTCAGCAAAGCAACAGCACTTTATTTTTTGGACTCCATTTGGCACTGGTTCTCTTTTATATATAATCATTTGTTTCCATGTGCGTTGATATATGATACCTTGATCTTTATGCTGTTGTACTTAAATTTCGTTGCAAATATCTTGTGTTAAGTTTTTTCCTTTCACCAAAACTCCTAAATAACTCAATCATCACCATAAACACTAAAGCCTTAACCAGCCTTAGCAATTAATAGGGCCTACCCCCCTTGGCTTCGTTAGGGGTTGGCCTAAACAGAGGAGTCAAGAATAAGGTGACACCCTTGACTCGAGACTTGTCCCTAAGGGCACACCGAGTGGCTTGAATATTTATGCCACGTTCCCCTCCAGGTGTGTGAAAGGCGGCAACAGTCCCCATGATGATGGCCTCACTACATGAGGAGAACTTTCAAACCTTGGTTAAATTAAGGAGTGGTATACATATCACGTTTTTTTTTAAAAGGAGGTGACGTGAAGCATGAAGGGAAAAGCGCTAGCTTGGTGTGTGGTTGCGCTAGCTTTGGAGTGTACCCCCCTCACATCCATATCATATCAAAAATTTGATGTGTTAAATATTATTCCATACATTAAACCGTGGATAAAGGAAAGTCTATGAATGGTCATGAAGGGTGAAGTCAACTTCAAGCTTATAGTCACGATAGCATGGGTGTGGACCCCCTTTGTATTTATCACATTAAGTTTAAACATTGATTCAAATGTGTTGCATACCAAATGCTATCAAAATTGTTTGGGTCTCACGTCATCAAATCCGTACACATTCACATGAGGTAGGTGAAGCTTGTGAATTGGAGAGTGCAGCGTGAGTTGGCTTGGTAGGTGAGTGAGGTTCCCTACCTCAATTGAGGTGGCACCTCCTCCATACCGTCTCTTCAGTTTAACTCAGCAATCACCCCACCGATTCTTTAGATTGATTCAGTTTAACTCAGCTTCACTCAGCTAAACTCCTACTCTATCTTCAATGTTAGCGGTGCCCCCCTAGGCTTGTATTTGCTATAAATAAAGTCGGGCTTTTCTCTTTAAAACTAGTTGGAATGTATTGGGAGGAGCCTGCTTGTTGTAATATTTGCTTATCTGAGAAATAAAAGAGACTTTGGAGGTCTAGATTGTGTTGTGCCTTGGTGGAGTGAATGTTTTTTTCTTCCAATAGTATGGAGGTAATATGTATCTGAAAGATTTATGCATGCATTGAAATATTTGTAATTCACTGAAATGTTTGTTTCAATTTTGGTGATATAGTTTAACTATTTTGCTTAATGGTCTAAACTTTTAAGAATATATATTTGATGATTGTTGTGAATGCTTCATTTGTTTGTGAATTCTTCATTTGTTTATGAATGCTTTACTTTGATTTATTAAATATTTGTGCTCTTACATTTGATCATGTGTGCATAAGTGTGTGATTGCAGGTTGTCGTGACGAGATACATGAAAGATCTTGCTTGATCAATCATGTCTTCCTATTTTTAATACTTTTTTGCTGCAGATAAAGACTTCCTTAGCATACCACATTAAAGCTTCAAGGACCCTCTTCTCTCCAAGCGTTCTCCTTGCTTTCCTTCTCCATTTTCATAAATATCATTTCGGTTCCGTGGTTTTAAAAGAAAAGCTTTTTTAGATCTAAGATAATTCCATATTTATAAATCTTGAATGCTTTTGTTTTATAGATCTAATCAAGTTTTGCAAAGTTTTATTTTTCAAAGTTTAGATCTAGGATACTAGCTTTTTGTCTAAGTCAATTTTCTAGTAAAAAACAAAAGACTTAACCTATAAGTTAGTACTTAATTTCAATTTCATATCTAGCAATTTAGTGCTCTTATTTGTTTTCCATCCCTAGGAGACAAACAAAGACCCTGAGAAATCAGTTTTTTAGCTTACTTTCTCAATCACTTTCTAGCTAGTTTTCACTGTTTTTACTTAAAAAAAAATTTGGGAAAATTTTCGGGAAAAAATTTTATATTTTTTTTAATCTCTCAAAGTGTTTGTGGGCATTATCTATTTATATTTGTTTGTTGTTTTTTGCAGGTTCATGATAAAAGAAGAGGAAGCTCTGGCGAATTTTCGCAAAAATCAAGAAAAAGAAGACAAACGAAGCTTCCCTTCACATAAAAAATGATTTTTTCCCAAGTTGTAAGCCTTTGGATCCAAAGTATAAGGACCAAAGTGCACTTTTATTTTCATGTTTGTAAGATTGTAATAAGGTTTGAGTAGGCCCATCAGAGCCCGGTCCCCATCCCCTTAGGGGGATTTGCGTCAGCGTCCTTTTTCGTGGTTTTTTTGTTGTTAGTAGTTTGTTGCTTTCTTTCATAACTTCAATGCTTCTTTAAAAGTTTTGTTTTGCAAAAAAGTAATTTGAATACTTACCCACTACGCTATATCGAAGTACCATAAGGGAAAAGATTTGAGCAGTGTAGTAATTAAAAAACTTCAATTTTTTATGCACTGTTGAGATTTAAATAAACCCCCTCGATTTCCCGATTACAGGTTCATGGACAAGGGCTTGCCCGGGTACTAAATCTGGAAAGAGACTCTTGGGATTTATCTTTGTAATCAGAAAAAATTGGTTCTAAAACATTTAAAATTTACAAGGCCTTCATCCTCGTATGCTCTACCTCCATTGCAGCTTCGTCTGATCAGTTGGTAGTATCAGAAAGGAATTCAAGTGACTAGCTTAATTAGTTTCCACTCCCGAAATTAATCTCCCTAGGAGAAAATCCAACACCTCAAATTAAGTCGTTGCTGTGGAAAAATCCACAAAGGAAGCGGGAACAACTGGGTAGTGACCTCGAGACACTGCTAGGCTACACCCTTGTTGATGTAGTGTTGAACAAGTCTTAGAGACTCCACCTAGCCCACATTGTGGGGAGTTGCATCGATTAATGGTTTTGGACATACTCCTCGTACTGTAATGTCCTCTTCCGATTAGGCCTTGAGGCCCAAAACCGCTAACCTATGTGATTCCTGTGGGTTCGAGCGGTTACTGACAGCTAGGGAATCAACTAAGGACTGATGCCATCCATAGAAGATCTAGGGCATCATCATTAGGTCAAAAAGGGCCACCAGGGCCAAAGACCACCTTCGTGCATGCCATCCAAGCATTATTTAATGATGCATGCACTCTTTAAGTCTCCATCCGCATGCATGCAAGTCAACTGCAAATTAGAAGATAAAGTGACCTAATTAGCTCAAAGATTAGGGTTTTCGCAGTTGAAAGTTATAAAAGGAGGATAAAGCGAAAGGAGACTTCACTTTTGATGATTATTATTTTGGGAGCTCTTGGATAGCAGCACAGCGTGCCACACAACAGTTGGGGTTGGAGACGGAGTCTTCAGCTAACGAGATTTCGGCAGTGAAACATCTGTCCTAGTCTCATTCAGGGTAAGCCATACAGGTTCACCATTTGCTCTTACATTCATTCATAAGTTATCCAGTATATGGTATAGATCATTGCAAGGACACATGTGCAGCCGTAAGGGGGGGTTTTTCAACCAGAAAGCCCTAATCAGTTGTTGGGCCTTCAGATCTCAGCTTTACTTCGAAACTCAGGCACCATTCTCATCATCAGCATCATACTCCGGTACCAAGTGATTATCAGATCCGTCCGTGCTCATCCGGAGCAGTTACCAGCTATTTCGGGATCAAGGGGGCGTGAGCAACTGCCTCTCTGGAGCAAGTCGCTATCCTGCCTAGAGACCTCAGAAACTCCGCATGTACTAGGCATTCTCTCCGGCACGGGAAGGCTATCAGTCCTGCAAATCGGCAGCGTCGTCGAACACCTCCTTCACTGAAAACGTCACCCTTTTCTAACTTGGGTTCTTGCTGCTGGGGTTTCACCGAAAGCGGAAGATATCTGTCCATCTCCGATTCAGTTCTTGGTGCTTGCATACTCTCTCAGGAACAGTCTAGTCGGCTTATCAGTGGTAAGTGTTCATTCTATCTCACAAACCCTAACCCTAATTTTTGCATGGCAGTTTGCATGCCCAATTGTATCAGCATATTTGCTTAGAAATAGAAAATATCGGGATTTGGGGATATTACAGTGGTATCAAAGCTATCTTCTTGGCCAGCTGTGGGCTTAAGAAATGAAACTTAGATAAAATGAAAAAGGAGACCCTTTTGTAACCTATAGGAGGAGGAAGAGTAGATACACAAGGGAGTTTGAGGATATCCAACTAGAAGATACCAATTCAGATATGGAACAAACAGGTATACACTCAGATAGGGGAAAAGGAATGGGAGAAGAGGAGGATCGGATGGAGTTTCGCAGCTTGGTCTCTGCATTGCAAGACTTAGCCAAAGGACAAAAAGATGTACTCAATGCAATCAACAGATTATCAGCGAAACCAGAAATAGGTATCAACAGTACATCTCCCTCACCGATAGATCGGGGATCTACAAGCAGCAGTGGAAAGATAGCGTACGCTAACATTCAGAATACTCCACACATATACAGCAGACCTTCTATCAGGCCTACCATGCCTCACTTCTTGGCAGATACAGTAGGGGGCCCGGTCATGCAGGTAGAACCTAGCGAGCCTTTTGGGGCTTATTTACAGGAGTATAGAGACTTAGGGAATGAGTTTCATGCTGCCATGTCTTTTTCAGATTTCTGCAACATGAAGAGTAGGAACAAGCCCAGGAATTTCAACAAGGGTTTCAATCACAACTATGAGTTGCAGAAGACCTTGGGCAGGTTGACCATCCCAAACTTCGATGGGACTCGCGGAGGATCAGCGAGGATATGGGTTCAAAAGTTGGATACCTATTTCCAACTCAACCCAATGACAAAGACAGACGCCATTAAATTGGCTACACTTCACTTGGACGGAGAAGGTCACGAGTGGTGGTACCACGGATTGGTGACATTGGGTCACAACACCATACATTCCTACGGTGAGTTCACTCAGAAGCTCATAGAGAGGTTTGACAGGAAAG